>BSBK01003232.1:600000-962500 GCA_027943335.1 Chamaecyparis obtusa | reverse complement strand
TAGAAATAAGAGAATCTTTGCAGAGAAGATTTCAAACACTTAGAAGAAGTATAATTGTCTTATAGATAAAATAATATCCTCAAATAAGGAATAAGTAGGGGAATTAAGGTTTATAAATAAAAAGTATAATATTGAATTTTTCATGTTTTAAATTATAAACATTTGTAAGTTCACACTTGTTTTTAGGCCCTTCCCTTGGTGTGTCTCCTCGTACCTCCTTTCACTTATGGATGCATGGTAGTCATAACCATGGGATTTACTAGGAACACATAACTTTGCATGGGATTTTGACAAAGTCAACTTAACAGTCATCTTCAAATAGATGCACATTAAGAATCTAGCTGAAAGAAAAACATGGGTTTTAACATGGGTTTAAACACAAGATAAATCATGAGGAAATAAACACTATTAGTGCATATGAAATTTACTAATAAACTTTTAATTCTTTGACTTCACTAAATTTAATAATTTAAAAATTAGGTGAAGAAAGAAAAGGACACAGCTAAGCTCCTTACAAAATGCATCATTCACCAAATTTCAAATTACGGAATATATAACAAATTTTTGCTAAATTTTCACCACCTGTTCTTCATGATCTACATATTTTGTGGTCCAAAAGCACAAAAAACTTGTAAAAAAATCCCGTGTTTTTGCAAATCTGAAAAAAATGTTTTGACTCTTTCTTTTTCTGTCTTTCTCTTTGGTTGGTTTTATAGGGAACAAAAAAAGTCAAACTTTTTTCTTTATAAGATTTGCCAAAACACAGTAATTTTTTTGTGATTTTCAATCACAAAATGTGGTGATCATAAAGAACAAATGTTGAAAATTTCACAAAAATCTATAGTATTTCCATTTTTTAAAATTTAGTCAACATTACAATTTGTGAAACTTAGCAAGGATAAAATACCGTCTTAAACTACTGTATCAACCAAGAAATAGAATTAAAAATATTATTAAGGTTTTGAGGTTAAGTTTCGACGGTCCTGACAGAATAGTAAGCGGTGAAAGCTGTTTAAAGTGTGTCTAGATTAATGGCTTTCTATCAAATGGGAGTGACACAGAGAAATAGTTAGAACATTGTTATTGAGATGTGGTCCTCATCAAATGCAAACGTGTTAGAAACCTGATCGGATGACTTTTCCATGCAGAAAATTACAAATTAAAATGGAATACTGAGTATGCTGAGCGATGCAAACGCAAAAAATCCAAATTTGTCTTTCCATCCAAGTTTACCAAACATTTTTAATTTGTTTTGTATACTATTTTGATCAGTATACGTTTCAAAGTCTTTCCAGAACCTTCTATTTTGACCAATTTATCAAATGCTCCACCTATCCAAGGAACTCCAATCCTAAGTCGCCTGCCATTGTTTCGGATTGTCCACCCTCGTGGACCCCGGCCACATCAGATCTTCCACTCTTTTATTCAAACCTGTCTTTCTGCTCTCGGAAGGAATAACAGATAAGTCCCATTCACTTGATCAATAGTTTCTCAATGCTACTCTTTTTCACTGTGTATGGCATATAATCACTGTCTTCCCAAGATTTCTATGACTCCTTGTTTTGACCACTGTTTTGAAGCATCATTAACAGTGTTATGATCTATGTTCCACACGATTGTCTTGCTCTCCATAGTACGCTGTCCCATTGGACATATGACATTATTTAATGCTGTTCACCAAGACCGCTATCATTGCTGGAAAGTCTGTGCTTTGACTCAGCCTTTACCTTTTTGTTCAGGCATTCACTGTGTTATTCATTCTTCCTTATGGACTGTCATAGCATAGCTTGCGTGACATGAGATATTGATCCTCAAGCTATCTATAAAGACTGAATTTTCGACAACAAATGCTACATCACCCAAAAAAAATAATAATAATGAACTAAGGATCAACAAGTCAAAAGTCCATAAGATATAAATAGTTTTTCTATAATTTAGGAATAAAAGAAGTATAATTACGACCAAAAGTTTAAAAGGGATAAGGGGACCTCTGTGTCTAAGAAAAATGGAATGTCAGCCATCGAATGTCTTATCATAATCACAATAAAAGATGTTACATCGACTCAATATAAAAGTTCCCACCAACATGTCTAAATAACAACTCAAAAAGATATTGACAAACTTGTCTGAATAACAACTCAAATTAGATATCACAAACTGTCGAATCAAATCAATCTACAATAAAGATTAGATCAAATATAAAGTTCTATATTAATAACAGAAGTAAACAACAAAATTACCAATATCACCAGGACGAATACACAAGAGCATAAGCACTCTAAAGAAAATTCCTTCTGAAAGAAGCTATGGTCATCTGTTCACACAATCATCCAGAGAAAGAATATTATGGAAGTGTATTTCCACTCTACCACAAAACATTAAAGATACCCCTCCGAACTCAAGATAGTCTGGAAATCAGAGTTAAAGTCCCCTTCTACGAATCTTATTCTCCTCTCTTTTCTAGCTTTTACAACTATCATTAACTGTAACTCCCTTTACGCTGATTGAGCAAGCATTACCAGGGCGTGAAGGTCTGATACTTCATTAGATAATTTTTTTCCTTGAAAAAAAATATTTTTCACCATTTGCATCTCTGAGACTCTTCCAACAAGTAGGTGGAGAGAAGGATTAGACAAATAAAATCGTCCAAACTTGCAGTATACTAAAAAGATTGAGCCCATAGAACACATCAAATTGACCATCTTCAGCTTAGTAGACGCAAATATTTCAAAGAAAAGGCTCGGATTCATTGCAAAGCTTGTAACTATTTCACTTGTTGAAGAACAAATTCAAAGTGTGAATGTCCAGAATGGAGGTGTTAATGGCGGCAAAAAAAAAATAGCATGTAAGGTAAAGTTCCTCTACAATGCTCTCATTTAGAATTGAATCTTGTGATCGCCAAAATCTGTCCACAAATGATGCACAAAAATTAATAAAATAAATCCGTTAGTCCAAATGTGTGATAGTCTCCAAAAGAAATTTACACCCGGCTTCTTTTTCCCCAAACCAAGGAATTCCCCCTATTTTTTTGCCAACCGATGACCTACATGCCGCAAAAATAGAATGCAAGGGAGAGTGGTTCTTTAAGATTGTCTTCAGAATTAAAGGCCCACATCTCCTCTTCCACTCTCACATTTGGTGTTCATTTTTTGTGAAATCTGTTGTTTGGAAAACATATTTGCAGTTTGGGTTTTGAAGACCAAAATTCAGTTTAGGTATCAAAATGGACGGCACTATCTTCCCACCCAATAGGTGGAATTTGAAATCATATTCGGGTTTTGGGTTTAGCGTTTGAAATGGCTGCAGTTTTTTAGTCTCTTGTGTACATCTAATTCCTAATTAATCATTCCCATCCGACATGGGTGTCAAGCTCTTGCTGGGCTTTGGCCAAAATGTTTCGATGCTTCATCGAAGCTGACAGTGCCCACTCATGGTCACAGGCGATGTTTCAATGCCCGCATTTATCAAGGTCTTCAAAACCAAAAATAAATCTTTTAAGAGCTTAAAAATAGATCTTTTATGAAGCTAAAATCGTCTCACAATCCTACAATTAATGGAACAATGAAAAATGAATATGTTTAACAAGATCGACAAGAGAACTCGCCTGCAATTGTCTCTCTTGAATTAGGAAAGAAATTTGTTGTTTGAACTTCTATTACTTTGGAACATATATTTATATTTATATTTATATTTCACAAACATTCGAGAAAGGAGTTGAGATCTGTGAATGTTGAAAACAAGTCAATTTCTATCAAGGAAAATATGTGGGGCAAGGAAAACATCATGTCCAAGGGCTTAAACATTTTGACGCATGTGATCAAGTGCCTCAACTTTTAGGAGTGTGGTAATGAGATGGATCAAAATTCAGTGAAATCAACGAATGGAGGAGTGAAAGTGCATCCTTCCTCACTTGTAAGAACTCGTAACAGATCAAGATTAGGAAATCCAAAGCTTCTTTTGCATTTGTTTTGGCCCTAATGTGAAAATCTAATTTCAAAATTGGCAACCAAACACAAAAGATGGATTTTCTCAATCATCTTCTAAGTCAACCAAATGGTCCAAACTATCTTCCGAATAAACAAAACTGAAATTTCAAAACCTTATTTTGAGATAATCAGGTTTTGAATCAAATTCCAATTCTGCAAACAAATGGGGCCTTAGGGAAAGAGTGGTGATTTTTGTTTAAGAGAAATAGGTTGTGACATCCTTCCCCATTAGAAAGTGCATCATCCTTGATGCTTTACGAAAATGTATCATCAATCTAAGAGAACTAACAATGTCATATAAGACATGATTTTTATTTCTATTTAAAATACAATAAAGCATTCTTTTTTTTTCTTATTTAACTACTAAATTAATCAAACACACACGTGTGACATCAAAATAATAATTCCAACTTTCCAAATACATTGTAAATACACACTTAAGAAAAGTATATTTAATCTAAATATAGCATACACAAGCATCAAAAATCATTTCAGAATAATTTACGTGCACATTTAACTAGGCACCTTCCCAAACATAATAAATACATGCGTATTGAATAGTCATTTCAAGAGAAATTTCTATGTGAGTGTGTGAATTCCATACATACTCGCAATTCACCTGTAAAGGTAAGTGCATCCATTTTTTTCCATTCATGTGACCTAGGCTCTCGTGCCCATCTTATTACAATAATACTTCAAAAGAAATTTTAAAGAAATTTTAACTCATTTGATCACAACAATTATATTTCATCTCTAAAATAATATAAGTCCTAAAAGTCTTACATTAGATAATATGAATAAGAATTCGCAATTTCATCAATGTAATACAAGTGTGCTTAATCTAAGCAGAAGTGTTTGCAATAAATCATGATAATTCATCACCATACAAAATCAATACATCATGTATGTTATGCATCTATAACAATGCATCCAAAAACACAACCATAAAGGTCAATCATGAAATAAGATATTTAATTGCAATCATACATTTGTCCTCTAGCACAATAGACTAGGAAAACCCCACCTCAACAGGGAGATACTCCACCTCTAGAGAAGTATCACAGAGAACCCACCAAAAGATAGAAAAAGGATTCCTCCAAAGAAAAAAAAAGAAGAATAGAGCACGACTCCAAAGATGGGGATCTAGGCTCCAAAACACCAAACAACCCATAACCAAGAAGAGCCCAAAAAATCGAGGAGACCCGAAAATAAGTTTCTCAATACTAACGAAGAGAGAGACAAGACTCCTACTAACACTAGCTCTAAAACACCACACCAGAGAAGAGGAAAAGAGGCATGTGACTTTGACATTGTTGCAACCAACTGCACTAGAAAGAGACCCAAACAAGAGCAACAACAAACATGGCACCAGGGCCCTCCATACAAAAGGAAGCCCAAGCCCAAGAAACTTGGAACACCAAGTCAAGGGCACAATAAATCATTGCTCTACCAAACCAAAACTAGAAAAGCCAAAAAAGACCACACACCATACAGGAAACTGCAAAACCCAACTCAAAGGAAGAGAAACCACCAAACATAGAAAAAGAGACTCTGTCTCCATAAAGGCTCCCAAAACCAAAGAACCAGTCGAAAGAATGTCAAACACAAAACTAGAGACATTGCTACATATTATCCATTTACTCTAGCCAATTTTATTTTGAGGGTTTTGTGATAATTTTCTACCCCACCATTAACAACACAAGCATTTATTACTTCATGAGAGACACCATCAAAAGGTGTTACTCTCTCCTTTATTATACAAAAAAATATTCAGTATTAAAAATCCTATAAATTTGTCCATTTTATGTTGTGTCATAAAATGTTTATGTTTATTGGATAGGTGTATCCTTATTTACATGTTCATAACAAAAATATCAAAATTTCCTTCCTTATGGGGCTATTGATCTAATTTGATTTAATCACTTTTAAATTTATAACACTAAAAATATTGTAAAAGACAACATACCTATTATTAAAAAAATTAAAATGAAGTAAAAATTTACATAAATTACAAATTATAATAGAATGATTATAAATTTTAAATTATTAAATATAATTTAAAAATTATAATTATATTTAATATTATACTTTTAATTAATTTTTAATTAAATTAAATTTTATTTATATATAATAGTATACTATAATATATTTATTATATATCTTATGCATTATTAATTATTAGATATCAATTAAAATTAATAATTTTATATGAGAAAAATATAATATAAAATTATTTCTAGTGTAGTCATCAAATAAAATTGTAGAGTTTTCATTTCAAGAATGAAATCTCTCTCTCTCTCTCTCTCTCTCTCTCTCTCTCTCTCTCTCTCTCTCTCTCTCTCTCTCACACACACACACACACACACACATAATCTCTACCTATGCATCCCTCTATGAGTTGTCTCTATCACCTCATGTATGTCACTCTTTCTCTATGTCTCCTCTCCTCTTTGTCCTTATCTCACTAATTGAATGCATGCTAGATTTGTAGTTACCAATTCTTCATCGAAGCCTTTGTTGCATAAACATTATTATTTTATTAATGACCTAGCATTTGACATCATGCACTATACGAATGTATGTAATAAATAAATCAACATTTTCTTTGATTGGTCTTCCCTATCTCTTCGGTGCACCTATTGCACACCAAGGTGCAATTGCTAGTTTTAATTTTTATTTCCATCCATATATCTCTACTATCATTTCTTTCTAACTATTGACATGAACTTTGACACATTGCATCTCTTATTCTAAACAAAAAACAACAATGTATACATTATAACATATTAAAAAGAATAAATTTATATTAATGTATTGTAACTTTTGAAATAATATTTATTAATGAGTAACAGTTTGAGAAAACTCTATTGTGTCATGACGTAAACATTTGAATAGTTTTTTTTATATATATTCAATATAATTTTAATTTACAATAGCATGACTAAAACTTTCTTAAATCATTATGCACATGGATGTTCCATTACTAAATGAACTCCAATAGCATCCAAATAAAGTCCACTCCTTCCATAAAATCCCAATATTTTACATCCTATAGGTGGTGTGAAAAAAATATCTCCCCTAGTATTACTAAATGGGCCATATTTCTTATGATTGGTATTACCAAATGGGCCATATTTCTTATGATTGGTATTGAATGTAATGGATGTTACAATTTTCTTATCATTAAAATTATACAATTTACCACTAATTGACTGCAATGCTTCATTTGGATAATCGAACTCAATCTGCAAAACATATGAATGTATATCGTATTGTATTAGGAAAATAAATAAGACTCTCAAAATTATGTGTGTTTTTGTATTTCATCAAAAAAAATTAAAAAGCATAGATTTTTTTGACAAAATCTTGTTGTGAATGTAGATATTATTCTTCCACACTTATTATATGATCAAACATAAAGGTGACATACTATTCTCTATGGATCATTAAAAGAAAATGAATTTATCTTATGGATTACTACAAAGGCTTTATTTTGTCTTACCAATTATAATAATTTTTTAAATCATCAAATAAACAATATTAATATTATAATTGTCTATTATAATATGTAAAAAAAAAATATTAATTTTTCTAAGTAATAAATGTACATAAATCTGAAATTAAGTCTTCTACAATTAATTTGGAAGAAAAAGACACTATATTGATGTATCAAATAGCATTATACAACTATAGAAAGTAAAAGATTATTTATAAAGAGTGTAGAACTTCTTCTTTTTTTTTCTTTTTTTTTTTGTGTGTGTGTGTGCGCGCACACATTTTTCTTAAATATTAAATGGGAAAATAGATAATGTTTCTACAATATTTAAGAATATTAAGATCCCTTAAAAAATAAGTAAATTATCTATAATAATAATGAAATAACTTACTTTAATTACTCATTTATGGGTATTCATGGGTCATCTATTTTTTAAGGAGAGACATAATGTTAAGTGAGAGAATCCAAAGAAAGGATGGATCTAAGTCACTTTTGATGGGGCATCCACAGGCAATCTTATCCCATCAAGTGTTGGTTGCATGGTATGTGATGTAAATGGTAACATAATTGCATTCGAAGCACATAAGGTAGATGATGATACCTACACTGATACTGAAGCTAAAGTGGCATTCCTAATAATTGAATTGGAAAATAAAATTAATGTGGATCAATTACATCTTGAAGGTGATTTGCAAATCATTATCAATAGAATCATCAATAGTAAGGCACATCCATGGAAACGGAATAAAATTATCTAATATCATTAAAAGAAAAAATGAAAATTTCAATAATGTCAAAATCACTCATATTTTTTGAGATGGCCATCAATTTTGAACTCTCTCGAAGTGGGCATCAATATTCCATGAAAATAATTATGACCCATTTTTAAAAGAAAAATAGAACCATTATTGACTAAGTAGCTAACACAATGAAAAGGTGGAATTCTTTAAGTAAATATACATTAAATAAAATTTACTCCTCAAGGAGGTGGAGTATGAGAAGTGTATTTTAAGAAAATTACCTTGACAAAAGGTGATCATTCATTCTCTACACTCTCTGACTACTTCATTCTCACGCAATTTGTTGGGAGTTTTTTGTGGATAGAAATAGAGGAAAATTTAAGTCTTTTCACCACCAAGTTGTAGATAGATTTCTAGGGGAGTTTCATAGAGGAGCACATAAAATACATTTTCAATATGGATGGCCCCTTCTTTTGCAAGCTAGTATGGATCATATTTGGCGATTACTAATTGATAGCCAATTTCACAAATACAGGATAAACACTGATATAGTGTTTATGTTTTTTGGTCGGGGTCTATACTTTGGCTAGAGAGAGGAAATTAGAAGGGTGATAGCAATGTGAGCATGTGAGGAGTGGTGTTGTGGTCTTTAGGCTTTCCTATAAGTTGCAGTTCATGGGAAGGGGTTTGTGAAAAAGGGAAGGGATTTAGTTATATTCCCTTGATTTAGTCCCTCCCTTTTGTATTGTGGTGGGCCTCACCAAACAAGGAGGTCAAACATGTAGATGCCCTGAAAGGGTTGCGCTCCATAAAAGAGTATGTGAATGATTAGGAAGCTACATTGGGAGAAAGTACTGTTGACCATCTCTCGTGTTGGCAAAATGCATTTTAAATTCAAGTTGATCACGATGACATTTTGCAAAATGGCATTTTGCAAAACTATTCTTGAGGATCTCAAACTCGAAGTATTCTTGCTCAGTTTGGAAGCTTATAATGATTATCAGATTTTTGAGACAGGAACAAATCCGTAACTGAAACTCTTTTGAAGTTAGTTTCTCAAACAACTTTTAAAAGGAAATTTTGAACAATCCTAACTGGTTTAGTTAGTTTCACGTAACTCATCAAATTTGAATTTCATCTCTATATATAGATTTATTGTAATCTTCAGACGGACATGTGTGTGTGAAAAAAACACACACACACACATGCACACACATGCACACACACGCACGCATGCGCGCGTGCACACACACACACACACCTGAGGATGAGAAGTTTGAAAGTTTTATCACAAACTTGTGTACATATATAAATGATATATACACATTTGTATATGTATGTGAGATGTTTTGACAGAATTGAAAAGGATTAAACTTTCTGAGCATTAAGTTGCTGCTGATTGTAAAGGATTGGAAATCAATAAAGGATACAGGTTTATGGAGTGGTTTTTCTCCTTATGACGAAACCGTGAGGTTTTGGAGGGTTTCCCACTCGACACAAATTGGTGTCTCAATATTTTGTGAGTTGTTATTATTTTTTTGTTCATGGTGAATGTCTATATTTTTCAATACAGTTGAAATATATTCAGTTCTGGATTGTTAGTTTCTAGTATTAAAATCAGGTTTGAAAAATTTCCTGAGTTCTGATTCAGCCCCCCCTCTCAGAACTCTAATACTTCCAACAAGTGGTATCAGAGCTTAGGATTCCTTTTAGGAATTGTTCCAGGGATATTGATTGGAAGTTATGGCACAATTTGAAGGAGCTTTTCTTAATAGGGCTCCGCTATTTGATGGAAACGATTATGTTTTTTGGAAAGTGAAGATAGAAGCCTTTATACATTCTTTAGATGTAAGAATGTGGGATGTTGTTAAAACAAAATATACTGTCCCAACAACAATCCCTACTGATGCAAATGAAAAAATTAAATTTGAGTTGGACAAGAAGGCAAGATATGCCCTTCTTTGTGGTCTTTCTAGAGATGTTTTTACTAAAGTTATCTATTGCAAGTCAGCTAATGATATATGGGTAAAACTTGAAACAATCTATCAAGGAGATGAAAAAGTAAAAGAGTCTAAACTGTTAACTCTCAAAACACAGTTTGATAATCTGAAAATGAATGAAGATGAAACCATTGCTGCATACTTTTTAAGAATTGATGAAGTAGTAAATGCTAGAAAGGGTCTAGGTGAAGAAATAGAAGAACATGATATAGTTTCAAAAGTTATTAGGTTAGTATTACCTAAATTTGAAACTAAAATATCTACATTAGAAGAAAAGAAAAGCTTCTCAAAAATGACCCTGCATCAACTTCAAGGAACATTAACTGCATACGAAATGAGGATTAGCAATCAAGCTAGTTCCTCATCAAAAGAATCAGCCTTTAAGGTTGAAAAATATGATGAGAGTGATTTAGATCTAACAGATGCTTTAGAAGCATTGCTGGTCAGTAGAATGAGAAAGAAATATAAAGACAAACCTAAATGCTTCAGCTGTGGTCAGCTAGGACACTTTGCTGCAAGATGTCCAAATGTTGAACTTGAAGATTGTGATGAGAAAACTGAGAAATTTTCTAAAAGGAAGCCTTGGAATCAGAATAAAAGATTCAAGGATTACAAAAAGAAAAGTCTTCTTTCAAAAGAAGATTCAAATGAAGAATCCAGTGATGCTGATGAAGAAGGGGAAAGACTATTCATGGCTGAAATAGTCCATACCCCTAAACCTGAATCCAGTGAATCTGAATCTTCATCTTATTCAGATATAGAAGTAGATCTTGAAGAAGAACTTCTGAAATCCCTGCAAGAACTTAAAAGATTCAAGAAGTTAATTGCTAATCATGAAACTGAAAATCAAAAACTTCAAGAAGAGTTAAAGGAAGCAAATTTAATTATAGAAAATAAAAAACTCTTGCTTGAGGAAAAGGATAAAAAATTGAATGTCTTGCAAAGTTCATCTGGAGAATCTACTAGTCAGAAAACTAAGTTCTTTTTCAATGGTTATTGTTTTAATTGTAATATTTTTGGGCACAAGGCTATCTTTTATAAAAACAGCACTAGTCAAGACAAAAGAAAAGTCATTAGGTGCTTTAAATGTTTTTACTATGGCCATTATGCAAATCAATGTAAATTGAATTTGATACCAAAACAAAACTGGAAGCAAGTAAGGACAAATGAAAAGTCCTTAATTGTTGAAACAACCTTATTTGCTCAAAAACCTGCAACATGGGTATTGGATAGTCGCTTCTCTCACCATATGACTGGATGTAAAAGAAAATTTGAAACTTTAGAAAACTTTGATGGAGGATTTGTATGTTTTGGTGATAATTCAGGAGCTTATATAACAGGAAAAGGATCAATAATCTTAAACAATGATACACCAATTCATGATGTATACTTTGTTGAAGGTTTGAAACATAACCTTTTAAGTGTCAGTCATATTTGTGACAGTGGATACTTTATTTCCTTTAATGCAAAAAGATGTTATATTAAAACTGGAAAAGATAGAGTCATTGCCAGTGGGTTAAGAACAAGTGGTAATCTTTATAACCTAATAGATTCTACAGTCCAAGAAACTTCCTTGGTTAATACTTGCTTTATGAGTCAAGTAGAAGAAAATTGGCTATGGCACAAAAGACTGGGACATTTAAACTTTGATAATCTTGCTAGAATCAGCAAGAACAAAAAGGTTAGAGGACTACCTCAAATAACCAAACCAGCAAATATTTGTGAAGAGTGTGTTAAAGGCAAACAAACAAGAGTTTCTTTTAAAACAAAAGAATACTTGTCAAATAGACCACTTGAATTAGTGCATACTGATTTGTGTGGTCCAACTAAAATTCCTTCACTAAATGGTGAAAAATATTTCATGCTATTCATAGATGATTATTCAAGGATGGTTTGGGTAACATTTTTGAAAAATAAATCAGAAGCTTTTGAATGCTTCAAAATTTTTAGAAAGATGGTAGAAAGAGAAACTGATTTAAAATTGAAATGTTTAAGATCAGATAAGGGAGGAGAATTCGCTTCTCAAGAATTTATTAAATATTGTGAAAAACATGGTATAAAAAGACAATACTCTACTGCTAGGACACCACAACAAAATGGTGTTGTAGAGATGAAAAATAGAACTGTAAAAGAAATGGCCAGGACCATGCTAAATGAAGCAAAGTTATCTGATAAATTCTGGAAAGAAGCTATTCATACAGCTATCTACATTCTAAACAGAGCACAAATCATAGTTAGAACAGCATATACTCCATGTGAATTATGGAATGGAAAAACAACAAATGTCAAGAATTTTAAAATTTTTGGCTGTAAATGTTTTATCAAAAAGAATGATGATTCTCTAGAGAACTTTAACTCAAGATCTGATGAAGGGATTTTTCTTGGGTACTCCACACATAGCAAAGCCTATAAATGCTCTAATAAAAGGCTGAACAAGATTGTAGAAGCTATAAATGTCATATTTGATGAAACTTCTGTGTGTTGTAATGACAAAGAAGATCATGAAGATTCATCTTTTCAAAGGTTAGAAATTTTACATAATGAACATTTTGAAAATGAACCTGATGATGAAGATGAACTTATTGGTAAAATAGAACTAGAAAACTGTTCAAGTCCTACAATAACTTGTGATGGTTCAAAAATAAAAATGACTTCTAGAATAATAGCTAAGAGACATCCTGAGTCTCAAGTTATTGGAGATATAGAAAAAGGAATTTTAACTAGAAGGAAAGCCAAAATAGGAGAACAAGTAAACATTGCTGAACATTTTTGCTTGATAGCAGATTTTGAACCAAAGAATGTTGCTGAAGCCTTATCAGATTCCTGTTGGCAAAATGCTATGCAGGAAGAAATAAACCAGATAGAGAAAAACAAGACTTGGGAACTTGTTCCCAGACCTAATGATAAAAATGTTATAGGTGGAAAATGGATATTCCATAACAAACTGAATGAAGAAGGCAAAGTGATCAGGAATAAAGCCAGATTTGTTTGCAAAGGTTATGCTCAGCAAGAAGGAATTGATTTTGGTGAAACCTTTGCACCAGTTGCAAGGATGGAATCAATCAAAATCTTTCTTGCATATGCTAGTCATAAAAATTTCACTGTTTACCAGATGGATGTTAAAACTGCCTTCTTAAATGGGTATCTTGAAGAGGAAGTTTATATGGAACAGCCAGAAGGATTTGAATCTTCTGACAAGCTTGATTATGTTGACCAACTCAAAAAGGCTTTGTATGGCTTAAAACAAGCTCCTTGGGCTTGGTATTCCAGGTTGGACAAACATCTACTTGCAAATGGGTTTATTAAAGGAAATGTGGATAGCACATTGTATACCAAAATTGACAATGAAAATTTACTGGCTGTTGAAATATATGTTGATGATATAATCTTTGGTTCTACTAATGATGGATTGGCTCAAAAAATTTCAGGAATTATGGAATCTGAATTTGAGATGTCTATGCTAGGACCCTTGACATTTTTCTTGGGAATTCAAGTCTCTCAGCTTGAACATGATTTGTTTATCTCCCAACTGAAATATGCTAAGGAAATGCTTAAAAGGTTCCAAATGGATACTTGTAATTCAGTTGGTACACCAATGGAAACTGGATGTACGTTGATGAAAAATGATGATTCTCCTCTTGTTGATCAAAGGGAGTATCGGTCTATAGTAGGAAGCCTTTTGTATCTTACTGTATCCAGACCAGATATAATGCATTTTGTATGTCAAGTTGCTAGATACCAAGCTGCTCCTCGTCAATCTCATCTAAATGTTGTTCACTGTATTTTTAAATACTTACAAGGCACTTTGGATTATGGTTTATGGTACCCCAAACAAGATGATTTTACTCTGATTGGTTATACAGATGCTAATTGGGGTGGATGTAAAGATGATCAACGAAGTACTAGTGGTGCTGCATTCTTCTTAGGTGACAGGCTAGTTGCTTGGCATAGCAAAAAACAAGAGTGTGTCACTCTTTCCACTATTGAATCTGAAATTATTGCTGCAACAACATGTTGCACTCAATTACTCTGGATGTCTTATCAGCTTTCAGATTTGGGTATTCATGTTCCAAAACCTATAAAGATCCTTTGCGACAATACTAGTGCTATTCAGATATCTAAAAATCCTGTTATGCATTCCAGAACTAAGCATGTTGCCATCAAATTGCAGTTTATTCGAGAACAAGTATCATCAAATGAAGTCACTCTCATTCATGTGCCTTCTAAAATACAAGTTCTTGATATATTTACCAAAGCTCTACCTCAGGAATTGTTTGAACAGTTAAGAACTCGATTGGGAGTCTTTTCTCAATCAATGCTAACATAAGATTTTTGATGCAGATGGTCAAATTTTTGATGCACAAATTTTGGGGGAGTCATCATCATTTCATAGGTTTGGTTCACAGGTTAATCAATCACAGGTTTTATTAGTCTATTGGTTTCAGAATTGATTTATCAGTTTTTGGTTGATTCTGGTTAGTTGGTTCAAATTTCAATATCTTGTATATATGAGATGGTGAAAATTTTTGCATCAAAAATGGGGGAGATTGTTGACCATCTCTCGTGTTGGAAAAATGCATTTTAAATTCTAGTTGATCACAATGACATTTAGCAAAATGGCATTTTGCAAAACTATTCTTGAGGATCTCAAACTCGAAGTATTCTTGCTCAGTTTGGAAGCTTATAATGATTATCAGATTTTTGAGACAGGAACAAATTCGTAACTGAAACTATTTTCAAGTTAGTTTCTCAAACAACTTTTACAAGGAAGTTTTGAACAATCCTAACTGGTTTAGTTAGTTTCACGTAACTCATCAAATTTGAATCTCATCTCTATATATAGATTTATTGTAATCTTCAGACGGACATGTGTGTGTGAAATACACACACACACACACACACACACACATATATATATATATATATTCACCTAAGGATGAGAAGTTTGAAAGTTTTATCACAAACTTGTGTACATATATAAATGATATATACACATTTGTATATGTATGTGAGATGTTTTGACAGAATTGAAAAGGATTAAACTTTCTGAGCATTAAGTTGCTACTGATTGTAAAGGATTGGAAATCAATAAAGGATACAGGTTTATGGAGTGGTTTTTCTCCTTATGACAAAACCGTGAGGTTTTGGAGGGTTTCCCACTCGGCACAAATTGGTGTCTCAATATTTTGTGAGTTGTTATTATTTTTCTGTTCATGGTGAATGTTTATATTTTTCAGTACAGTTGAAATATATTCAATTTTGGATTGTTAGTTTCTAGTATTAAAATCAGTTTTGAAAAATTTCGTGAGTTCTGATTCACCCCCCCCTCTCAGAACTCTAATACTTCCAACAAGTACAGCACTGGTGAAAATTGAAAAAAGAAAGGTGAAATTCACGAAGGAGAATTACTAGAATTGGTACTAGCAAAAAAGAGAAAGTGAGATATAAAGAAAGATCCATGTCGCACTCTATCAGATCCCTCAACGTGACCCTCTAGCTCTTTCCCTTTGAGTTTTTTCTTTTCATTTTTTTCTACCATGCATAGGTTTAACGTGTGTCAATTTTTATTAAGGTGTTTGAAAATAATTTTGTATAATTTGTTTTGTAAAAATATATTAGTATATTGATGGATGACTTCTAGTAGCTAGATTTTGGGTAGTTTATAGTGTAGATGGAAATTATTAACAATTAAACTTGTGCATAATGGTGAGATTGGTGCATTCAATATTTATGGTTCAACCACTTTTTATGGTAAATAGTAATTTTATATTAATAAAATAGAGATTTTTACTAATAAAGAAAATTATTTTAATAAGTTTAAAGAGTATCATCTAAAATCAGAAATTAATCATATAATATAAAGATATTCAAAATAATACAATAAATAATTATCTTCATTCAAAGTATTAGAGGACATAAATCTTACCCACTAAAAAAGGGATCTTTATAATTTAGAATATAACTATCAAACCTTAAGGTCATAATAAATACTTTTTGTGGATCTATTAAACCAAATATCTATTCTAAAATATATAAAGTTTTATGTAAATTATCTCAAAGGATGATGTAGTGGAAAGAAATGTGTGCTTACAAAATGAGAGAATAAAAAGAAATTTAAAGTTTTAGGAGAAAGGGTATATTAACAGATATAATTATCAAAAGATTTTAAATAATTTATTTATCCATCGATATAACTGAGAAAACTAAGGAACTATTAGATGTCTACTTCATACATTATTTAACTAGATATCACTAACCAATGATGCACTTAACCATAGAGTACATTTCCAAATATAAAATAACACATTGAAGTGGTGAACCCCCATTTTATTCCCATGGTCCATGGTAGTTTCTTACAAAGTTATATTTAGTTGACCCTTCTAGATGGACAAAGAGGCAAAGAGAAGACAGTTAAGTTTTCTATGAAAAGATTTAAAGTGAAAAAAAAATGATTAATTCTCCTAGGGATAAAGGTAGAGAGAAGTTAGTCAAACAATAGGAAGCTATTAAGTGCAATAGGAGTTTAAATTATCTCAAGGAAAGATAAATTAATGAACAAAGGAGAAGAATTGAGTTAGTAAGCCCACATTTAAATGATAAAATAAGAGAAACATTTATTAAATAATAGAGAAAAAATAAATTAAAATACATAAAGTTTCCAACTAACGTCTGATAAGATTATTCTCCTTGAATCAATATGAAGAAGAAATGGAATAATAAAATATAGTACCTACACAATTTCATGGGAACACTTTAATATGACTCTTTGAAATAGGTAATGAAGGAACTGTCTTTGCATAATAAATAATAAGGTGAACTAATACAATAATTCCCAAGTAATTCTTGAACTCCAAATGTCCCTCAAAAGAGTGTATTCAAGATGATATGAACAGGGGAACATGTAATCCATAAGATAATTTCAGTAGTTACTATGATTTTTTAGAAAAATTGAGTAACATCTGATTATAGTTTGTGTCTAGACTATTTCTGGAAAAAAGAGAATCTTTGCATGGAAGATTTCAAACACTTAGAAGAAGTATAATTGTCTTATAGATAAAATCCTATCCTTAAATAAGGAATAGGTAGGGGAATTAAGGTCTATAAATAAAAATTATAATATTGAATTTTTAATGTTTTAAATTATAAACATTTTCAAGTTCACACTTGTTTTTAGGCTCGTCCCTTGGTGTGTCTCCTCATCCCGGCTTTGACTTATGGATGCATGGTAGTCATAACCATGGGATTTACTAGGAACCCATAACCTTGCATGGGGTTTTGACATAGTCAACTTAACACTCATCTTCAAATAGATGCACATTAAGAATCTAGCTGGAAAAAAAAATATGGGTTTTAACATGGAACCCAAGACCATTATGGAGTTTTGAACATGGACCCCAAAACAATCATGGGGTTTTGGTTGGCTCCCTAAACCATTACAAATAAAATCAAAATATTGCATAATGAAGAACTAGTTGCGGGGTTTTGCAAGGCTCCCCAAACCACATGAACATGTTACCCAAACTAGGAAATAAATGGGGTTTTTAAAGGCCCCCTAAACCTTGAAACCCAGTTGAATAAAAATATTACCAACAAAGAACCCGTGCATATGAAAAGAACCCATAGGGTTTTGATAGGATCCCCTAACCCAAATAAAGAACAACCTCAAAAGAATAACCAATGAAGAAGGAAATGAGAAAAAAAGGGTTTTAGCAGGGATCCCCCAACCCAAGGGCACACAAACCTATAGAAATCCTTCAAAGAACCATCCCTGCCAACAAAAAAATTCTAAGAAAAGGCTTCAATGAATAAGGAACGGGGTTTTTACTGGCTCCCCAAACTACTAAAAAGGGATAAAGTTGCCCCCTCACCCAACCCAACAACAATAGCACAAGCCTCTCCCACAAGAATCATCATCTTGTCAACAAAAGACCTTGCCACCTCAATAGAGAAGGCCACCACGTCCATGGGTATAACCAAGATGAAGAACTCCAGAAGAGAGACTATCAACAAATTCATATTCACTTTCTCGCTACCAACCACAATGTTCAACCACATAGAGCACTCAAATACTTTAACCATATTGCACATCTTCACCTCAATAGAAGCAACTTCCATCTTAATAGGAGAAATGGAAAAGGGAGAACAAAGCACCACAAGCCGAATCTCCAACATAGTAGACAACAAAAAAACCTTGCCTCAATAAGAGGATACTCCACCTCTAGAGAAATATTACAGAAAACCCACCAAAAGATAGAAAAAAGAGCCCTCCAAAGCAAAAATAAAATAAAATAAAATAGCTCATGACTCCAAAGATGGGGATCTAGGCTCCAAAACACCAAACAACCCATAACCAAGAAGAGCCCAGAAAAAGAATAGGCCCAAGAGAACAAAGGGCCTCAAACCAACCGCATCTAAGAGGAAAAGAATCCATACAAAATGAAACCCTGCAACTGAAGAGACCCAATAAGAAGTTTCTCAATACCAACGAAGAGAGAGCCAAGGCTCCTACTCACACTAGCTCTGCAACACCCACTAGCTCTGCAACACCCCACCAGTGAAGAGGAAAAGAGGCAGACGACCCTAACATTGCTGCAACTAACCGCGCTGCAAAGAGACCCAAACAAGAGCAGCGACAAACATGGCACCAGGGCCCTCCATAGAAAAGGAACGCCAAGCCCTAGGAACTTGGAACACCAAGTCAAGGGCACAATAAACGGCTTCTCTACTAAACCAAAAGTAGGAAAGCCGAAAAGGACCACACACCATGCAAGAAACTGCAAAACCCAACTCAAAGGAAGAGCAACCTCAAAACACAGAACAAGAGACTCTGCCTCCCCAAAGGCTCCTGAAACAAAAGCAGAAGCGTAGATTCCCTTCCGTTGAGCCACCCAACGAAGATGTTCACGCCGAACATTAGAGAAAACAGGAATAATTAGGGTTCCAGTATTGACCATAAAGGCTAGTTCAGCCAGACACCAGGGAGATTCCGCATACTTTTCTGAGAAAATAGCAATATGCAGTTTAGCGCTGCGCATCGCCTCCTGTATTTTTTCTGGTATGGAATCGCCCAGCTCCAATTCTTCTCTATCCAGAAAAGCCCGCAATTTAAGGAGGCCGAGAGTATGATAGATAATGCTGGCTAAAGAGTGTTTGACATCACAGCCACGATGATTAATAAACACATCGTAGGGCGCCCTTTCGGACAGTTTTGGGGATGTTTTGGATGCGTGCGGTTTAACTCCATCAAAAGCATTTTTGGGCTCATTAACATATTGCCTGGATGTGGAAAAGTTAGAATTTTCCTGTGACTTAATTGAAGGGGAAGAGTTTTCTGGGTTATCATCATATTGCTTAGGCGTGAAGAAGATGGAGAAAAACCAAAGGAATAAACAGCAAACGGGAATAGAAACTCATGATGCAGAGTTAGGAAGTTTAATGGGATGGAAAATAATGATCCCCTCTAATGAGTGCAGAATAAAACTGGAGCGTGATGAGCGGGAAGGAACCATGAAGATTAGGCATAACTCTTCGCAATATAATTTGCAGGACTGTGAATCCAACTAGGTTTTGTTATCAAGTAGGTCACGTATATGATAGAAAACTTGGCCCTTGATGGTTCCCCTAAAAGTAAAAGTAAGTTACGGAGAGAGCAGACAGAATGCATCTTTAAAGAAATAAGTTTAATTTTTTTCTAGATTTGTAGAAATATAGTTATTTTTTTGCTAATTTTTGGGTAGTTTTCTGTTATAAAAATATGTAGATCATGAAGAATAAATGTTCAAAAATTTGTAAAAATCTGTTGTGTTTTTCATTTTATGAAATTTAAGCTTTCTTTAAAAATAAGAGTTATTGAATAAAATTATGTTTGATATAAGCACCCTCCATGATTTTCTTTTTATTTTAGTCAATCAAAATTGAAGTATGGTTTTTTTAACAATATAGCACTATGATATTTTAAATAGTGAAAAAAATAAAATATTTAATTTTTCTTTAGATGGATTTCAACACACAATTCTTACATATTTTCTTATTAGTGCACTGGTTCAAAAAGTGAAAAACAACAAAATAACTTGTCAAATTTTGAAAATTGTTATTTTTTAATTGGCTAAAACAATTTAGTCATATAGACATCAAAAATCTAAAAAACAAGATATTTAACTTTTCAAATTTTGAAAATTATTTTTATCATCGACTAAAACAAGTTAGTAATATTAACCAATTTCACAGATACAATTTTCACCAATTTTCTTATTAGTATGGTAGATTCAAAACGTAAAACACAGAGAAATTTAACTTTCCAAATTTTGAAATTTATTTTTCTTCATTGACAAACAATTCAGTTATATAGACTATTTCATCAAAAGCAAATTTCACTTATTTTCTTATAGTAGTGGCTATCCAGCCACGAAAATCTTTTTCTTCATAACATTTTTTTGGCAAACTTTTAGGAAAAAAACTAATTGTTTCCCCTTCGTATGGTAAACAATTTTCGTGGCTGCATAGCCTCTGCCTTTTCTTATTAGTGGGTGGGCTGTGGACATCAAGATTCAAGAATAATCCAGGTGTCATATTGTACGGAATAAACAGCATTCAAGGTGCAGAATAAAAGCGCGTTTTGATGAACGGGAAGTATCCACGAAGATTAGGCACGAATGTTCGCAATATAACGTGCAGGACTGTGAATCCAAGTACGTTTGTTCTCAAGTAGGCCACGTAAATGATAGAAAACTGGGCCCATAATGGTTATCTTAAAAGTCAAGTTACAGAGACAGCACTTAAAAATCCAAGTTATGGAATTAAATTATGTTTTATAAAAGCACGAACAAGATTTTTTATTTTCACAGCTTCCATTTCTATTATAAAATTTTTATGATTAAAATATGAAAAGAAGTGCTAATATAAAAATAAGTGGGACTTCAATTTTTTTAGGGGCATTTCTATTATAAAAATCTTATCATTAAAATATGAAAATAAGTAGGGTTGGGACAAGATAAAAATATTAGTTCTTTATTTTTATTTTTTGAAAAATGAGTTAGATGCATTTCTATTATAAAAATCTTTTCATTAAAATATGAAAACAAGTAAAACTTGGGACTGAATAAAAATATTAGTAGTGGAGGTAAATGAGTTGGTATAAAAACCCTCCAATTAAAATATGAAAACAAGTGTCAATGTGAAAATAAGTGTGATTAGAATTTTTTGGGAATGAGTTAAATGCATTTCTATCATAAAAATCTTTTCATTAAAATATGAAAATAAGTAGGATTGGGACAAGATAAAAAAAAATTAGTTCCTTATTTTTATTGAGAAAATTAGTTAGATGCATTTCTATTAAAAAAGTCTTATCATTAAAATATGAAAACAAGTAGAACTTACAACTATATAAAAATATTGATTCCTCACTTTTTAGGAAATGAATTAGTATAGACTATGTTATTACAAAAAAGTCTTATCAAGATTCAATAGTTTAACAAGTGCTAGGCCATCATATTGAATTAAATTTATTTGATATCAATTTAGAAATAGATAAAATAATTATTATAATAATAAATTTAGTTTTTAATTATTATTTTAAAATTATATTATATACTACAATATAGCATAAATATTATATTACATGTGCGTTTCTGGATTCGATAATAAATATTATAGTCAAATTACATATAAAACATATAGCTTTGAAAAATAATCAAAATCAATCTAATTATAATTATAATAAATATTAACTATTGTAGTTGACGTAGATTTTTTTAATATAAATATGCTAGTATGTCATAATATTAGAAAATCTTCTTTTATAATATCATAATCTTCTACAATAATATAATATAACTATAATATTAAATAATAACTATAATACAAAATAATTATAATTAAATTAAATTACATAAATTGTAACTCTTTTTATGATACCTTAATTATATATAAATTCACATTTTCATATTATTTTTATAATCATGAGATAAATATTTGATTTTTACTTACTTTATACAAAAAGAAAGATCATTTTGAAGAACATATCATCTATTTTACATCAAATGAAAATCCTTGAATTTCTTTAAACCAGGCTTCCCAAAGGAGTGGGCCATCTAAGCATATGA
Source organism: Chamaecyparis obtusa (assembly GCA_027943335.1). Taxonomy (NCBI): domain Eukaryota; kingdom Viridiplantae; phylum Streptophyta; class Pinopsida; order Cupressales; family Cupressaceae; genus Chamaecyparis; species Chamaecyparis obtusa. The sequence continues at coordinate 940,177 of BSBK01003232.1, read as the reverse complement.
ATATGGTTATTTCTAATACAATAGGCTTACATAGGGTAACCCCTTTAGGAATAGCAACTACCAAGGGGACAACATCAACTACAACCTATAGAACTATTGGATCAGTTTTAGGTTTCCTCCTTTGTTCTTCAAATTCTTCCATGAAGTTCTTGAGTCCAATCTTGTATGGAGTTCTCTCTTCTCTTCTCTTGGTCCAAGTATGCCTGTGAGAGATTTCCCAAGTGAAAACTCTTATTGTTCCATCTTGGAGTAGACTTTCAAACCCAACCTTTTCTATCCTCATGGTAATTGTAGCCTCTCATTCAATGTCATGTACTTTGAGTCTCCTTAGAGACTTAGTTATTATGACCATTAAATATTTCATTATTCCTAAATTTCCACTATAAGAAAAGAATTTCACAATAAAAAGAAGCCAACAAGAGGTTAGTACTTTTCCTAAGAAATTATACCTTCCCCAAAATGACATCAATAAGGCAGATAGAAAGATCAAATTTTATGTCAAAAAGATACCAAACTATATTTTGAAAATAATAAATCAAAGAAAATGTGTACAACAATGAGAACATATATTTAAAGATCACCATCAAGCTTATAAAATGGAAGTTTAAGTAACAAAAAATTCCAAATGAAACACTTCTTTTTAGGTTCAAGAGGTTTGGTCCACATGTAAGACATCACTGACTGCCATGTTTTCGAGTCACTATTTTTTTTCGAGAAGAACAGAAATGGGAAATAATGTCTAGGTTATCATAGAGTAGCTCGAGTAGATAGATTCGGCTTTAACAACAAGGTTGCATAGCAACGAAGTTCCTACCAAAATTTTGGTAGGATTATTTAAAATTTAGAAAAGAATTTAGAAATTATATATATGCAAAGAATTCAATGATATTAATAATTATTTATTTTATTTTATCATAAAATTAAAATTTCTTATTTTATAATTTATAATTTTATAATTTTATAAAAAAATAAATATTATATTAATATTTTATATCATTAAATATTTATATTTTATAAAAAATATAATATAAATATATCTAATGCAATATATCATAATTACTTTAATACAATATAAAAATAATAGTTTAAGTAAAAAATATATGTAATGTAATAAATAGTATTGTAATATATATTATAAATCTTTTAACACAAAAATTATAAATTACATGAAATAACAAATATAGTATAAATATGTCTAATATAGTATATATAACAATGAAATCTGAAATAATTTTCAAGTACTTGATAGAATAAATTTATGTTGATTTTTTTCACCTAACTATTTATGTTGATTATTATATTACATGTTTATGTTAAATAAATTTATTGAAAATTTTCAATATAAGTTTATGAAGTTTTCCACCTTGTTCAAGGGTTCATATGCTAAAAGTTTTTAGCCAATTAGATTTTAGAAAACTAATTTGTAGAAGTTGTTTTTGTTAAAAAATTTACAACTTGATTTTATCCAATATCAAAATATGTTATTATTAAACATTTGATGAAATTTGATTGGTTGAAATTGCATATTTTAATCCCTTGTTAAAAATGCCTAAAATACTTCTTTCAAAATAATTGTCCATATTGAACTTTGCAATCCTAAAGAAATATTTCCGACAAATCCGCCCTTATCGCTGAAAGTTTTTTAGCCAATCGAATGAAGGAAAAATACTTTTACGAATCTTGTAATTTACTTTATCAAATATTAAGATATAATATCATTCGAAAAATAGTGAATCTTGATTGCTTGAGATTTACTAGTTTAATCACTAGTTAAAGACATGTCGATGCCTATAGTTCTAGCAGGAACTAACAAGAAGGGATCTATCTAGCCACACGAAGATGAGGAATCTATTTTCAATGGATGCACAAAGTCTAACAAAGTCTAAATATTTCTATTATAAAAATCTTTTCATTAAAATATGAAAATAAGTAGGGTTGGTGCAAGATAAAAATATTAGTTCTTTATTTTATTTTTTTTAGAAAAATGAGTTAGATGCATTTCTATTATAAAAACCTTTTCATTAAAATATGAAAACAATTAAATTGGGACTAAATAAAAATATTAGTTGGGGAGGTAAATGAGTTGGTATAAAAACCTTACAATTAAAATATGAATATAAGTGTTAATATGAAAATAAGTGTGACTAGAATTTTTGGGGAATGAGTTAAATGCATTTCTATTATAAAAATCTTATCATTAAAATATAAAAATAAGTGGAATTGGGACAAGATTTTAAAAAAAAATTAATTCCTTATTTTTTTGAGAAAATTATTTAGATGCATTTCTATTAGAAAATACCTATCATTAAAATATAAAAACAACTAGAACTTACAACTATATAAAAATATTAATTCCTCATTTTTTAGGAAATGAATTAGTATAGACTATGTTATTATAAAAAATAGTCTTATCAAGATTCAATAGTTTGACAAGTGCTAGGCCATCATATTGAATTAAATTTATTTGTTATAAATTAAGAAATAGATAAAATAATTATAATAATAATAATAAATTTAGTTTTTAATTATTATTTTAAAGTTATATTCTATAGTACACTGTGGTATAAATATTATAGTCAAAATACATATAAAACATATAGTTTTGAAAAATAATCAAAATCAATCTAATTATAATTATAATAAATATTAACTATTGTAATTGATGTAGACTTTTTTAATATAAATATGCTAGTATGTTATAATATTAGAAAATATTCTTTTATAGTATCATAATCTTCTATAATAATATATTATAATTATAATACTAAATAATTATAATTAAATTAAATTACATAAATTGTAACTCTTTTTACCACACCTTAATTATATATAAATTCATATTTTCATATTATTTTATAATATTTTAATTTTATATTTACACTTTTTTCTTTTAAATATAAAAGAGGCTCATTACATCAATTTACATCCAAAAAAACTTATGTAGCAATTCAGTATCTATAAAATGATATACTATGTGTCTATACTAGTGCTATCATGAGATAAATGTCTGATTTTTACTTACTTTATACAAAAAGAAAGATCATGGAGGGTAACCCCTTTAGGAATAGCAACTACCAAGGGGACAACATCAACTACAACCTATAGAACTATTGGATCAGTTTTAGGTTTCCTCCTTTGTTCTTCAAATTCTTCCATGAAGTTCTCGAGTCCAATCTTGTATGGAGTTCTCTCTTCTCTTCTCTTGGTCCAAGTATGCCCGTGAGAGATTTCCCAAGTGAAAACTCTTGTTGTTCCATCCTGAAGTAGACTTTCAAACTTAGCCTTTTCTATCCTTATGGTAATTGTAGCCTCTCATTCAATGTCATGTACTATGAGTCTCCTTAGAGACCTAGTTATTACGACCATTAAATATTTCATTATTCCTAGATTTCCATTATAAGAAAAGAATTTCACAAGAAAGAGAAGCCAAAAAGAGGTTAGTACTTTTCCTAAGAAATTAGACCTTCCCCAAAATGACATCAACAACGCAGATAGAAAGATCAAATTTTATGTCAAAAAGATACCAAACTTATTTCAAAAATAATAAATCAAAGAAAATGTGTACAACAGTTTTGGGTACCATGGAATGAGAACATATATTTAGATCAACATCAAGCTTATAAAATGGAAGTTCAAGTAACAACAAATTCCAAATGAAACACTTCTTTTTAGGTTTAAGAGGTTTGGTCCACATGTAAGACATCACTGACTGCCATGTTTTCGAGTCACTATTTTTTTTGAGAAGAGCAGAGATAGGAGATAATGTCTAGGTTATCAGAGAATAGAGAGTAGATATATTTGGCTTTAACAACAAGAAGAAGGGATCTATCTAGCCACATAAAGATGAGGAATCTATTTTCAGTGGATGCACAAGGTCTATGAAGGGAAAGGGATGAACAAGCTAGCCTCAAGATAGTGTATGTTGTGAACTTGGTGGGGCGATTATCAAAATACTCATTAAGTTCCTTCCAAATAATCACTTGGTCTTCTTTGATAATATCATTCAAGGTTTTCAATCCTTTGTCAACCCACATTTTAGTAGATAACTATTGTAGAAGAGCCAATAGTGTATCATTATGCTTCAATTTCCACTACATAGACCTCTCCCCACATATTTTATCCTTTCTATCTATTATATCATTATGGGTAGTGTATTTCCTTACTGTTAGGATTAGGGAGCACTCAAAGGGGAGGTGAATTGGTGTAGCAGTATTCTTAAACTTCTTCCCCCGAGACCATAACTTAATACCAAAAGTAAATACAGGTAAACCAAAAAAGATACAAAACATGAACATCATAACACCATAATTTATTATCAAGTAAAATCCAGTTAGGGGAAATATTCTAGTGGGGTTGATACCCACAAATATCTCACTACTATAGTAATAAGTTTCTGGTTAAAGGTTCTTCCATGATATTCAATTTATCTGAAGTCAAGGTTTCTATAGGAATAGTATACATAGTAACCACATGATCCCAATATTGATCACCCATACCTTTAAGATAGAGCTTCATTCATCCTCACCAAACCGAGTAGTTCTCTCTTGTGAATTTAGGACCTTCCTTCCTCATCATCTTCAAAACCTTCCCTCAAGTTGTTAATCTTCACCATAAAAAAGGACCATATATTTGATACCAATTGTTAGTCCTAAGCTCATATTATTGAGAGGGGGCTGAAATAGTAATCAACCAACTATTTAACCTCTTAAACTTTATAGCAACATTCACAAGATTAGATTAATAGTAGCAAATGAAAATCATAACCATAGGCACATCCACATAAAAATGAAATATTTGACACAAATATTTATCTCATAGAAACCCAATTTGGGAGAAAAACATGGTGGGAATTAGTACCAACTAAATGATGTACTCTTATGAAGTATTCCTTATGAGGAGATGATGTAGTCAAGGCCTGTGGATCCAATGAAGGACAGTCCAAACCTTACAGCCAACAGAATTACACAGTGGATTACTCAACAATGCAACACAACTTAATTGTTTAACACTGGTTTTCATTAACATGCCCGGCTGTAAGGCCTTCTGAGTTAGGGCCAATTACAATTAGAAAACAATTCTGCAAGATCCACATATAGATCCAATACAATCTCAGCTACTTTAGCTCTAAAGACAATCAGAAGCTAATGGAAACCCTACGGCAGATCTAAAGTTGAGCTCGCAAGCCTCCAAGAAATCTCCTTGTCTCCAAGTATGCAAACCACTAGCTCTGCTAATACAAACTATTAGATAACAATCTGATCTGCAAGATCATGCAAGATCTTTTCCACAACTTCACCAACTCTAGCTTTTGCTATGGATCTTAGACTTCTATCTCTCGATCCCCCAAAAGACTCTCTAAACATCTACCCAACCACCCCTATAAATATTAGTCATCAGCCGCAAGTCGACTAGATGAACTCATTAACTCTCCCAAACAAATATTAAATGCCATGGAAGTCAGCTTACAAAATGTATACAAATATTTAATTCAGCATGTAGGCCCAAGACAATGGTAACCAACAACAAATGCACCAAGTCGGCCCACAAATCACATAGAACTCCAGTTGGCAAGTCCAAACTACCGAGCAACAAAGAAATTACTGAGTTAGCCAAGCATCGCCGAGCACTAGTGTCGACTGAGCACTACAGGCATGACTGAGCAACCTATTCACCAAGCACCAGAGACTACTCAGTTCCTTCAATACTGAGCTTTCTTCAATGACTGAGACCATCGGTCAAGGATACAACTGAGAAAAAATCGGCCAAAACACAAACACATATGCAGTTTCACCAAGCACACAGAATGCCCCTACCTCAACCTTGGATGCCCTTGCATCAAACACCCCAGGTTCCAAAAGATGTTCATATGTGAGAAGAACATCTTCCAGGGTTCAACACATACACCCGAACTGGTTCTTCACATACAAGTCCTCCACCTTTTCTACTTGCAAATTCTTCCACTTCTATTTTCTCTGTCTCTTCAAATCTTTTTTAGGCAATGCATAGGTTGGTTCTCCAAACTAATCATTCATTTTCTCTGGATCCACAACCTCAACTCGGCTACCAATACTCAGGCTTCTCCTACCGAGTGTTGTATTGATCAAAGGCATTAGTGAAAACTTCATGTCATTCTTCTCAACAGTAAATACATTCTTCACATAGTCATAAATAACTTTACAATCATATTGCCAAGGTCTACCAAGAAATATATGACAACTAGTCATCTCCACAATGTCACATAAGGGTAAGTGCACAAAGATGGGGGACCAAAAAGGGGGTATAAGATGCCACTTTTTTCTGAAATCAGCAAACTCTGAACTTCAACAAGAAATTGAAGATAGTTAGACTCAAAATTTTAAGATGCGACAAAAACAAGAGTTGTAATACTCTAAATTTAGTTCCTAAAATACTAACTTATTTTGAAAATGGTGCATATTAAGGCCCTCAAAAAGGGGGAGCACAAACCGTGGTCCTATTTTTTGTGAAAAAACATAACATAGTGTCTGGTGTGCTCCCCCTAAAATGTTAATTTTTTTTTTGAATTTTTTTAATCACTCCAGTGAGAAGTTAGCTAACACCACGTAGTTTATCTCAGAATTTTTTGGTAATTTTTTTATGAATGTATAATTTTTGATGAATTAATGAAGTGCACACATCCTAAAAACATGAAATTTCTATGTGCTCCCCCTAGAAATCATTTAAAACTAATAAAAAATCAATTTTTTTTTTTTAAAAAGTGTGTAGAATGGAGTCTAGTTTCTAAAAATGTAACTTGTTGCAAAATTTGATGAACGAGCCAAAATCTATGCCCAAAATACTAAACGTTGGTTTTTTACAAAAAATAGACATACACACAAAATAAATTAGAGTTGAAAAACTTAACATAATCAAAATTCAAAATAAATTATATGCTTAGATAGCTAACAGAGAGATCTGCAATATCACGTTGTCTAATTTTTACGTTCTTGAACCACGAGTAAGCCTGACAAGGAGCACACAAAAAAAAATGTTATTTTTTTGTATGTTTGCTAGAAAACATGTCTCAGGGCTATTTGAATCGTCCAAGCCTTTGGGTTGGATCTCCAAGGCAAATCCAAGCCTTAGGATTGGTAAATTCCAATGCCTTGAAAAGCACGTGCACCCTATAGGGCGTACACGCTATAGCGCGAGCGTGCTATTTAAAACTATGGCTTTCATAGCGCGTGCGCACTATGAAAGCCATAGTTTTCAATAGCGCTCACACGCTATATTGAATTGAGAGGAAGAGAGAGAGATAGAGAGAACTCCCTCTTCCTCTCTCTCTCTCCAAAACAAAGATTCTCTAAAAATTTTATACAAAGGCATCCTATAGGAAGAATGAAATGTTTCCTAAAGAATATCCACAATTCATATACAAAAGCATCATATAGTAAAAATGACAAAAAATAATAGCTAAAAGGTAAAATTTACCATTAACGCCGATAGCACCAAGGTCATATCTATTGTCAAATCCTAGCCTATGATGTGCAAAATGAGCAAAGCAAGTGAAATGAAAGGGAAGGGATAGATCAAATAGTGAAGGTGCATCAAATCTGATCCAAATTTCAACCCTTTTATGGATTTACAGGTTCAATCGCGAGCCCATAGAATTGGCCAAGAGAAAACTATGATTGTATATCAACTAATTACAAAATGTGTAGTTGAGGAGAAAATATTGCAATGATGAAGAAGAAAATTGGCTATGGAAAATCTAGTTATGAATTTTGTTAAGAATGAAACTATTAAGGAATTGCATGATATATCACTCAATGGTGCAAGGAATATTCTTGATGAACATGGGATTGCAGTTACATCTATTCAATATACAGAAGAAGATATAGAAAATATTCTTAATAGAGAGATTAATGAGAGAGAAAGGGACATTTTAGAATCTAATGGTGATTTTTGGTGCCATTGAAGGTATGCCAATTACTTAGGACGAAGAGTAAAAGCCCACAATTAATGGAAAAGAGTGGGAAGAGCTTCTTGGACCCATGCCATGATAGAAGTTATAGATAAGGAAGAAGAGCTAGGAAGGGGAAAGCGGCAAAAGAAAGAAGTAAGATATGCGTGTGAGCCTATGTTAGATGATGATGATGACATGAGTACTCACCATTTGCTAGTAGCTCAAGTAGTGACAGAAGCTCTTCAGTGCACATGTACACTAGAACACAAAAATTTCAGTTAGAGAAGTAAGAAGTGTTGTGGAATTATCATAGAGCAATGTGAAATGAAGCCTCAAATTGGTTCATTAGCAGGCAAATAATTTGGCCATGCACTTCATTCTAGCACCACAAATATTTCTATTAGAAATGTCTATTCATCAATGGTCTTACATTTATAGGACTTGGGAAACCTAGTTACTCATGTTGGGCAATATCCCTCAAATTATGTAAGTTCATTTGCACCTTTGGAAAGACAGTCTCACTCCTCATTTTATAACAAAGGGCAGTCATCTATGGTCCAAGGTTATAATTCAACTGACAAACAAAGAGCTTCTCAAGGTACTGATCTCTTTCGTAGAGAAGTTCCCAATTCATCGCAAGGTTCTCATTTAGGTGAGCAACTCCTGGGAGGTCCTCAAATAGACCCATTCAATATCCCAAATTGGTAAAAGGGTAGATGCAATTTTGGAAAGAGTGGGAAGAGCTTCTTGGACCCATGATAGAAGTTACATATAAGGAGGAAGAGCTAGGAAGGGGAAAGTGGCAAAGGAAAAAAGTAAGATATGTGTGTGAGCCTATGTGAGATGATCATGATGAGCACTCACCATTTTCTAGTAGCTCAAGTAGTGACAGAAGCTCTTCAGTGCACATGTACACTAACACAAAAATTTTAGATAGAGAAGTAACAAGTGTTGTGGAATTATCCATAGAGCAATGTGAAATGAAGCCTTGAAAATTGGTTCATTAGCAGGCAAAGAATTTGTTCATGCACTTCATTCTAGCACCACAAATATTTCTATTAGAAATTCCTATTCGTCAATGGCCTTACATTTACAGGACTTGGGAAACCCGGTTACTCATGTTGGGAAATATCCCTCAAATTATGTAAGTTCATTGGCACCTTTGGAAAGGCAGTCTCACTGGACTCATTTTACAACAAAGGGCAGCCATCTATGGTCCAAGGTTTTAATTCAGTTGACAAGTGGAGAGATTATCAAGGTACTGATCTCTTTCGTAGAGAAGTTCCCGATTCATCTCAAGGTTCTCATTTAGGTGACCAACTCCTTGGAGGTCCTCAAATAGACCCATTCAATTTCTGAAATTGGTAAAAGGGTAGATGCAATTTTTGAAAGAGTATCCCAATTGAAGAGAAATGGAAATTCCAGTGAGCATAAAGTTATTGCAGATCCAATAGGTGTATCTCCTCCACTGACAAATATAATTGCTTCTAGAGACTTGATTTTAAATGGAGACTATTTGATCCCAAACATGCCCCAGTCGAGCAGATGAACTAGATGTTGCTTGAGTAAAGAAGATAGTGGTTTATTAAAGCATCTACATTATCCCACTTGCTATCAATTACTACTTTTTAAGTGGCTTGCCAACTGCTTCTGTGTAGGATTTCTATAATATATAATGTCCTCATGCAAGTACATGCCATTTTTTGTAAACATTTTATGTTGTAAAGGGTTAGTGAGCAATATCAAAGAAAAGGTTCTTGCATGTATTATTTAGACATGTCATATGAATTAGGAAACTATTTTTCTCACATTACATGGTAGAAATGCCGAGAAATTCACTTTGTCGGTAACAATAGGCAACAAGATGAGGGAAGAAATATTTGTGAAGAGGAAGTACAAATGTTACAATCTAAAATCATTTAGAGAGTAATATCCTAAAATTTTGTTCGCAAATGAGAATTTTTTCTCCTATCTGAGAATGAAAGGGATGTCTGATATATAGATGAACATATCTTCTCTTGATGAAAGTAGATTAAAAAATGTAAATTGGTGTAGAGATAAGAAGTAATCAACTTCCATTAGTATGTTTCATTTTTCAGGATATTCTCACACCAATGGTTTGACCCAGGAGACTTACACTAGTTCTCTACTACTAGTGATGTTAGAGATACTCTAGTCCACTACATAATTCTCTCTCTCTCTCTCTCTCTCTCTCTCTCTCTCTCTCTCTCTCTCTCTCTCTCTGTAGATTGTCAAGGATTTCTAAAATTACAACTACAAGTAAGAAAATATTGCATATTGTATGCTTCTATAAGCATGTGCAATATATAATCTATTCAAACTGATTTCTTTGTCTAAAACTGACACAAATCTCCATGGATATTATCATGCTTAACATGATTTTCCAATGTTGTAGATATGCCATTGCCCTACTCTTTTGAGCATTGTAGGGCCTCTAGAATTGGTTTGGTCTATCTTGGTTGTCTGTTTCCATTAGGTATCATAACATACATAGCTCTTAAATGTTGGGTTAGATATACATTTGGGTACATTTAGATATAAATTGGGTACATTTGGTCTGTCTTGGTTGTCTGTTGCCATTAGGTATCATAACATACATAGCTCTTAAACGTTGGGTTAGATATACATTTGGGTGCATTTAGATATATGTTGGGTACATTTGGGTTCTCTCTCTCTCTCTCTCTCTCTCTCTCTCTCTCTCTCTCTCTCTCTCGCCATTCTCCTATAAAATACTTGTAAGGACTACATTCAATCTCCTTCCCCTTCTCTATCTCTCTTTCCCCTTCTCTCCGTTATTTTTCCCTTTCCCCTTCTCTCTCTCTCTCTCTCTCCCCTTTAAAATACTTGTAAGGACTATATTCATTCTCCTTCCCCTTCTCTCCATTATTTTTCCCTTTCCCCTTCTCTCTCTCTCTCTCTCTCTCTCTCTCTCTCTCTCTCTCTCTCTCTCTCTCTCTCTCTCTCTCTCTCTCCCTCTCCCTTATCTCTCTCTCTCTCTCCCTTTCCCCTTCTCTCTCTCTCTCTCTCTCTCTCTCTCTCTCTCTCTCTCTCTCTCTCCCCCTTTTTCTTGTTTTATATAGCGCGTACGTGCTAGAGCACGCACGCGCTATGAAAAAGTAAAGACCATCACTTTAGTCTTTAGTTTTTAGCTATGTAAACTAAAACAAGACACTTTTAGTTTTGCATAGTGTGCTCGCGCTAGGCAAAACTAAAAACAACGGTTAAATTGACCATGGAACTCATGATTGAGGCCCACTTTTGTTGTTTTTGTCTTATTTATGCATCTTAGCCGACAAGTTTTCACGTTTTCATGGTGCTAACTGACAAAAAAACATATTTTGTCAATTTGCACTATTTTATTGTTTAAAAATCAACATCGAATTGCGAAGGTCAATCATTATCAGCAAAATTTATCGATTGAGGTAAGTTTTTTAGTTTTTTACATGTCAAATGTGAATAAAGAGTGTTTTGGTTTATAATTGGTATGATATATACTTGTTCAATGCATAATTTGATATAATTATAATAAATTTATATTATAATTTGTCGTATTGTAAGAGGTTTAAATTGTAATTTGACTTATTGTTTTACATTTATATTATATTTTTAAAATTGTAATCAATTCATATGTAGAAATCATCATCATGCCAAGGAAACGAGCAAAGAATTTAACACTGGAAGAGCATGAAAGAGACAAAGAGAAGAAAGGAGAAAGAATGAGACAACTTCGTGAACACAAAAAATTAGAAACCATACAAGAAGATTTTTCTTTGGATGAGGAACATGAAACATCAATACAAAGTAAAAGAGAATTGGAATTGGAAACAAAAAGACAACGAATGAGAAACTTGCATGCAACGAGACAATTGAATTATGAAAATGTGAGGACATCAGCTATGAGTTTCCAAGTTGAAGAGACGTCGTCATCCAATGTTGGAGGCACACCAATGTATCATGTTGAAGGCACACCATTGTCTACTTCCGAAGGTGGAGGGACACCAATGTATCACGTTGAAGGCACACCATCGTCTACTTCCGAAGGTGGAGTCACACCAATGTGTCATGTTGAAGGCACACCCTTATATCATGTTGAAGGCACACCATTATCTACATCCGAAGGTGTAGCCACCACATCGTCTCATGTTGATGACACTCAAGATGGTACGCAATTCACACATAATGTTTCTGATGCTCCTAGAATTATTTATAGAAAACCAAAATATTTGATTGATGTTGATACTAACATTTTGCAAGAAATGTCTGACAAGATTCCCAAGCGTACTTGTCAAAGAAATGCTAATCATATTTGGAGATCATTTTTTGAGAATTTAAACATGATAGGAAGATGTCAACTATTTGTTGAAATGATGAGAAATCTTAAATTTAGGCCCACCATGAAGATTCTTGGGCTAAGAACGATGGATGAGTCTAGCGAAAAATCTATTGTAAAGAATCTAATGACTGCATATGCGAGTGTGGGTTCTACATCATGCACGAAAGATAGTAATGTCACACAACGTGTACTTACATCAACAATAGTAAGCAATCAAATGAATAAATCTCGACTCATTAGAAAGACAAGCAAAATATTGAAAATAAGTAGAAAGTCTCTAATGAGAGCCCTGGGAAGGCGTCAAAGAGTGGAAGATCCAGAGAGCAATGAGTTATGGGCATTTTCTAGTAGACTACCGTGGAAAGATAAAGCAATTGTTGAAGCTTTGAAATCCTTCATTGAAGAATTTTGGAAGAATAATACACAGGTATCTCCTAATCAAAGAGATGTTGTAAGAAGGAGGATTGGTAGTCGAATTCGTGTTCCACATCCAAAATATTTTTTGGATTCAACTCAGAGACAATTCTTTTCAAAATTTATGCATATGTATCCTCAAATTAAAATTAGTCAGAGATATTTTGAAATGTGTAAACCTTTTTATGTTAAGATAAATCACACACGCACAACTTGTTGTTGTAGGGTACATATTGAATTTTCTAACCATTTTGAAGTTTATAGGAATATATGTATAGATTTGCACTCCAACAATGTTTTGCAGGATTGTAACATAAATGTCCCAACTAAATCTTCAAGGGAATTCATATCTACCATTTTATGTGAAAGAGTGGATGGTCAACAATTTTACAAGCTCTCATGCTTGAATGGTACATGCATAGATTGTGGAAGTTTGCAACATTTGCCAATTTGTCAACATATGGAGAGTACGCATCCAATTGGTAATGAAATAGTGAAATTTGGAAAATATAAGACAATGACATACAATCTAAAAGATAAATTTGAGACTTTTTGGAGAGCCGTTCTCCACTCGTACAACTTGTCTACTGAGTATCTTCCGTTCTCTTCGTATTGGGAAAAAGCAGAAGCGTAGATTCCGTTCCATTGAGCCACCCAACGAAGATGTTCAGGCCGAACATTAGAGAAAATAGGAATAATTAGGGTTCCAGTATTGACCATAAAGGCTAGTTCAGCCAGACACCAGGGAGATTCCGCATACTTTTCTGAGAAAATAGCAATATGCAGTTTAGCGCTGTGCATCGCCTCCTATATTTTTTCTGGTATGAAATCGCCCAACTCCAGTTCTTCTATATCCAGAAAAGCCCGCAATTTAAGGAGGCCGAGAGTATGATAGATAATGCTGGCTAAAGAGTGTTTGACATCACAGCCATGATGATTAATAAACACATCGTAGGGCACCCTTTTGGACAGTTTTGGGGATGGTTTGGATGCGTGCGGTGTAACTCCATCAAAAGTGTTTTTGGGCTCATTAACATATTGCCTGGATGTGGAAAAGTTAGAATTTTCCTGTGACTTAATTAAAGGGGAAGAGTTTTATGGGTTATCATCACATTGCTTAGGCGTGAAGAAGATGGAGAAAAACCAAAGGAATAAACAACAAGCATGGTGACAGAAACGGGAATAGAAACTCATGATGCAGAGTTTGAAAGTTTAATGGGAAGGTAAATATTGATCCCCTCTAATGAGTGCAGAATAAAACTGGGACGTGATGAGCAGGAAGGAACCATGAAGATTAGGCATAACTCTTCGCACTATAACTTGCAGGACTGAATCCAACTAGGTTTTGTTATCAAGTAGGTCACGTATATGATAGAAAACTTGGCCCTTGATGGTTCTCCTAAAAGTAAAAGTTAGGGCCCGTTTGGTTGCTGGAATTAATTTGGAAGAAGGAAATGGGAATAGGAAAATTGGCATAAATTTATTTCAATTTTGGTCCAATACAAGAGGAATTAGATTTATTCTTGCATTGGACCAAAATTGAAATAAATTTATGCCAATTTTTTTAGATTTGTAGAAATATAGTTTTTTTTTGCAATTTTTTTTGTAGTTTTCGGTTATAAAAATATGTAGATCATGAAGAATAAATGTTCAAAAATTTGTAAAAATTTGTTGTGTTTTTCATTTTATGAAATTTAAGCTTTCTTTAAAATAAAAATAAGAGTTATTAAATAAAATTATGTTTGATATAAGCACCCTCTATGATTTTCTTTTTATTTTAGTCAATCAAAATTGAAGTATGATTTTTTTTAACAATATTGCACTATGATATTTTAAATAGTGAAAAAAATAAGATATTTAATTTTTCATTAGATGGATTTCAACACACAATTCTTACATATTTTTCTTATTAGTGCACCGGTTCAAAAATTGAAAAACAAAAAAATAACTTGTCAAATTTTGAAAATTATTATTTTTTAATTGGCTAAAACAATTTAGTCATATAGACATCAAAAATCTAAAAAACAAGATATTTAACTTTTCAAATTTTGAAAATTATTTTTATCATCCACTAAAACAAGTTAGTAATATTAACCAAATTCACAGATACAATTTTCACCAATTTTCTTATTAGTACAGTAGATTCAAAACATAAAACACAGAAATTTAACTTTCCAAATTTTAAAATTTATTTTTCTTCATTGACAAACAATTCAGTTATATAGACTATTTCATCAAAGCAAATTTCACTTATTTTCTTATAGTAGTGGCTATCCAGCCACGAAAATCTTTTTCTTCATAACATTTTTTTGCAAACTTTTAGAAAAAAATAAAAACGCGTTTTGAAGAGCGGGAAGTATCCACGAAGATAGGCACGAATCTTCGCAATATAACGTGCAGGACTGCGAATCCAAGTACGTTTGTTCTCAAGTAGGCCACGTAAATGATATAAAACTGGGCCCATAATGGTTATCTTAAAAGTCAAAGTTACAGAGACAGCACTCAAAAATCCAAGTTATGGAATTAAATTATGTTTTATAAAAGCACGAACAAGATTTTTTATTTTCACAGCTGCCATTTCTATTATAAAAACTTTGTGATTAAAATACGAAAAGAAGTGCTAATATAAAAATAAGTGGAACTTCAATTTTCTTAAAAAATATGGGATGGGGGCATTTCTATTATAAAAATCTTTTCATTAAAATATGAAAATAAGTAGGGTTAAGACCAGATAAAAATATTAATTCTTTATTTTATGTTTTTTGGAAAAATGAGTTGATGCATTTCTATTATAAAAACCTTTTCATTAAAATATGAAAACAAGTAAAACTTGAGACTAAATAAAAATATTAGTTGTGGAGGTAAATGAGTTGGTATAAAAACCTTACAATTAAAATATGAAAATAAGTGTTAATATGAAAATAAATGTGACTAGAATTTTTGGGGAATGAGTTGAATGCATTTCTATTATAAAAATCTTATCATTAAAATATGAAAATAAGTGAAATTGGGACAAGATAAAAAAATATATTAATTCTTTATTTTTTTGAGAAAATTAGTTAGATGCATTTCTATTAGAAAATTCCTATCATTAAAATATAAAAACAAGTAGAACTTACAACTATATAAAAATATTAATTCCTCTTTTTTTAAGAAATGAATTAGTATAGACTATGTTATTACAAAAAATAGTCTTATCAAGATTCAATAGTTTGACAAGTGCTAGGCCATCATACTGAATTAAATTTATTTGTTATAAATTTAGAAATAGATAAAATAATTATAATAATAATAAATTTAGTTTTTAATTATTATTTTAAAATTATATTATATTGTACACTATGGTATAAATATTATAGTCAAAATACATATAAAACATATAGTTTTGAAAAATAATCAAAATCAATCTAATTATAATTATAATAAATATTAAGTATTGTAATTGATGTAGATTTTTTTAATATAAATATGCTAGTATGTTATAATATTAGAAAATCTTCTTTTATAGTATCATAATCTTCTATAATAATATATTATAATTACAATACTAAATAATTATAATTAAATTAAATTACATAAATTGTAACTCTTTTTACCACACCTTAATTATATATAAATTCATATTTTCATATTATTTCTATAATATTTTAATTTTATATTTACACTTTTTTCTTTTAAATATAAAAGAGGCTCATTACATCAATTTACATCCAAAAAAACTTATGTAGCAATTCAGTATCTATAAAATGATATACTATGTGTCTATACTAGTGCTATCATGAGATAAATGTCTGATTTTTACTTACTTTATACAAAAAGAAAGATCATGGAGGGTAACCCCTTTAGGAATAGCAACTACCAAGGGGACAACATCAACTACAACCTATAAAACTATTGGATCAGTTTTAGGTTTCCTCCTTTGTTCTTCAAATTCTTCCATGAATTTGTCGAGTCCAATCTTGTATGGAGTTCTCTCTTCTCTTCTCTTGGTCCAAGTATGCCCATGAGAGATTTCCCAAGTGAAAACTCTTGTTGTTCCATCCTGAAGTAGACTTTCAAACTTAGCCTTTTCTATCCTTATGGTAATTGTAGCCTCTCATTCAATGTCATGTACTATGAGTCTCCTTAGAGACCTAGTTATTACGACCATTAAATATTTCATTATTCCTAGATTTCCATTATAAGAAAAGAATTTCACAAGAAAGAGAAGCCAAAAAGAGGTTAGTACTTTTCCTAAGAAATTAGACCTTCCCCAAAATGACATCAACAAGGAAAATAGAAAGATCAAATTTTATGTCAAAAAGATATCAAACTTATTTCAAAAATAATAAATCAAAGAAAATGTGTACAATAGTTTTGGGTACCATGGAATGAGAACATATATTTAGATCACCATCAAGCCTATAAAATGGAAGTTTAAGTAACAACAAATTCAAACACTTCTTTTTAGGTTCAAGAGGTTTGGTCCACATGTAAGACATCACTGACTGCCATATTTTCGAGTCACTATTTTTTTCGAGAAGAGCAGATATAGGAGATAATGTCTAGGTTATCAGAGAATAGAGAGTAGATAGATTTGGCTTTAACAACAAGAAGAAGGGATCTATCTAGCCACACAAAGATGATGAATCTATTTTCAGTGGATGCACAAGGTCTATGAAGGGAAAGGGATGAACAAGCTAGCCTCAAGATAGTGTATGTTGTGAACTTGGTGGGGTGATTATCAAAATACTCATTAAGTTCCTTCCAAATAATCAATTGGTCTTCTTTGATAATATCATTCAAGGTTTTCAATCCTTTGTCAGCCCACATTTTAGTAGATAACTATTGTAAAAGAGCCAATAGTGTATCATTATGCTTCAATTTCCACTACATAGACCTCTCCCCACATATTTTATCCTTTCTATCTATTATATCATTATGGGTGGTGTATTTCCTTACTATTAGGATTAGGAAACACTCAAAGGGGAGGTGAATTGGTGTAGCAATATTCTTCAACTTCTTCCCCCGAGACCATAACTTAATACCAAAAGTAAATACAGGTAAACCAAAAAAGATACAAAACATGAACATCATAACACCATAATTTATTATCAAGTAAAACCCAGTTAGGGGAAACATTATGGTGGGGTTGATACCCACAAATATCTCACTACTATAGTAATAAGTGTCCAGGGTATATGCACAAAGATGGGGGACCAAAAAGATGCCACTTTTCTTTTTGGCCCCCCATCACAAATAGTGCATACGCACTAAAGAGCATGTGCGCTATAACGCGTATGCCCTATGGCTTGGGTTGTCCAAGCCTTAGGCTTGGACAATCCAAAACAAAGCGCGTGCGTGCTATAGCGCACACTCGCTTTGAAAAATTCAATATAAAATGACAAACACGGGATTGAGAAAGCAAAAAGCTCATTTTGCTTTCTCAAACCCGCGTTTGCAACGAAGAAGACTTTTGAAAGTGCGCACACCTCTACTAGCTACCATTATTTTTCTTCATCCATTGATCAAATGGCTCCACCACGTCAACGAAGTCAATCAAGAAGAAGAGGTAAGTGTTTCTACAACCTATGCCTCTCATTTGTTTTAAAATTTCAATTTATTTTGCAATTTATTTTGCTTAAATTTATTTTTGTTTAAATTCTTTGTATAGTGAAGATTTCAAAATGTAGTTTTTTTAATTTTCAGGAAGAAATAATCTCCCTCCACTAAACCCTCCATCTCCTCATGAAGAACAAAATGAAGAAAATGAACCTGAATTGCATCCTCCAATCGAAAAACCTCCTCCTGAAACCAAACAAAATTTGATGAACCAAATTGAAAGAGGGTAAAAAGAACTAGAATCTTTAATTAGTAGGTTAAAAGATTCTTGAGGTACAAATCTGAGACGGGAAAGTCTTGCAAAATCATTGGAAGCAATCTTGACCCATGTAAGCACGGTTAGTGGGCAACTTAATATATGGCAGGATAAAAGAGAAGAACAAAAAAAAAATATTATGCAAATAAATTATCTTATGCCGACATAAATAAAAAAAAATCACAAAAGATGACATTTGTTTTCTATTTAAAAAACCAGGGGATGCAAATACTCTTGGAACTACAAAAAAGAGGTTCCCAATTCATTGGTGCATAAATGAAGACATTAAAAACAATTTTTAGGATAGCTGGTGGATGGTCTTTGATGTGCCTCCTTGTAACAATCATGAGGTTCCTATATATTTCTTGAGGAAACTCTATTGTGAGTTTGTACTCAATGAGGAGCCAAATTATTTTGACATTCTAGATTCTCAAGGTAGAGGAGGGGGGTCATCATTTGATTGAGAAGGGGCACATCATGACCCTAATGCACCTAGGCCTATTATTGGCAAGCCACAGGCAGATCATGTTAGTATTCCTTCTGCTATGAAGGACCGTGTAGAGACAGACACACTAGGCACAATTAGTGCTCTGACACAAACTCTCATTCAATGTGCCACTCCTTTAGTTGAGGGTGACCATGGTCAATCCTCAAGGGGTCATATTTGTTGGTCATGTGGATGCTTGTGCACATATGGTACTGGCGAGAGAGAGGAAGAGGATCCTAGATTTATGATCGATAGCTTTCTAAATGCGACATTTGGCATTGACACACAGGTAAATATTTCTAAGTTCATTAAATTGCTTTGATCATATTTCATTTATAAAAGAATAACTATTTAATTTGTAGTATCTATTGTTTATGATGAAAATTCAGGGCAAGAGTGTCAGTGGCGATGACGGTGGCAGTGGAAGTGGCAATGATCCTAATGTCCCCTTTTACACTTTGCCACCACACACCGGAGGACGCGATGGAACCTTCACAGAGGTATCATTTACTCATTAGTAGGGTTGTAGAAAATATATGTAATCTTGATAACTACATAATTTACTTTTTTTGTTTCATTTTTAGCTTTTGACATCAGAGACTCCTCCTCATGTCCGTGATACTTTGGATCGTGAAGTAGCTGTAGCAGTAGCTAGTTCTAAAGCACTGACTAAGGTATGAAATAGATCACTTAACTTTAATTATTATTTTGATCATTGTTGTAGGGACTTATGACTCCAAATTTCCACCATGCGCCTTCGGTCGATGAACATAGTGACTATTTGTTAGCGGTAAGCCAATATTCAATTATATGTCATTGTATAATTCAATTTGGATGTATATTAGTTATCTGAATCTATTTTTCTTTTTATCAGGTGGAGCTTCAGAAGAGTCTAGATAGGAGGACGAGTGAGTGCACTCGGAAGACTATGGCATCCACTACATCTCCATCGACGCGTTGGTCGAAGATAGCTCAGGATTTATTTTCTTCCCCTAGTGGGAAAGGACTAGATTAGGGATATGGATTGTATGCCTATATGACATTAGTGGACATATTTTTTGTATATTGTATCAGTGATACGTTATAGATCCATTTGGCTCTGAGGAAGCCAGTTTTACTGTATTGAATATATTCAATGTATGACATTATTGGACATATATATTTGACTTCATGCCCTCTTAATAATTTTTTTTTTATGTTTTAGGTATGAAATTCATGTGTTTGGTGTATTGATGTATACTAATTATATTTATGTGGATGTATTTTCTTTGTAAATTTGTCATGCCTTATAGTTATGCCTGTATGTCTAAATCTACCAAATCAACAATAAGGAGAACTAATATGCAATGCAATATTGTCACATTCAAATCCCAACTCTGTAAGCCTGAAAACGCCCATAAAATACCCCCCTCTAATGGCTAGAATGTCTATTGTTGTACCCTTGCACCAATTTCATGACCCTTATGCACCCTTCAAACACATCAAACTCCTATCCTTGAAATATTTCATGACAGCTGAGTGTCAACACAGTCATTATATATGGTATGTTTTACTACTTTTTTTTTAGAACTAATGCTTCTAGTGAATCCAAATTTAGTTGTTATAAAGATGAGATGTTAGTGAATAACAAGTAACAAGTGTTGTGGAATTATGCACAGAGCAATGTGAAATGAAGCCTCGAATTGGTTCATTAGCAGGAAAAGAATTTGGCTATGCACTTCATTCTAGCACCACAAATATTTCTATTAGAAATGTGTATTCATCAATGGCCTTGGATTTATAGGACTTGGGCATTATCCTTGAAATGTAAGTTCATTGCAACCTTTGGCAAGACAGTCTCACTCCTCATTTTACAACAAAGAGAAGCCATCTATGGTCCAAGGTTTTAATTCAGCTGACAAGTGGAGAGCTTCTGAAGGTACTGATCTCTTTCATAGAGAAGTTTCTGCTTCATCTAAAGGTTCTTGTTTAGGTGACCAACTCCTACTGCATCTGCATTATCTGACTTGCTATTAGTTACTACTTTTTGAGTGGCTTGTCAGCCGCTTCTGTGCGAGATTTCTATAATATATAATATCCTCATGTAAGTATCCCATAGAAATCTTTGTGGGGTCGTATCCTGTACCACCTGACGAATCCATGCTACCTCGCATGAGCTTCAAGATATGACTCTGCAAAGATCATTGATTTCATGCTTAAGAGACCCTGAGGGAAACTTCGGCCCGGAGTCATCAATGGGGTTTGAACTAATGTGCGAGGTGAACAAGGTTTTCCCTAGTGTTTACTCGACCATTCAGAGTTGTTGGAATTGACGGTTTAATACTATGACTTACAGTTTGAAAAATACACAACGTTAGCCGTTTAAACTAAGGAGCACTGTCTGTTCTGACATCGATTGAGAATATGTTTCTAAATATTAACAAACTTGAATCACTAAAAATTGAGATGGGCTTTTTTAGGCCCTGGCAACACAGTCCCGTAGCAACTGACGGATTGATTCTACCATGCACGAGCTTCGAGATATGACCCTACAAAGATTGCTAATTTCATACATTTCAGACCTTGAGGGACACTTCGGCCCGGAGTCGTCGACAGAGTTTGAACTACTGTGTGAGGTGAATGAGGTTTCCACTAGTGTTTATCTGGCCATTCAAAGCTATTGGAACAGACAGTTCATTGCTATGACCAACAGTTTGAAAGATACATAACGTTGGTCATTTGCACTGAGGAACATTGTTCGTTCTGACATCGACCAAGAATGTGTTTCCAAATGTAAATGAATTTGAATCTCCAAAAATTGAGATAGGCTTTTGTAGGTCCCGACAACATAGTCCTGTAGCAACTGACAGATCGATTCTACCTCACACGAGCTCTGAGATATGACCCTGCAAAGATCATTGATTTCATGCATAAGCGACCTTGAGGGACACTTGGGCTCGGACTCATCGGCGGAGTTTGAACGACTGTGCGAGGAAAATGAGGTTGCCACTAGCGTTTATCTAGTCATTCAAAGTTGTCAGAATAGACGGTTCATTGCTACGACCAACGGTTTCAAAGATACGCAATGTTGGCCTTTTGAACTGAGGAACACTATCCGTTCTGACATCGACCAAGAATGTGTTTCCAAATCTAAACGAACTTGAATCTCCAGAAACTGAGATGATCTTTTGTAGGCCCTAGCAACATGGTCCCATAACAACTGACAGATCAATTCTACCTTGCACAAGCTCTGAGATATGACCTCGCAAAGATCGCCGATTTCATGCATAAGCGACCTTGAGAGACACTTGGGCTCGGAGTCACCGGCGGGGTTCGGACGACTGTTGGAGGTGAACAAGGTTGCCACTAGTGTTTACCCGACCATTTGGAGCTTTTAGAACAGACGATTTGTTGCTACGATTGATAGTTTCAAAGATACGCAACGTTGGTCATTTGAACTCACGAACATTGTCCGTTCTAACATCGACCGAGAATGTGTTGTCAAATGCAAATGAAGTTGAATCTGCAAAAACTCTGACAAGCTTTTTTAGACCCCAACAACACGATCTCATAACACTTTATGGACTGATGGTACCTCACATGAGCTCTGAGATATGAGCCCGCAAAGATCACTGATTTCATGCATTCGAGACCTTGAGGGACACTTGGGCCTAGAGTCGTCGACGGGTATCAAATGACTTTTGGAGGTGAATGAGGTTGCCACTAGCATTTACCCGACCATTCAGAGTTGTTCAAATAGATGGTTCGTTGCTACGACCGACGGTTTCAAAGATACGCAACGTTGGTAATTTGAATTGAGGAACACTGTCCGTTCTGACATCGACCGAGAATGTGTTGCCAAATGCAAACAAAATTGAATCTCTGAAAATTGTGACAGACTTTTTTAGGCCCTGACAACATGATCCCGTAGCACTTGATGAATCGATAGTACCTTGCACGAGCTCTGAGATATGACCCCGCAAAGATCATTGATTTTATGCATTTGGACCTTGAGGGACACTTGGGCCCGGAGTCGTTGATGGGTATCGAACGACTGTACAAGGTGAACGAGGTTTCCACTAGTGTCTACCTAGTCATTTGGAGCTATCGAAATAGATAGTTCGTTGATACGACTAACAGTTTGAATGATACGCAACGTTGGCTATTTGCATTGAGGAACACTGTTCGTTCCGACATCAACCGAGAATGTGTTTCCAAATTCAAACGAAGTTGAATCTCCAAAAATTGTGACAGGCTTTTTTAGGTCCTCACATCACGGTCTTGTAGCAACTGATAGATCGATTTTACCTCACACGCGCTTTGAGATATGACTCTGCAAAGATCACCGATTTCATGCATAAGCAACCTTGAGGGACACTTAGGCTCAAAGTCATCGGCAGGTGTCGAATGACTGTGCAAGGTGAATGACGTTGCCACTAGCATTTACCTGACCATTCGGAGCTATTGGAATAGATGGTTCATTGCTACAACTGACGGTTTCAAAGATACACAACGTTGGCCTTTTGAACTGAGGAACACTATCCGTTCTGACATCAATCGAGAATGTGTTTCCAAATGTAAATGAACTTGAATCTCCAAAAACTGAGATGGGCTTTTGTAGGCCCCAGCAACACGGTCCTGTAGCAACTGACAGATCGATTCTACCTCACACGAGCTCCAAGATATGACCCCGCAAAGATCACCAATTTCATGCATAAGCGACCTTGAGGGACACTTGGGCTCGGAGTCACCGGCAGGGTTTGGATGACTGTTGGAGGTGAACGAAGTTTCCACTAGCATTTACCCAGCCATTCAGAGCTGTTAGAATAGATGGTTCATTGCTATGACCGACAGTTTCAAAGATACGCAACGTTGGTCATTTGAACTCATGAACACTATCCGTTCTAACATCGACTAAGAATGTGTTGTCAAATGCAAACGAAGTTGAATCTCCAAAAAATCTGACAAATTTTTTTAGACCCTGGCAACATGGTCCCTTAGCACTTTACGGATTGATGGTATCTCACACGAGCTCGGAGATATGACCCCGCAAAGATCGTTGATTTCATGCATTTGGGACCTTGAGGGAAACTTGGGCCCGGAGTCATCGACGGGTATCGAATGACTTTTGGAGGTGGACGAGGTTGCCACTAGCATTTACCTGGCTATTCAGAGCTATTAGAAAAGATGATTCATTGCTACGACCGACGATTTCAAAGATACACAACGTTGGTCATTTGAACTAAGGAACACTATCCATTCTGACATCGACTGAGAATGTGTTGCCAAATGCAAACGAAGTTGAATCTCTGAAAACTGTGATAGAATTTTTTAGGCCCCAGTAACATGGTCCCGTAGCACTTGATGAATTGATAGTACCTCATACGAGCTCTAAGATATGACCCCGCAAAGATAGTTGATTTTATGTATTTGGACCTTGAGAGACACTTGGGCCTGGAGTCGTCGATGGGTATCGAACAACTGTGTGAGGTGAACGAGGTTTTCACTAGTGTTTACCTGGCCATTTGGAGCTATCAAAATAGATGGTTCATTTATACGACTAATGGTTTGAATGATACGCAACATTGGTTGTTTGCATTGAGGAACACTATCCGTTTTGACATCAACCGAGAATGTGTTTCCAAATTCAAATGAAGTTGAATCTCCAAAAATCGTGACAGGATTTTTTAGGTCCTCACATCATGGTCCTGTAGCAATTGATAGATCAATTGTACCTTACATGAGCTCTGAGATATGACCCTGCAAAGATCACCAATTTATGCATAACCGACCTTGACAGACACTTGGGCTCAGAGTCGTCGGCAAGTGTCGAACGACTGTACAAGGTGAACAAGGTTGCCACTAGTGTTTACCCAGCCATTCGGAGCTGTTGGAATAGATGGTTCATTGCTACGATTGACATTTTTAAAGATAGGCAACGTTAGCCATTTGAATTGAGAAACACTATCCGTTCTGACATCGACCGAGAATGTGTTGTCAAATTCAAACGAAGTTGAATCTTCAAAAACTGTGATAGGATTTTTTAGGCCCTAGCATCATGGTCCCGTAGAACTAACAGATCAATGGTACCTCGTACGAGCTCTCAGTCATGACCCCGCAAAGATTTTCAATTCATGTATAAGCGACCTTGAGGAACACTTGGGCTCGAAGTCACCGGTAGGGTTTAGACGACTGTTGGAGGTAAACAAGGTTGCCACTAACATTTACCTGACCATTCGAAGCTGTTAGAATAGATAGTTCATTGCTACAACTGACAATTTCAAAGATACACAATGTTGGTCATTTGAACTCACGAACAATGTCCATTCTGACATCGACCGAGAATGTGTTGTCAAATGCAAACGAAGATGAATCTCTAAAAATTGTGATAGGTTTTTTTAGACCCTGGCAACATGATATCGTAGCACTTTATGAATCAATGGTACCTCACACGAGCTCTGAGATATGACCCTGCAAAGATGGCTAATTTCATGCATTTGGGACCTTGAGGGACACTTGGGCCCAGAGTCGTCGACGGGTATCGAATGACTTTTGGAGGTGAATGAGGTTGCCACTAGCATTTACCCATCCATTCAGAGCTATTGGAATAGATAGTTCATTGCTACGACCGACGGTTTCAAAGATACACAATGTTGGTCATTTGAACTGAGGAACACTGTCTGTTTTGACATCGACCGAGAATGTGTTGCCAAATGCAAACAAAGTTGAATCTCTGAAAACCATGACAGGCTTTTTTAGTCCCTGACAACATGGTCCCGCAGAACTTGATGAATCGATAATACCTCGTACGAGCTCTGAGATATGACCCCGCAAAAATCATTGATTTTATGCATTTAGACCTTGAGGGACACTTGGGCTCAGAGTCGTCAATGGGTATCGATCGACTATGCGAGGTGAACGAGG
This sequence comes from Chamaecyparis obtusa, assembly GCA_027943335.1. Lineage (NCBI taxonomy): Eukaryota > Viridiplantae > Streptophyta > Pinopsida > Cupressales > Cupressaceae > Chamaecyparis > Chamaecyparis obtusa. The sequence goes on along the minus strand of BSBK01003232.1, from coordinate 914,238 downwards.
TTTGCACTAGCATTTACCTAGCCATTCAAAGCTATCGAAATAGATGGTTCATTGATACGGCTAATGATTTGAATGATACACAACGTTGGCTATTTGCATTGAGGAACACTGTCCATTCTAACATCAACCGAGAATGTGTTTCCAAATTTAAAGGAAGTTGAATCTCCAAAAAATGTGATAGGCTTTTTTAGGTCCTCACATCATGGTCCTATAGCAACTAACAAATCAATTGTACCTTGCATGAGCTCTGAGATATGACCCCGCAAAGATCGCTGATTTCATGCATAAGCGACCTTGATGGACACTTGGGCTCAGAGTCGTCGACAGGTGTCGAATGACTGTACGAGGTGAACGAGGTTGTCACAAGCATTTACCCAGCCATTCAGAGCTATTGGAATAGATGGTTCATTGCTACGACTGACGGTTTTAAAGATACGCAATGTTGGCCTTTTGAACTGAGGAACACTATCCATTCTGACATCGACCGAGAATGTGTTGCCAAATTCAAATGAAGTTGAATCTCTAAAAACTGTGACAGGATTTTTTAGGTCCCAGCATCACGGTCCTGTAGCAACTAATAGATCAATGGTACCTCATACGAGTTCTGCGCTATGACCCCACAAAGATCCCTGATTTCATGTATAAGCGACCTTGAGGGACACTTGGGCTCGAAGTCAACGACGGGGTTCAGATGACTATTGGAGGTGAACAAGGTTGCCACTAACATTTACCCAGCCATTCAAAGTTGTCAGAATAGACGGTTTGTTGCTATGACCAACAATTTCAAAGATACGCAATGTTAGTTGTTTAAACTCACGAACACTATCTATTCTAACATCGACCGAGAATGTGTTTTCAAATACAAATGAAGTTGAATCTCCAAAAAATGTGACAAAATTTTTTAGACCCCAGCAACATGGTCTTGTACCACTTTACAGATCAATGGTACATCGCACGAGCTCTGAGATATGACCCCGCAAAGATGCTTGATTTCATGCATTTGGGACCTTGAGGGACACTTGGGCCCAGAGTCGTCGAGGGGTATCGAATGACTTTTGGAGGTGAACAAGGTTTCCACTAGTGTTTACCCAGTCATTCGGAGCTGTCGGAACAGATGATTCATTGCTACGACTGACGGTTTCAAAGATACACAACGTTGGTCATTTAAACTAAGGAACACTATCTATTCTGACATCGACCAAGAATGTGTTTCCAAATGCAAACAAAGTTGAATCTCTAAAAACCATGACAGAATTTTTTAGGCCTCGACAACATGGTCCCGTAGCACTTGATGAATCAATAGTACCTCACACGAGCTCTGAGATATGACCCCGCAAAGATCATTGATTTTATGCATTTGGACCTTGAGGTACACTTGTGCTCGGAGTCGTCGATGGGTATCAAACGACTGTGCGAGGTGAATGAGGTTTCCACTAGCATTTACCTGGCCATTCAGAGCTATCAAAATAGACGGTTTGTTGATACGACTAATGGTTTGAATGATACACAACGTTGGTTGTTTTCATTGAGGAACACTGTCCGTTCTGACATCAACCAAGAATGTTTTTCCAAATTCAAATGAAGTTGTATCTCTAAAAACTGTGAGAGGATTTTTTAGGTCCTCGCATCATGGTCCTATAGCAACTAACAGATCGATTTTACCTTACATGAGCTTTGAGATATGACCCCAAAAAGATCATCGATTTCATGTATAAGTGACCTTGACGGACACTTGGGCTCAGAGTCGTCGGTAGGTGTCGAACGACTGTATGAGGTGAATGAGGTTTCCACTAGCGTTTACCCAACCATTCAAAGCTATTGGAATAGATGGTTCGTTGCTACGATCAACAGTTTCAAAGATATGCAACGTTGGCCTTTTGAACTAAGGAACATTATCTGTTCTGACATCGACTTAGAATGTGTTGCCAAATTCAAATGAAGTTGAATCTCCAAAAAATGTGATAGGTTTTTTTAGGTCCTAGCATCATGGTCCCGTAGCAATAGATGGATCAATGGTACCTTGTACGAGCTCTGAGATATGACCCCACAAAGATCATCAATTTCATGCATAAGTGACCTTGAGGGACACTTGGGCTCGGAGTCACTGGCGGGGTTCGGACAATTGTTGAAGGTAAATGAGGTTGCCACTAACATTTACCCAACCATTCGGAGCTGTCAGAATAGACGGTTCGTTGCTACGATCAACAGTTTCATAGATACACAATGTTGGTCATTTGAACTCACGAACACTATCTATTTTGACATCGACTAAGAATGAGTTGTCAAATGCAAACAAAGTTGAATCTCCAAAAACTATGATAGACTTTTTTAGACCCCAGCAACACGGTCCCGTAGCACTTTATAGATCGATGGTATCTCATACGAGCTCTGACATATGACCCCACAAAGATTGCCGATTTCATGCATTTGGGACCTTGAGGGACACTTTGGCTCGGAGTCATCGACGGGTATCGAATGACTTTTGGAGGTGAATGAGGTTTCCACTAGCATTTACCTAACCATTTGGAGCTATCAGAATAGACAGTTCGTTGCTATGACCGATGGTTTCAAAGATATGCAACATTGGTCATTTGAACTGAAGAACACTGTCTATTATGATATCGGCCGAGAATGTGTTGCCAAATGCAAATGAAGTTGAATCTCCAAAAACCATGATAGGTTTTTTTAGGCCCTAGCAGCATGGTCCCATAGCACTTGATGAATCAATAGTACCTTGTACGAGCTCTGAGATATGACCCTGGAAAGATCATTGATTTTATACATTTTGACCTAGAGGGACACTTGGGCCCAGAGTCGTCGATGGGTATCGAACAACTGTGTGAGATGAATGATGTTTCCACTAGTGTTTACTGGCCATTTAGAGCTATCAAAATAGATGGTTCATTGATACGACTAACGGTTTGAATGATATGCAACATTGGCTGTTTGCATTAAGGAACACTGTCTGTTCTGACATCAATCGAGAATGTGTTTCCAAATTCAAACGAAGTTGAATCTCTAAAAACTGAGATAGAATTTTGTAGGTCTCGACAACATAGTCCCATAGCAACTGATAGATCGATGGTACCTCACACGAGCTCTGAGATATGACCCCACAAAGATCGTTGATTTATGCATAAGTGACCTTGAAGGATACTTGGGCTTGGAGTCATCGACGGGTATCAGACGACTGTGCGAGGTGAATGAGGTTGCCACTAGCGTTTATCTAGCCATTCAGAGCTATCATAATAGATGGTTCATTGTTACGACCAATGGTTTCAAAGATACACAATGTTGGCCATTTGAACCGAGGAACACTATCTGTTCTAACATCGACCGAGAATGTGTTTCCAAATACAAACAAAGTTGAATCTCTAAAAACCGTGATAGGCTTTTGTAGATCTTGGCATCATGGTCCTTTAGCAACTGATGGATCAATGGTACCTTGCACGAGCTCCGAGATATGATCCTGCAGAGATCATCGATTTCATGCATAAGCAACCTTTAGGAACACTTGGGCGCAGAGTTGTCGGTGGGGTTCAGATGACTGTGGGAGGTGAACAAGGTTGCACTAGTGTTTACCAGGCCATTTAGAGCTGTTAGAATAGATGGTTCATTGCTACGACCCACGTTTTGAAAAATACGCAAAGTTGGCTGTTTGAACTGAATCGACCAAGAATGTGTTGCCAAATGCAAACGAAGTTGAATCTCCAAAAATCATGGTAGGCTTTTTTAGGCCCTGGAAACATAGTCCTGTAACACCTAACACATTGATTATACCTCGCACGAGCTCTGAGATATGAGCCTGCAAAGATCACTGATTTCATGCATTTGGACCTTGAGGGACACTTGGGCCTAGAGTTGTCAATAGGTATCGAATGACTGTGTGAGGTGAAAAAATTTTCCACTAGCGTTTACTTGACCATTCGAGGCTGTTGAAATAGATGGTTCATTGATATAACTAACGGTTTGAAAGATACGCAACATTGACCATTTGAACTGAGGAACACTGTTTGTTCTGACATCGACCGAAAATGTGTTTCCAAATGCAAACGAACTTGAATCTCCAAAAAATGAGATAGGCTTTTGTAGGTCCCAACAACATGGTCTTGTAGCAACTGACAAATTGATGGTACCTCACATGAGCTCTAAGATATGACCCTGCAAAGATCACTGATTTCATGCATGAGTGAGCTTGAAGGACACTTGGGCTCGGAGTCATCGGCAAGTATCAGATGACTGTGCGAGGTGAATGATGTTGCCACTAGCATTTACTCAGCCATTCAAAGCTGTCAGAATAGATGGTTCATTGCTACAACTGACGGTTTCAAAGATACACAACGTTGGCCGTTTGAACTGAGGAACACTGTCCATTCTGACATCGACCGAGAATGTGTTGCCAAATACAAATGAACTTGAATCTCCAAAAAATGTGATAGGCTTTTTTAGGTCCCAGCAACACAGTCTTGTAGCACCTAACGGATCGATGGTACCTCGCATGAGCTCTGAGATATGACCCCGCAAAGATCACCAATTTCATGCATAAGTGACCTTGACGAACACTTGGGCCCAGAGTTGTCGACAGGGGTCGAACAACTGTGCGAGGTGAACAAGGTTGCCACTAGCATTTACCCGGCCATTCAGAGCTGTTGGAATAGATATTTCATTGCTACGACTGACGGTTTCAAAGATACACACTGTTGGCCGTTTGAACTGAGGAACACTATCCATTCTAACATTGACTGAGAATGTGTTGCCAAATTCAAATGAAGTTAAATCTCCAAAAACTGTGATAGAATTTTTTAGGCCCCGATAACATGGTCCCATAGCACCTGACACATCGATGGTAGCTCACATGATCTCTGAGATATGACCCCACAAAGATCGATGATTTCATGCATAAGTGACCTTGACGGACACTTGGGCTCAGAATCGTCAGTAGGTGTCGAACAATTGTACGAGGCAAACAAGGTTGCCACTAGCATTTACTTGGTCATTCAGAGCTGTTAGAATAGATGGTTTGTTGCTATGACCGATGGTTTCAAAGATACGCAACGTTGCCCGTTTGAACTAAGGAACACTATCCCTTCTGACATCAACCGAGAATGTGTTGCCAAATACAAACGAAGTTGAATCTCCAAAAAATGTGACAAGCTTTTTTAGGCCCTGACAACACAGTCATGTAGCACCTAACAGATCGATGGTACCTCACATGAGCTCTGAGATATGACCCCACAAAGATCATGAATTTCATGCATAAGCCACCTTGACGAACACTTGGGCTCAGAGTCATCGGTGGGGCTCGGATGATTATGGGAGGTGAACGAGGTTGCCACTAGAATTTACCTAGCCATTCAGAGCTATCAGAATAGATGGTTCATTTCTATGACTGACGGTTTCAAAGATACGCAATGTTGGTCATTTGAATTGAGGAATATTATCCGTTCTAACATCGACTGAGAATGTGTTGCCAAACACAAACGAAGTTGAATCTCCAAAAATTGTGATAGGTTTTTTTAGGCCCCAATAATACAGTCTCGTAGCACCTAATAGATCAATGGTAGCTCGCATGAGCTCCAAGATATGACCCTACAGAGATTATCTATTTCATGCATAAGCAACCTTCAGGGACACTTGGGCTTGGAGTCGTTGGTGGGGTTCAGACGACTGTGGGAGGTGACTGAGGCTGCCACTAGCATTTACCTAGCCATTCAGAGCTGTTGGAACAAATAGTTCATTGCTACGAGCCACGGTTTGAAAGATACGCAATGTTGGCTATTTGAACTGAGGAACACTGTCTGTTCTAACATCGATCGAGAATGTGTTGCCAAATTCAAAGGAAGTTGAATCTCAAAAAATTGTGATAGGCTTTTTTAGGACCCACCAACACGGTCTTGTAGCAACTAAGGGATCAATGGTACCTCACATGAGCTTTGAGATATGACCCCACAAAGATCATTGATTTCATGCTTAAGCGACCTTCGGGGACACTTGGGCTCGGAGTCGTCGGCAGGTGTCAATAGGAGCACCAGAGGAAAGAGTTGAGTAGAGAAAACCTTTCGATGTTGCCCCAAAACATAGTTGACAAAGTTGTCATTAAATCTTACAAACTTCCCATTATACATATAGGGTAATGCATGAGCAATTTTCAATCTGCCCAATTTACAATGCAATACAAATTTGACATGTTAAGAAATTTTTTGTATCTCCATTTAGTCCAATGAACCAATTGGATCTGCCCTACCCTTGATTGTCTCAAGTATTGCCTCGTGGTCTAACTCACGAACCTTCCAAAGAGTTTTATTATGCGGTCTTCCCCCATATTTGATCAAATGGACATTTGATGCAACTACGAGGTTTGAATAATGAAGAATCTTTCTATGTGTCTCCCAATCCTCTAACAACCACAACCTAGTGTTCTTCATAGCATATCATCTAAGCCATGTGCCAGTTACAACCACCAATCTAATAGGGTATTCTAATCCTTCACCATCGATAAACAAGTGATCCAATTTCTTTTTTGCCTCAACACAATGACACAAATAATAATATCTCTCTTCTTCATTGTCTTCAGGTGCAATAACAGCAAAAACATGGCCTGTAATGATATAAACATAACACGAGGACATTAGTTTACTGAATATTTATGATAAAGTACTAAATTTGAAATTATTTGTATGTCCTAAATTTTACCTGGTTGTAATAGATTAGATAAGCGATCAAAGTCAATGGATGATTCCATTTCTGTTGGTTGTAGTGATTGATGGGGATGATAGGAGGCAAGTGGATTGAAAATACATGTATACCATTTGTTAACCCATTCGTTTGACTCACACCCATCCTAATCTTCATCTACACATGATGAATAAAAGCATGCCATATGTCATGTGTGGATACTCCATGAACCTGCATTACAACTTCTAAAAGAGTGTAGCTCACTTTATCTTGTCAATGTACAACAATCCTCATATGGTGCAATGTTAGTTTCATCCATCAACCAAAAAAATCTATGAACCATAGACTCACCTTCATTACTTGGACCCATTATAGCATTACACCATTGGACAATACATCTGATGAAGGGTGCTCCCCTTAATACCAAAAACACATAACAAAAACAAAGAAACAACAACAATTTGCAAGAACAGAAAATTGACTTCTTATTATCTCCACAAATGTGGAATTCCAAACTTTCAGAATTACAATATGCAAAGCCACATGGGCATTCCCTTTACAATATTCTGTAGGACAAAGCCTCAAATTGTTACCCAGATCTACTACCCAGAATTGCCCTAGACAACACTACGGGCCTTCTTTATATAGGCATTTTCAACCGCCCGAGAAGGTTCCAGAAATTTAGCCCTCAGGGCCGACCAGACTTAGAATTATTTTATTTTTCAATTTATTACATCAAAGTCGGCTCAAAATAACTTTTGAAACTTGAACAAAAATTTTGAAGAAAAATTATTTTTCGTCATTTCAGGTGGTCCAACTTTCGGAGACCATAAGTCATCACCAGTTGACCCGATTGACTATTATAACCCCATTTCAGAAATGCCACGAAGTGCTCTACAGGCCTAACTAGTGCAAGTGCTCATCAAGAAAATTCTCAACTTCATCTAGGGCCTCTAAAGCCTTCAAAACTGAGTTTAAAGTTTCTGTACCCTACTGCTAATACCGAAAATCTTCAATGTCTTCAAAACTAGACCTGATCTAGCCATGAAACTTTACTGGCAGGCTGATATGACTGAGATGAACCTCCACATACAAAATCAGAACATTCTGATATCATATGACCAACTTACTAAAAATAGCAAGTTTCCATAAATAGAAGCTCTGCAACAGATAGCCCTTATTGAATACAAAAACATAAATATTTTTGGGTGATGCAAGATTGCTCTTACACCCTGGATGCTCCTACATCAACATCCTGCATCTAACAATGTTGCTTTCTCTTTGTACTTTAATTCTTCACATGCTAAGGCTCTTTTAATACATGCACCTGCACCATCGTGCTCTCCCTTTTCATGACTAGTCTTTGTGAAATTCCACATTTATTGAATTCTAGTAATCTTATGCATCCTGCACAACCAATAAAACATCCGAGAATTCTTGAATTGTGATGCACAATTATCTGACCATATGATATGTCGATGATATTTTATGCCCCTGTTTGCCAAATGACCATAAAATAGTTGAAAGCAACCATGAACAAACTCTATAGAATGTGAGTGATCATCGCTGATATAAAAATGATACTCCCTCAATATCTTCCTATTCTCCTCTATACTGTTTGGTGCATGCATGAATGCTATATGAACAAATATAGCAACTTGTTGAGAGTTGTAATACTTTTCTTACACCTCATTCTGTGGTTGTAGTGTGTAGTTCTCTGCAAAGTCCACAACTGAAACAATGATATCAAGTGTGAATGTGTCCTTGCACAACTTGAATTGCATATCCAACCATTGTGCTCTATGTGTATGCCTTGCATACTCATAAATAATTTTTTTAGAAAAAATGTCCATGAACTGATACACTAGAATTTTTTCAATTACTAAATCACATCTTTTAGCCTCTTTTCCATCTTTTAGATTGTATGTCACGGTCTTATATTTTCCAAATTCCACTATTTCATTACCAATTAGATGTGTACTCTTCATATGTTGACAAATTGGAAAATGTTGCAAACCTCCACAATCTATGCATGTACCATTCAAACATGAGAGCTTGTAAAATTGTTGACCATCCACTCTTTCACATAAAATGGTAGATATGAATTCCCTTGAAGATTTAGGTGGGACATTTATGTTACAATCCTGCAAAACATTGTTAGAGTGCAAATCTATACATATATTCCTATAAACTTCAAAATGGTTAGAAAATTCAATATGTACCTTACAACAACAAGTTGTGTGTGTGTGATTTATCTTGACATAAAAAGGTTTACACATTTCAAAATATTTCTGACTAATTTTATTTTGAGGATACATATGCATAAATTTTGAAAAGAATTGTGTCTGAGTTGAATCCAAAAAATGTTTTGGATGTGGAACATGAATTCGACTACCAATCCTCCTTTTTACATCTCTTTGATTAGGAGATACCCGTGTATTATTCTTCCAAAATTCTTCAATCAAGGATTTCAAAGCTTCAACAATTGCTTTATCTTTCCACGGTAGTCTACCAGAAAATGCCCATAACTCATTTCTATTTGGAACTTCCACTCTTTGACGCCTTCCTAGGGCTCTCATTAGAGACTTTCTACTTATTTTCAATGTTTTTCTCATCTTTCTAATGAGTCAAGATTTCATCATTTGATTGCTTACTATTGTTGATGTAAGTACATGTCATGTGACATTACTATCTTTCGTGTGTGATGTAGAACCCACACTCTCATATGCAGTCATTAGATTCTTTACAATAGATTTTTCGCTAGACTCATCCATCATTCTTAGCCCAAGAATCTTCATGATGGGCCTAAATTTAAGATTTCTCATCATTTCAACAAATAGTTGACATCTTCCTGTCATGTTTAAATTCTCAAAATATGATCTCCAAATACGATTAGCATTTCTTTGACAAGTACGCTTGGGAATCTTGTCAGGCATTGCTTGCAAAATGTTAGTATCAATATCAATCAAATATTTTGGCTTTCTATAAATAATTCTAGGAGCATCAAAAAACTTATGTGTGAATTTTGTACCATCTTGAGTGTCATCAACATGAGACGATGTGGTGGCTACACCTTTGGATGTAGATAATGGTGTGCCTTCAACATGATATAAGGGTATGCCTTCAACATGACACATTGGTGTGACTCCACCTTCGAAAGTAGACGATGGTGTGCCTTCAACGTGAGAAGGGGAAAGGGAAAAATAATAGAGAGAAGGGGAAAGAGAGATAGAGAAGGGGAGAGAGAGAGAGAGAGAGAGAGAGAGAGAGAGAGAGAGAGAGAGAGAGAGAGAGAGAGAGAGAGGGAAAAATAACAAAGAGAAGGGAAAAGAGAGATAGAGAAGGGGAAGGAGAATGAATGTAGTCCTTACAAGTATTTTATAGGAGAATAGAGAGAGAGAGAGAGAGAGAACCCAAATGTACCCAACGTATATCTAAATGTAAATAAATGCATATCTAACCCAACGTTTAAGAGCTATGTATGTTATGATACCTAATGGCAATAGGCAACCAAGACAGACCAAATGTACCCAATTTATATCTAAATGCACCCAAATGTATATCTAACCCAATGTTTAAGAGCTATGTATGTTATGATACCTAATGGCAACAGACAACCAAGATAGACCAAACCAATTCTAGAGGCCCTGCAATGCTCAAAAGAGTAGGGAAATAGCATATCTACAACATTGGAAAATCATGTTAAGCATGATAATATCCATGGAGATTTGTGTCAGTTTTAGACAAAAAAAATTAGTTTGAATAGATTATATATTGCACATGCTTATAGAAACGTGCAATATGCAATATTTTCTTACTTGTAGTTGTAATTTTAGAAATCCTTGACAATCTACACACACACACACACACACAGAGAGAGAGAGAGAGAGAGAGAGAGAGAGAGAATTGTGTAGTGGACTAGAGTATCTCTAACATCACTAGTAGTAGAGAACTAGTGTAAGTCTCCTGGGTCAAACCATTGGTGTGAGAATATCCTAAAAAATGAGACATACTAATGGAAGTCGATTACTTCTTATCTCTACACCAATTTACATTTTTTAATCTACTTTCATCAAGAGAAGATCGGTTCATCTATATATCAGACATCCCTTTCATTCTCAGATAGGAGAAAAAATTCTCATTTGAGAACAAAATTTTAGGATATTACTCTCTAAATGATTTTAGACTGTAACATTTGTACTTCCTCTTCACAAATATTTCTTCCCTCATCTTGTTGCCTATTGTTACCGACAAAGTGAAGATCTAGGCATTTCTACCACGTAATGTGAGAAAAATGGTTTCCTAATTCATATGACATGTCTAAATAATACATGAAAGAACCTTTTCTTTGATATTGCTCACTAACCCTTTACAACATAAAATGTTTACAAAAACTAGCATGTACTTGCATGAGGACATTATATATTACAGAAATCCTACACAGAAGCAGCTGGCAAGCCACTCAAAAAGTAGTAATTGATAGCAAGTGGGGTAATGCAGATGCTTTAATAAACCACTATCTTCTTTAATCAAGCAACATCTGGTTCATATGCTCAATTGGGGCATGTTTGGGATCAAATAGTCTCCATTTAAACTCAATTCTCTAGAAGCAATTATATTTGTCAGTGGAGGAGATACACCTATTGGATTTGCAATAACTTTATGCTCACTGGAATTTCCATTTCTCTTCAATTGGGATACTCTTTCAAAAATTGCATCTACCCTTTTACCAATTTCGGAAATTGAATGGGTCTATTTGAGGACCTCCAAGGAGTTGGTCACCTAAATGAGAACCTTGAGATGATTCGGGAACTTCTCTATGAAAGAGATCAGTACCTTGATAATATCTCCACTTTTCAACTAAATTAAAACCTTGGACCATAGATGGCTTCCCTTTGTTGTAAAATGAGTCCAGTGAGACTGCCTTTCCAAAGGTGCCAATGAACTTACATAATTTGAGGGATATTGCCCAACATGAGTAACCGGGTTTCCCAAGTCCCATAAATGTAAGGCCATTGAGGAATAGGCATTTCTAATAGAAATATTTTTGGTGCTAGAATGAAGTGCATGAACAAATTCTTTGCCTGCTAATGAACCAATTTTCAAGGCTTCATTTCACATTGCTCTATGGATAATTCCACAACACTTGTTACTTCTCTATATAAAATTTTTGTGTCAGTGTACATGTGCACTGAAGAGCTTCTGTCACTACTTGAGCTACTAGAAAATGGTGAGTACTCATCATGATCATCTCACATAGGCTCACACACATATCTTACCTTTTTCCTTTGCCACTTTCCCCTTCCTAGCTCTTCCTCCTTATCTATAACTTCTATCATGGGTCCAAGAAGCTCTTCCCTCTCTTTCAAAAATTGCATCTACCCTTTTACCAATTTGGGATATTGAATGGGTCTATTTGAGGACCTCCTAGGATTTTCTCACCTAAATGAGAACCTTGATTTGCTCACCTAAATTAGAATGAATCTACAGCTGAATTCAACATGAGATTTCAAAAGGCCATGCACAAGTTATTCCAAGTTATGCAGTTAGATGATAATGTCTATTTAACTACATATTTCAATGCATTTGATGGGAAGATGGGTTATCTACTGAGGGATAAAGAGCCTAGAACTCCCAGGGATGCTTTTAGGATTGCCATTAATATTGAGAACAATATGAAGATATCAGGGAAATTGGGTGGAAAGAGAGATGATCCAAAGTTGTTTGGGGATAAGAGATACAAAAAGGATAATGACAGGACTGTGGGAAGTAAGAAACCAGAAGAAGATAAGTTGGATAGGGTGCTTAATGCATTGAAGGATTTAAAAGAACCTAAAAATATCAATAGTTTTGTTCCTGCTAATGATGGCCCTCAGTTCAATAATAATTTCAATAGATAGAATAGATTACATAATTATCCCTACAACACCCAATGGAAGGATGGCAAGCCTATTGCCCCTGCTGCAAAAGGAAATAATGACAGATGTGTCCCTGACCCTCTGCATAAGGCTTCAATAAATGTGATGGAAGACATGCCCTAGTGTGTTGCATGTCGGTCCCCTCATTCTGTAGAGCATTGTGTCGTTGCACATTCTATGGCTGCAAATCAAGATTGTGATAATGAGGAGATACAACAAGAAGATGAGCAAGATGACATTGGCTGCCACATGGCTACTTCATATCTAGGATATGAAGTTGATTCTGAACTTGATGAAGAAGAAGACATAAATGTAAAGAGATACCATCAATCTTCTTTCCATCAGGACTTCTTTTTTTGATAATGAAGACATTGATGAAAAGACTTGTAACATGAACTCTTCTTCTGAGCCAGTAAAGTTGAGAAGACCTTCTAGAGAAGAGATGAATAGGATCACTATAGAGATGATTGCCAATGTGCAGACTAGAGGCATGGTGGCAAGGAACATAGATGGAAAAGCTATAGGGATGTTTATAAAGAGTACCAACTCTAGAGACCCTAATGAGAATAAATCAAAAGGTGATCACATAGTGAAAGTTAAGAATGTAAAAGGTAAGAGTTGTGAACCTGAAGGAGTTGGAGTTGACAAAACTTCTAGTGATGTGGAGAGGCCAGTTAACACAATGGCTAAGAATGAAAAGGTGAGGGTGGTTAACTCACCCAATGTATCAGACAAATAGAGAGACATAAAGACAGTGCAAATTGAGGTGCATCCTGTTGCCCCTATTGATATGTTATCTGTTTTGTCTCAAATCACAGTCAAGGTTCCATTGTCAGAATTATTGAGAATCCCTGAACATAAAGATAGGGCTATTGCATGGGTGGACAATATTCATAATGATGTTACATGTAATGAGTCTCAAGATAAAGTTTTGAAAGGGGATGAAGCTTAGGGAATTGTATCTCAAATTCCTCCAATATATTTGGATGGTTCTGTCAATGCCAGCCTTGAGAATATTGATCCATTCTTTCTAAGTATGCTTGTGAAAGGAAGGAAATTAAGGAATTGTATGAGAGATAGTGGTGCCTCTAATATTATTATGCCTTTTAAAATCATGGAGAAATTGGGTCTTAAAGTTGACACTGTGCAAGGCAGATGTTGTGCAATGGATCAGAGGGAGGTACCAGTTATTGGGACTATCAATGCAATACCCTATAGATTAGTAGCATATCCTAAAAAAGAGTTAACAATGAGTGTATTGGTAGTGGACATCCCTCCCCATTATGGGATGTTACTATCTAGAAGATGGAGTTCTGCCATGTGACGTAGTTTACAGTGTGATTTGTCCTATGCCTCTTTCAAGATTGATGATCAATTTGTCAAGATTGAACGAGAGCCTAGAGTATGCCACATGATTGAAAGGAATATTGATAATGAAACTAAATGTTTTGTGGATACTGATGTTAATGCTTTTAGGGCAGAGATCCCTGTATTTGAAAGTGATCCTATTTTGTCATCTATCTCTGTTGAGGTGGGTGTTATCTCTGTGAAAGGTGATTTGTGGGTGATGTACTTTGATGGTGCAAACTGCAAAGAGGGAGCAGGGGTAGGTATTTTACTGATTTCTCCTGATGGAAGCACCTATAAATTTTATTTCACATTAAATTTATTTTGTACCAACAATATAGCAAAATATGAGCTTTGTTGTTAGGATTGAGGTTGGCACAAAAGTATGGAATTAAATGTTTAAGTGTGGTTGGTGATTCTGAGTTGGTGGTATCCCAAGTCAGATCAGTATATGCCTCTAAGAATAAAAGGTTGAAGCAATATAGAAATGCAATGTGGGATTTGATTGAATGTTTTGATTCCTTTAATACTGAGTGGAAGGATAGGAGTAATAATAAGATGGCTAACTTATTAGCCAACATTGCAATCAATCCTAATGATGTTACACTTTTTGGTATTTCAAAAGTGGAGATCCAGGCTAGACCTAGTATACCAGACAATGTTGAGAATTGGCAAATTTTTTATGATGATAAGGATATATTGAAATTTATGAATTTTGAGGATCAATATGGTCAAGAATTTGATTGTTCAGCCTTGGTTGAGTTTGTGGAAGGAAAAGAGAGGGTCCTTGGAAATGAGGTGATTCAACTCAAAACCTACAAGGTACCTAAGGGGCTTGTAGTTTTGGAGTCTATTTTTGACAGCCAGGATAGAGTTTAGAAGAGTATTAAGAAAGAGGTTCACATGGACCTAGAGGAGATAAATCTTGGAACACAAGAGGCACCCAAGAAAGTATACCTTGGTAGAGATTTATCTCATAAAGTAAGAAAATCTTTGATTGAATTACTAAGGAAATTCAGGCATGTTTTTGCATGGTCATATGATGACCTAAAGGTTTATAGGGAGGACTTGTTTCAACATGTCATTCCTTTGAAAGGGGATGCTAAACCTTTTCAGCAAAAACAAAGGCCTATCAATCCTATTTTGGCACCTAAGATGCAAGAAGAATTAATAAAGCTGAGAGATGGTAGAATTATCAAGCCTATAAGGCACTCTTATTGGGTATCAAACCCGGTTCCTATGAGAAAGAAAAATGGTGATATTAGGCTTTGTGTGGATTTCAGGAATTTGAATATTAGTTCCTTGAAGGATAATTATTGTTTGCCTAATATGGAAGCTATGCTACAGAGAGTGACTAGTTCTGAATTAATGTCCATGATGGATAGTTTCAGTGGATATAATCAAGTAATTGTTAAGGAATCAGAGCAATTCAAGACAACTTTCACCACACCAGGGGGAACATATGTGTATGTGAGGATGCCTTTTGGTCTCACAAATGCTGGAGCTACATTTCAAAGGGTAATGGATGTTGCCTTTTCAGAATTTATAAATGATTTCCTTGTTGTATACCAAGATGATTTGACTGCATACTCCAAGAAAGAAGATGATCATTGTGCTCATCTAGAGAAGATATTCGTAAGGGCTCTGGAGTATGGAATTTCTTTGAACCTAAGGAAATGTGCATTTGGTGTTACTGAAGGTAAGTTGTTTGGCCACCTAGTTGGAAACAAAGGAGTAAGAATTGACCCAGAAAGAGTAGCAGCTATTAATAAAATTCAGAGACCAAAAAATGTTAAAGGGATTCAGTCCTTTTTTGGTTAGGTCAATTTCTTAAGGAGGTTTGTAACAAATTTTGCAGAGATAACTAGGCCTATTTCTAGGATGTTGAAGAAGGGATCTATTATGAATTGGGAGGGAGAACCTAGTGAAGCTTTCAAGAATATAAAGCAAGATATTAAAGATGCTCTAGTGTTGAAGGCACCTGATTACAATGTCCCAATACATATCTTTTCCTTTGCTTCATTTCATACAATTGCTGAGGTTTTGTTACAAAAGAATGAGGATGGATTTGAGTAGCCTATTGCATTCTTTAGTAAATCTTTACAAGCTGCTGAATTAAAGTATGATATAGTTGAAAAATAGGCATATGCACTTGTAAAAGTAGTCAAGGCATTTAGATGTTACCTGATGGGAGTGGTGGTGATTGCCTTTGTGCCTAGTGCAGCTGTGAAGGACATTTTCTCATAGCAGGAAGTGTCTGGGAGAAGGTGTAGATGGATCAACATGATCCAAGAGTTCAATATTGAGATCCAGATCACTAAGTTGATTAGGGGACAAGGATTGGCAAAGTTGATGGCTCAATCCAATCTTGATGCCAACTAGGTGAATCTTTCTGAAAATGATTGTGCATGTGACATGGATGGTTATGTTTGGTATCAAGACATTATTTATTATTTTAAGAACATGAAATGTCCAAATAATATGGATGGAAACAAAAAGAGGACATTGAAATTGCAAGCCATCAAGTATGTAATTGTGGAGCACAAATTATATAGACAAAATCTGGATTGCATACTTTTAAAATGTGTAGATGAAATTCAGGCTAATGAATTGTTGAAGGATATGCATGGGGGAGTTTGTGGTGGACATTACATGCGAAAGACTACTCCCCATAAGATCTTGAGAGCAGGAGTTTGGTAGCCCACAATCTTCAAGGATGTAGAGCAGTTGGTATGGAGGTGTGATGCATGTCAAAGGTTCTCTGGCAGGCTTAAATTCTTAGGAAATGTTCCATTAAGGCCAGTTGAAGTAAAAGCTCCTTTCCAACAATGGGGGATGGATTTTATTGGAGAGATACCTAATAAGTCAAGTGGAGGACACTCATGGATCCTAGTTGCCACTGACTACTTTACAAAGTGGGTAGAGGCTATACCTACTAGGAATGCAACTAGCAGGGTGGTGACTGAATTCTTGATGAACAATATTGTTGCAAGGTTTGGGTGTCCAGAAAGAATTTTCACTGATAATGCCATGTGTTTTAGATCTACTGAATATAAAAAATTATGTAAGGACTTGGGAATTTGGAGGGCAAATTCTTCACCTTATCATCCACAAGGCAATGGTTAGGTAGAATCTACTAATAAGAGTTTGATAAAGATCATCAAGAGGATCCTTGAGAAAAATAAAAGAGCATGGAATGCTAAGTTGCCTTTAGCTCTATGGCCTGACAGGGTGACTGTGAAAAGGGCAATTGGTTGTGCGCCATTTGACTTAGTATATGGGATACATGCCAAGATGCCTCAAAAAAATTTGTTAGAGATGTACAAGTTCGTACAAGTATATGATGATGAGATTGAAGATGAGATGCAATTAAGGATTGAGGACCTTATCAGGTTGGATGAAGTAAGAAGAGAGTTAGCTTCCAGAAATTCCAAGTTACAATTGAAGGTAAAAAATCTATATGATAAGAAGGTAGTAGAAAGAAAATTTGACACTGATGATCTTGTCTTAATTTGGAATGCCAGATTAGAGGAGAAAGGAAAGCATGGTAAGTTTGATCCAATCTGGTTGGGGCCATATCAAATTCATGAAAAATGGGGCCAGGACTCTTATATTGTGAAGGACTTAAATGGTAACATTCAAGAATTGCATGTTCATGGAAAATTCATGAAAAGATACTTTTCTTAAAGTATTCTCTTTTCCATGAGCAGTAGTTAGGTTGTCCTTGTATATAGCCCTATAAATCTTGTTAAGTTCCCTAGTCTTTGGTCCTATTTTGCCCTGGTTTTGTCTTCCCTACCTGTCTCTTTTTGGTCTACAAATTTTGGTCTGGGATGGTCTGCTTTTACCAATGATTCTTAGTGTTCTTTTCATGCCTGCAAGAGGCACACATCCCTAAATAGAGCCACTGTTAGCACTTAGAAAAAATTTCATGGTTCTAGCCCTTTTCCTCTGGCCTCTGCAAATTTTCCTAGCTCTCTGGCTTGCAAAACCCTTGAAAATTTGAAGAAACTAGCCCTGGAATTCAAAATATTTCAAAAACCCTTGGCGCCCCCTTTTGGCCTATTCTAATTTGATGTTACTTTTTTCAGTCACTTAAAAACCAAATTTGCATGTGCGTATTGGCTTCCCGGTTAGTCGCTTGTTCTCCAGGTCTTCTGGCGGTTAGCATTTCTTTTCCCCGATTGCATGACAATCTATCTCCAGATCTCATAATTCCTAGCATTTACTAGTTTCTTCCTAGTGACTTGGCGGGTGGTTTATATTGTTTCCTTTGGTCGCATGGTCATGTGAACATTTTACATCCCTTTTTGATCATGCGATTATAGTTTAATGCACCCAAAATGTTTTTTTTTTTCCAAAAGTTCCCCTACCATAGAATTTTCCTAATATTTTCCTTGTAGAGAATGAGTGGTTGTTGTTGCACCAGAGGTCTATAAATATCAGAGGTTTCTGACAGTGGTTTAGTGAGGAGTTGCCACTTGGCACAGCGGGCCCGATTTGAGAAAAGCTCTAACAAACTTTTAAAGTTCGATAGAAATCTATGGTCATTGCTATTTTGCTATGGAGAGATGCAAGTAGTTTAACATCATGCTTCAACGACAGCCGTAGATCTTCCTTTTAAGAAATTTTCCTAGTGGGCCCGATGTCAAAAGAGGCTGACGTGTCGGTTAGTGGTTTACTTGGTAGGAAAACTTTTTAGCTTTTTGTCAGCGCCGCAAGATTTTCATCAAAAGAGCCTACGTTTGAAAAAGTGCATGTACATCTACTTTTTGATTGGTTGAGGTGACTGGCATGTTAGTGGGGCCTATTTTTCTGACTTGTCAGTGGGTCCTAACATCCGAGGAGATCTGACAGTCATCTTAAGATCTTATGAATGGTGTCAGAGGCTTGCAATTTTAAGACCGTTGTTGATCTTCTTTTATGACGTAATCTATTTTCTGAGCAGTTCCACTACTATGTGTATATGAGTGGGCATCTTCTGATTGGTCCATGGGGAAGGAGTTGGTAGTGGGACTTGGTATCCGATGTGTCATGAGACTTGATATGTCAAAAGATTGACGATCGGTGTATAATCTTATAACTTTTGTCAGAGCCTTGAGAACTTACGCCAGCCGCCCATTTAAAAGGGTGACGTCAGTGGGACCGCAGTCTTCTAAGAGGTTAAAATGTCAACAGATCTTGTGGTCATCGTTAGTTCACTGGGATAAGTTTCTTGCTAGTTAACTTGGCGGTATGGCGACAACCATTGATTTCATTCCTTTAGTGAATCAAGATTTCTAAAAGCCCGTGAAAGGAAGGAAATCAACGGTGATGTTTTAAAGTTGATGTGATTTTGAATCTTGACCGCTGATCTAAGGGTAAAGAAAGGAAATGACCGTTTCAGTTTGAATTTGAATTTTTGAGAGGATTTGCGGTGACAAAAGGTACCAAAATTGATGATTTCTCAACTGTTTCAATCAGTTTAATGGTGGTGGTTGTTGCAGTCGAGTCTGGGGGAGCCATGGCCGTCATTTTTGGTGATTTTGTACCTGTTGGAGTTGGATTTGGGGCTTGAGAAGCTCTTGTAGGAGATGATTTGTACCTAATTTTATGATTCACCCAGATGTTGTATACTATTTCCTGATTCTCCATTATTACAGTCTGTTTGAATTTGTTATCTCCAGGTTGCCTCTGGTTTTCCCCCCTGCAATTTAAATTTTGGAGTTAATTTTGGTTGGTTTGGTGGTTGTGACCTATGCCCTAGCTGTCTGAAGCTTGTTGCATCTTCTCTGAAGATTCCAAGGTAGCTAGAGGTATAAGTAGCTAAGTTTTTGACTTAGTGAGTGTTCCAAAAAATTTCTTTGGTCCCTGGTTGTAAACTTCATGTGCATATTGAGGAAGGAGAAGTTAGATATTGTGTTGGCTCCCTAGCTCTGAACTATTTGGTAATGTATTGACCCTGAGCATGTTAATGAGAATATTATTGAATTCCAATCTGGCATTTCTTTATGTCTTCTTTTTTTGTATTTGAACTCATATATGCTAGTGTCACAAAGTGGGGTTAGCATATGGTAAACAAAGAGTATTTTGAAGGTCATCTTTGAGTTCCTAACAAAGTTGGGATTAAATTCTTTTGGATGGATTCAGTGGGTTCATATCTAGTTAAGTTTGATATCTAGGTGTTTGAGTGAGAGGGGGTGATAGGCAAAGCACTCATCTTGATTTCTATAGTGTTTGATTTAGGATTTTCATGTGATACATGTTATCAAGTGATTCTCTACCCTAGGATAAGGCACTAGCCCCTTCTCTAGATTTAGTTCATTGGTTTTCAACCACATGCACATATACATTTGAATGATCATACTTTCATTCTATTTGTAAAAGGCTTACTTGAATACTTGTTTAGTGATTCCTTTGAAGAAAGTGAATCAAGGGTACACCCACCCAAGCTTAAAGCTTAAAGTGAAGAAGGATCTCATTTGTTGATCCTTGTTAATGCTGGCCCTCTTCCTTGTGGACTTTGGAGTGGTGATAGAGTCAAAGTTTTATTAAATTTATCCATCAAAGTGTAAATCTACAAGTTGAAGATCATAGGGAACTATCCACACTAGCACCAAGAAATATATGACAACTATTCATCTCCACAATGTCACATAACACAAGATCCTTACATTGGCCAATCTGAACATCAATGAAGCATTATTCTCTAACTTCTAGAGCATGAACATCTTGTAACCAACCAATCCTATAAGGACGTGGATGTTTCATTCTATTCAAACCAAGTGTCCTAACCATGTCCTCATCAAAAAGGTTATCAGTACTACCACTATCAACAATAACATCATAGATTTTACCTTCGAACTTGCTTTGAGTCTTAAACAAATTACTCCTCTAACAAGGTTCATCCTTTGTACCGAGCAATGTTCATCGAAGCAGCAATTTCTCTAATTCAGGTTCATTCTGAATGTTCTCATTTACCACAGCAGTTCATTGGTCAACCTTCTTCTATGTACACTCAAAAGAAAAGTGTCCTTCCTCTCCATAGTTATAGCAAGTTCCCTTAAAGATAACTCAACCTATCTTCTTCTTAGGTTCCACAGGTTTCTGTTCATCTTCTACATCAGTCAGTTTCTCCTTCGCTGAGTGATCAATTTTCTCCTTCCCTTGGGAATGATTCAGTTGTTTCCTCTTGAACTTATCTTCTGCCTTCAAATCATATAGATAAGAATTTTCAATGGAATTAATCTTCAGCATACCAAGCTCATCCTGAATATTGAATCTCAAACTGTTCACATACTGAGCTACCCTTTCCTTACCAAGTTCTTTATGACCAGACCAAATAGTAAGTTTGTAGAACTCCTTGGTATAATCTTCAATAGATAAATCCTTCTATTTTAGATTCTGTAACTTCTTAAAAAAATCACTTGCTCATAGTCAACCAGTATGAACTTAGCTTTCAACTTAGTCACCATCAACCTCCACCGATTGATCTTCATTTCACCTTCATCCTCTTGGTCTCTTTGTAATTCTTTCCACCAAAGAGGAGCATGTCCTTTCAACTTAGTTTGTGCCAACCTCACCCGAAGAGGATCTTCAATTTCTCCCAGCTCAAAGAAATCTTCAAGTTCACCAATCTAGTCAATCAAATTATCAAGTTTCAAGGTTCTAGAGAAAGTAGAGACTTCCATTCGGTAATTACTAAACTGACTAGCAGATCTAGGCAATTGAGCAGTTCTATCTTCACTAGATTTGTCCCTCTGGTCATCACCAGTAGATCCAACATGTTCAAATTATTTAGTAGCTTCTTCATAGCCATCCTCACTACCAACATGCTAAGGTATACCATTAACAGCTCTCATGATCTCAGCGACCATGTCATTCTTCATAAGCTCCATCTCAGATCTGAAATCTAATTTCACCTTCTCTATGATCTGGGATTCCATAGTATCACAAAGATCATAAATAACTCTATGGTCCAATCTTCTCAAAGGAATCCTTAAAGATAAGAGAAACCCTCTATAGCAAACCCTACACTGACTACCTTGTGACAATTTCCAAGTTAGGTGAAAGTCAGATCACAATCTACAATCTTGCAAATAACTAGGGCATAATTTCACAAGTTCAGTGCTTCAAATCTATAATCTAGATTGTGCACAATCTCTTCACCAATAAGATCAACTTCGCAAGATCAGTCTTGCTAGGTCAAAACTTCTGCTTTAACTTGAGATCAAATCTCGCTCCAACAAGAACAAAACTTTTCTCTGATACCACCTGATGCAATCAAGGCTAGTGGATCTAATGAAGGACAGTCCAAACCTTGCAACCAACAAAATTACATAGCAGATTACTCAAAAATGCAACACAACTTAATTATTTAACACTGATTTTCATTAACATGCCTGACTATAAGGCCTTCTAGGTTAGGGGCAATTACAATGAGAAAACAATTCTACAAGATCCACATATAGATCCAATACAATCTCAACTAGTTTAGCTCTGAAGGTAATAAAAAATTGATGGAAACCCTAAGGTAGATCTAAACTTGAGCTCGCAAGCCTCCAAGCAATCTCATTGTCTCCAAGTATGCAAGCCACTAGCTCTACTAATACAAACTATCAAATAACAATCTGATCTGCAAGATCATGCAAGATCTTTTCCACAACTTCACCAACTGTAGCTTTCGCTATGGATCTTAGACTTCTATCTCTCAATCCCCCAAAAGACTCTCTAAACATCTACCCAACCACCCCTATAAATACTAGTCATCAACCACAAGTCAGCTAGATGAACTCATTAACTCTCCCAAACAAATATTAAATGCCATACAAGTTAGCTTACAAAATGTATACAAACATTTAATTCAGCATATCAACCCAAGACAATGGTAACCAAGAACAAATGCACCAAGTCGGCCCACAAATCACATAGAACTCCAGTCGAAAAGTCTTAACTACTAAGCAATAGAGAAATTACCTAGTCAACCAAGCATCATTGAGCACTAGTGTCAACCGAGCACTACAGGCATGACCAAGCAACCTATTCACCAAGCGCTAGAGACTATCGAGTTCCTTCAGTGACCGAGCTTTCTTCAATGATCAGGACCATCGATTAAGGCTGCAACCGAGAAAAAATTGGCCAAAACACAAACACCTATGCAGTTTCCATGAGCACATAGAATTCCCTTGCCTAAACCTCGGATGCCCCTGCATCAGGAGATAAAACCTTTTAGGAGTTTACAATAGCAATGTTAGGTGCTACTCGGTTAAGAGTTTTGCCTCTAGCACTCTTAGGAGATTTACCTTGTTAAGTGTAGTCTTGTCAAAGGACTTTAGACACAAGGTAATGTAGCACCTTGGTAAAGGATTTACAATAAGAACCTAGAAGGATCCACGGGGTTAAGGGATTTTGATTGTTGTAACTATTAGGGAATAATAGAAAGAATAATCTATAGGATAGCACTACCTCTTCTTGATATGATCCACTGAAGAACACAATATCTTTACAATACACTTAAATTTCTCTGGCTTGATCAGAACTCCCACTTTACAACTACACTTTCCCAACACACAATCAACACACTTAACTTCTAAATTCATCCATTAGATACTAAACTATTAAGTCCACCACCTTAATCAAAATCTATATCTAAAATAGATTTAAATTTCAAATATCATGCTTATATCATATATGCCACAAAACAAAATTCAATGTAAAAAGCAATTTTCCAAGACCGTGTTAGCCAATACAATGATTTACATAGAATTTTCTATTAAGGGGTCAAGCACATTTTGACCAAACGCATGTCTCCTCTAGAATCTTCTCCACACACTAGAATTGAATATTGTGATGTCATATCATCACCTCCAATCATGAAGACATGTCACCAGATCATGAGTGACTCAGCTAATTTCATCACAACTTCAACATGGATCATTGATCAAATATTTATCAACTGTCGCTGAAGAACACAAGCAATTTAACATGTTAACAACTCTATCTATTCTCACTAATCACCTAACCTACACATTGGTCACTAAATTAGTTACAGTCATAACCATAGCTACTACATACTATCAAAAACCTTCTCATGTGACCGCGCCATATAATTCATCATAGATTTGACAAACCAATCAAATCACCTATCGCATGTCACTAACTATTGTAGCAATTGTACTCTTAACCTTCATCAGATCATAGCTTTCTTACCGATCTACATCAATAATAGAGGTCATGAATTTAACATTTAGAGACATCCCTAAGTCTCTCATAAGAATCTCTACAACTAAAACTCATCGCAACACCTTGATCACCATACTTATACTTAGTAGTATACTTGGAATACTAGGTCATTACTTGACATTAATGACAACCTAATAATTGATTATCATGCAATCAAATCTTTATCATGAAAACACCAAAAACAACTTACCATCACTACATTATTTATGCCAAAAATTCAACTCTTTCCTTGGGACTCCCCCAATCTGTACTACACTAAAGGGCCTTATTCACTCTAGAAGGAATAGCCCTTGATACATCTTACTATGATAGTTATGATTTATTTGTAGAGATAGCCATAATTTAACACAAAATCTTATCTTCTTGCATCTCAATAACTAATAAACTCTCACAACTTACAAACACTTATTCCTAAACCATAGACTTCCTCACATGCACTCCCTGACTAGACTTTCATCCAATCTCTAGACCCTCTATATGACTGGTCTAAGATAATATATCAAATGTTCCTCCAATCAAGAGAATGTGAAAAATAATTCATAGTTCCCTACACACATTTTGAAAACATAATATACACATTCCACTATGTTTTGGCCAATCATGGAGCTCCACCACATGTAAGAAAAAATGTTCTACACTTTATGAGGTTAATAATTACCCTAAGGAGGGTTTTGACAGTTTTCAAAGAAACACTTTTAACTTTGTTATTACTTGTAAAGATTAAAAAGAAAGATAATGATATGATGATAGATGTTGATCCTTTATGTATATATGAATTGGGGAAGGTAAGATTCTCTTCTTATTCTCAAATTCCCAAAGGAAAGATCCAAATAGATTAACCACAAGAAAATGGTCAATGCATAAATGAATCAATCAATTAGTAATAAGAAGAAAGAGAAAAATCTTACATTCTATTTTTGGAAGAGAGTATTGAAATCTTAATTGAAATGAATTGAAGAAAAATACTAACCTCTATTAGGATTAGTCCCAAGAGATAACTGAGAGGGGGGAGGGGGGGTGGGGTGAATTAATTATCTACAAGTTTCAATTCTTTATCCAATTAAGTATACTTAAACTTTAAGCATAAACACAATGAAAGAACACTTGAACACAATAATAATTTAGTTACAGGGAAACCCAAAATAGGTAAAAACCCTGGTGGGAATTAATACCCACTAATAAACTGAACTAGTGTACAATGATCCTTGTTAGAAGATGTTAAAACCCTATTAGGATTTGATATTTATAATTCTTTTAGTACAATGACTTGGTCAAAAGTTGTACCCTATTAGGATTCTTTTATGATTAAGCCTGTTAGGGGTGAGGATGCACTATCTGAGAGATCACTGCTCAAAAGGGTGAAGGTTGCAACCTTCTGAATAACAGATACACACTATATCTAGATCTTGGTGAACTGTGAGGTAGACCTTCTATCTTGATCAGTTCCAATGAATAGAACACTCTATCTTCTTTGTCACATAGACCTCTTCTTGACAGCACAATACTTCGCACTCTCTGCTCTACTCTAATCTTTCATCTCCAAGCCATACTCCTAGCAATCACAAATGACTGGCTATAAGTATCTTTCCTCTAAATGATATAATCAAGTCAGCCTATTAGAACCACCTTGAAATCATATTAGAGAAATAATAAAACTCTCTAATAACATCTCGGTCAGCTCTACTAAGCACGCAACACAAACTAGGACCTATCCAAATCAATGTGTAGATGGACGCTACACACTGTCGGCTCCACCAAATTAACTGATACTTTCTCCTCAAGCTAAATTACATTGTGTTCTCTTAAAAAAACATTCTTAACTCTTCTCCAATCACTAATCCAAGCATGCATATCAAAATGATAAGCGCAACTCCTGTACCCATATAATCTATGTCAGCTCATCTGGATAAACACAGGAAACTACAACTCGTGAATAGTGACTGCATAACTTCACTTCTACTGCACATCAAACTCTATGTCCATGAATGTAACAACACTAAGATGCCTCCATCACATATCCAAATGCACAAGGCTCCATGATAACTGTATGAAGAATAACTCACAGAATACTGCATGTAACTTTGTCAGGAACACTGCTTACACAAGCTACTACATAATTGTTCATACTAACAATTAACCTCTACATCCATGATATCATGCTGATAACATGTCCATGCTATATATAATCAAAGCTTACTACATAATTCTTACATGCATGCTACTTACCATATGTTGTCATTAATGACAAACATATAGTTAGCACTGGCCTGCTGACAAATCTCCAACAATCTCCCCCTTGGCATTGATGGTAACAAATGGAATGAAAAACACCACCAATCTAGATGAACAATTATTTTATAACATTATCCATTTCCTCATCAATACTCACCCAAGGATGAATCCTCCATCTACTGCAATATTCTTCAACATTCTCCATTTCCTCAATTGAATTGCTTCCATGACTAAATACTACTCTCCCTTGTTGCTATAGATTACTCCTTAATTCTATATGTACTCCCCCTTTAATACTATTTTTCATGACTATATACTACTCCCCCTTTGACATCAATGGAAAAGGGTGCCAAACATTTAACCATTGATACTAATCCTAAAGTAGACTAGTAAACCAGCCATCAGTCACTAAGGACTGATGCTCTCTCCACTTTCTCTAATCAGAATTAGGGAAAGGAATTACTCCCAGCTTGTCCCTAAAATACTCAAAAGTATCCTTTGGTAAAGGCTTGGTGAATATATCTACTAGATGTTCCTTTAAGCTCACATAATCCAATTTGACTTCTTTCTCTGCCACTTTCTCTCTTAGGAAGTGATACTTAATCGAGCTATGTGTTTTGTCTTTGCATGCATCACAAGGTTTTTTGACATGTTGATAGTGCTAGTGTTATCACAATAAATAAAAATAGGATAATCAATCTGAATTCCAAAATCTTTTATAATCTACTTGATCCAAACAATTGTATAACAGTTCAAAGCTTCTATTGCATACTCTGCTTCTGTTGTTGACTAAGAAATACAATTCTGCTTCTTGCTTGTCCAAGTGACTAGTCTATCACCAAGAAATACTCCTCCTCCTGATGTACTATTTATATCATCCATGCATCTTGCTCAATCTACATCTGTATATACATGAAGCATAACATTCTCTGAATTAGGATGCCATAGACCATAATCTATAGTGCCCTTCAAATATTTGAATATTCTCTTTACTGCCATGAGGTGACTTTGTTTAGGCTCTGCTGCAAATCTTCTAACTATGCCAACTGCATTAGAAATATTAGGTCTAGATTGAGTAAGATATATGAGTTTACCAATCATAGACTTGTACAATGTTATATCTAATGCTAGAGAATCATCTTCTTTTGTAAGCTTGCATCCTATTATCATGGGTGTACCTACTGGCTTGCAATCATCCATCTTGAACTTCTTCAATATATCTTTCACATACTTAGACTGATTAATGAAAATACCTTTCTCTATCTACTGTACATTTAATCCCAAAAAGTATTTGATAGGTCAAATCATGCTCATCTCAAACTCGCTCTACATCTCCTTAGCAAATTTTGCACTAAGTTTGTCATTAACCCCAAAGATAATGTCATCAACAAATATAGCTACAAGTAGTAAACCTTCAGATGTCTCTCTTATAAATAGATTACAATCTGCTGCTCCTTTCTTGAATCCAATTTTTGTTAGATATCCATCAAGTCTCTCATACCAAGCTCTAGGGGCTTCCTTAAGTCCATAGAGGGATTTCTTCAATCTGCATACCATATCAGGCATGTTTGATAAGGTGAATCCTTATGTCTTCTCAATGTATACTTCTTCCTTTAACTCTCCATTCAAGAATGCTGACTTAACATCCATATGATAAACTTTGAATTTTTTGAATGTCGCATAAGCTAGAAATAACTTAATGGCTTCTAATATGCTCACAGGTGAAAATGTGTCTGAATAATCAATACCTTCTCTTTGTGCACATCCCTTACATACTAACCTTTCTTTATTCCTCACTATTGTACCATCTTCATTCATCTTGTTTCTGAATATCCACTTGGTTCCAATCACATTCTTATCACTAGGTCTTGGGACTAGTTCCCAAGTATCATTCTCAATAATATGATCTAGTTCTTCTTTCATAGCATCATGTCAATCTGAATCATTACATGCATCTTCAACACTTAATGGTTCAATTTGAGATAGTAAACATACTGATTCATTTCCTACTCAACTCTTTTCTTTTGATCTTGTTGTGACTTTGTCGCTCTGATCTCCAATGATGTAATCCTTAGAGTGATATCTAGCTGTAAAATTAGGAACTTTAGGTGATACTGTCTCATCTGCCTTCTAAGTTTCTTCTTCACTTGTTTTAGGGTCATTGAATAATAAATCAATATTGTCAAACATCTCTTCAACAACTGTCTCACTAGTGGAAGGATTGGGTTCTTCTTCAATCACATGTGCATAATCATGATATATTTCTTGAACCATAAACTTTTCATCAGTCTTAACATGAGAACTTTCAATGATCTTCTTCAATCTCAAATTAAAACATCTATAAGGTTTTCTTTTAGTAGAGTAACCAATGAAAATACCTTCATCGCTTCTTGCATCAAACTTTCCTATTGCTTCATCCCTCTTGATGTAGCACTTGCTTCCAAATATTTAGAAGTATTTCACTATGGGAACATTACCAAACCATAGCTCATAAGGTTTCTTGTCTGCACCATGCCTTAATTATATTCTATTGATGGTATAGACTACTGTATTGACCGCATCTATCCAATAGTTGTGTGCAATGTTTCCTTCAATCATGATGGTGTGTGTTGTATCAAGGATGATCCTATTCCTTCTCTCTGCAATCCCATTTTGCTGAGGGGTTCTAGGTGCAATCAATTGTCTCTTTATTCCATGTTCTTCGTAGTACTCATAGAATCTATTAAAGGTGAATTCTCCTCCTCTATCCAATCTTAGACACATTATCTTTAGTCCACATTCATTCTCAACTTTAGCTTTGAATATTTTGAACTTCTCAAATACTTCTGACTTATCTTTCAAGAACGCAACCCACATCATTCTAGAATAATCATCAACAAACAAAATGAAATACCTTTCACCATAGTATGATCTTTTTTGAGTTGGTCCACATAGGTCTGTATGAATCAGATCCAACTTGTTCTCTATTGAATTATGCTTTCTTTTGAATGAATTCCTCACATGCTTTCCCATCACACATTCCCTACAAATAGTATCAACTAGCTTTGCTATGCTAGGTAGACCTCTTACTACCTTTACATTTCTTATCTTTACTATGTTATCAAAATTGATGACATACTCTTTTATGCCATAGCCAACTGTCATCTACTTTAGCAAAAAAACAAATTTCTTCTAAATTAAGCTTAAAAAAATTACCTTTAGTCTTTGAACTTGGTGAAATCATTACACCATCTTTGTTTTTAATGATGCACTTGTTGTCTTTTAACTCCAATTGATAACCTTTGTCAATCAACTACCCAACACTAAGAAGGTTATGCTGCAAACCATCTACATAAAGAACATCATCAGTGTTGTTATTTCCATCCAATGTGATAGCTCCTATACGAATTATAGGTTTAGGAGTGTTATCTCCAAATCTAACCATACCACCTTTGTATTTGTCCAAATA
Source organism: Chamaecyparis obtusa (assembly GCA_027943335.1). Taxonomy (NCBI): domain Eukaryota; kingdom Viridiplantae; phylum Streptophyta; class Pinopsida; order Cupressales; family Cupressaceae; genus Chamaecyparis; species Chamaecyparis obtusa. The sequence continues at coordinate 884,397 of BSBK01003232.1, read as the reverse complement.
AACAAATCTGTCTTTATCACCTTTCATGTGATGTGAACAACCGCTATCTATAATCCAATCTGTCCTTATGTCTTGTTAAATCAATTCTAGCTCTTGTTCCTTTTTATCATCTTCATGATCCATCTCATCAAACATCTTATCCATAATAGCAATGAATCCAATTTCATCTTCAACTGAATCATCATCAGAAACTCCATCACCAACATAGTAACATTCTTTTGTATACTTAGGCTTGTAGTTAGTTCTGAATTTCTTAACTCATGTAGGACACTTAGATGCAAAGTGACCAATATTATTACATGAGAAATATTTGAATGTTAACTGACCTTCATACTTTCATTTTCCTTTTCTTTCTTTCTTAGAAATCATAGCAATAATATCATCTATCTCTTTATCTTCATCTTCATCATCAAAATTACCAGAAGTGTTTGAAGATTTCTTACCATGGACTGATGCTTTGAAGTTTGTCTCACTTTCAGGCTTTGTCTTCAATCTTGAAATCTCAAAAGCTAAAATTTTTTTGATCAAGGTCTCTCTCTTGAAATTTGTTGTAAGATGCATGGTCTCATGAAGGATGTTGATCTTGTTTTCATACTCTATTATAAGAGTAGTCATCAACTTATCCATAATGTCTTCCTCCAAGATCTCTCAACCATTGTTCCTAATTCCAATAACTATTTCATTAATCCTTTGGTTGTAAGATCTGATGTCTTCTTTAGGTAGCATCTCTAATGCATTGTATCTTTTATTCCATGTATTTCTACATGCATTCTTTTCTTGTGTATTTCCTTCAAACATGTCTTCTAGGTGCTTCTATATCTTGTATGTTGTGTCTACTTTATTTATCTTTGAAAACTCACTATCATATAAGGAACTGATAAGGGCTTCTTTGGCTATTGCATTTTGATGGAACAAGTCCTTTTTATTTCTAGTAGCATCTTCCTTTGCAAGATCTATAGAGAGGGGATCTTAACTTCTTTGATAGCCACTTCAAAAACTTTAAAAGCAATGTATTGAAAATGTGTCACCATTTTGTTCTTCCAATCAAGATAGTTCTCTCCATCAAACTTAGGACTGTCTTTTCTAAAGAATTCCATCTGATCAACCTCAAGCTGTTAAACTTTCTCTCTGAGGCACTTGGCTCTGATACCAATTATTAGGAATAGTCCCAAGAGATAACTGAGAGGGGGGGGGGTGAATCGGTTATCTACAAGTTTCAATTCTTTATCCAATTAATTATACTTAAAGTTTAAGAATAAACACAATGAAAGAATACTTGAACACAACACCAATAATTTGGTTACGAGGAAACCCAAATAGGTAAAAATCCTAGTGGGAATTAAAACCCACTAATAAACTGAACTAGTGTATAATGATCCTTGTTAGAAGATCTTACAACCCTGTTAGGAGTTGATCTTTACAATGCTTTTAGTATAGTGACCTGGTCAAAGGCCGGACCTTATTAGGAGTCTTTTATGAATGACCCTATTAGGGGTGAGGATGTACTTTTTGAGAGCTCACTGCAAGTATACTTAAACTTTAAGCTTAAACACAATGAAAGAATACTTGAACACAACACCAATAATTTGGTTACGAGGAAACCCAAATAGGTAAAAACCTTGGTGGGAATTAACACCCACTAATAAAATAAACTAGTGTATAATGATCCTTGTTAGAAGATCTTACAACCCTGTTAGGATTTGATCTTTACAATGCTTTTAGTATAGTGATCTGGTCAAAGGACAAACCTTATTAGGAGTCTTTTATGATTGACCCTATTAAGGGTGAGGACACACTATCTGAGAGCTCACTTCTCAAAGGGGTGAAGGTTTTAACCTTCTCAATAATAGATACACACTATATTTGGATCTTGGTGAACTGTGAGGTAGACCTGGTGAACTATATCGCATAATTATGGTCCATTATTCCTTTTTCCCAACCTCTGCATTTTTAGCAAGTGTTTCCTTTGGTGATAGCTTAACCCGAGGGGTAGCCAAAGGGAAGTCCTTGATCTTATGCTCCACTGAATGACACCTATAGTAGGTGTTTGGCAGGTTCAAATAAAGAACCTTTTGAGAAAAGGTGAGAGAATCGGCTTGTATCTCAATAGAGTCTTTGAGGTCCTTGGAGAGGTCGACCGCAACATAGAAACACTTTTGAGGGTGGGCATTAAAAAAATTGTCATTTTCCATGACAATGAATTTGCCAAGGGTTTTGGCAATAGACTCAATAAATGGCCAACATGGCAATGGGAGACCAGGAAACTTGACCCAGACAAGAGCCCTAAGTTTCTTGTCATCTGAGATAGTGAAATCTTGAGACCGCCTCTGAAACAGAAGCAAAGAGGACCTAACCATCCAGGGGCCATGACTAAAAACTACCTCTTCCTGGGAAGGGTTAGCAAATTGAAACAAAAGAAAATCCTTAGTAAGGTATTGAACACCTTCAAGGAAAACTCCATGAGGAGTCCAGCTCTTGTTTACCTAGTCTTTGAGTATACTTTTAGGAGGAGTACGACCCACAAAATACCCTATCAAGGTATATTTCTCTAATTATTCACAAGTAGCATCAAATTCTTGCATGTTAAGCACAATATTAGGGTTACCTCATGGAAGACCTTCGGGATGAACTTGTGTAGACATTTTTTCAGAGGAGACACCATGGCTTTCGGAAGCATCAACTCTAGCACTAGCATCAACTATTGAGCCAAGGTTGGCTAGAGACATTATAAACTAACCCTAATGAAAAATCCCACAGTAAATGCAGTATGACAAGTGGGAAACTCAGGAGAAGAGCACAAATAGAGAGCCATACACATGAAACCCTAACAGAGAATTTTTCCTTGACACCATGCCTTTACTTAATTTTCATTAATTAAATATTTCTATTTTCACAATAAGCCTTTTAAATTAAAAAAATATTTAATTTATTTAATTAATTCTAGTTAATTTTAAATACTCTCACATTTAAATAGCTAACAATAGAAAAAATCTAATTTATTTAAATTACACAATTAATTTAAATAAATTTTCAAATTATAGCAATCACTACAATAACTAAAAATCAACTGAACTTAAAGAAGCACAACCATGCTCAAGGAAGGGACTATAACCCCAAGTCACCTTGACGAAACTTGGGAAGGGTTAAATATTAGAAACTTGTCTGCTATTTTAGGACAATAGAATGGCTTAGGTTGGGATTTGGATTTTAACATTATCTCCCATCTTTTATTATTGAGACTTGTGATAGGGCACACTCATCCTGACAATTCAGGGAAGTCGATGTCTGGTACCTAAAAACCTACATACAAGACTAGCATGTACATACATATATATATAAAACAATCAATGGTAGGGATTGGGACATCATGTGGATCTCACAAGGAGGTAATTACGAGTTTGTCCCTCAACCATATCAAACACATCATATAGGAAAGTAAAATCACACATGATCACCATACACATGCAAGTATGAGGTAAGTATAATCATAAGCATAAGAATTAATTTAAAACATGTAAATCATCATCATAACTAAAATCATCTCACTACATCAATAGAACAACCATAATTATTCATTTATTAAAATCACCATGTAGTGTCATACACACAAAACCATATAATAATTGAATTATCAACACACACATAAAAGTGGCCTAAAAGAGTTTGGCAATATAAAAGTTCAAAAAGCAAACTATGGGTGGGCACTACACACCATCACATAGTCCATAGGGAAAGGAATTTTTCAAATTTTCATCAATATTGATTATTGCCTCATGAAGACCATGCAAATATTTCTTTTCAAATATCTATTACAAGTTTCTTCTGTTATAGCCTTATCTTCCCCCACCACCATGATTGATGCAAGAAAACGAGAGTAGATATCTGAATCCACCTTAAGTCTATGATTTGTATGAATGAAATCAAAACCTAGAGTTCTACTTATCACATCAACTATCAATCAAGTTTATGCTTCATTATCTCTTTAATTCTATAAAACTATAATGGATCCATCAAATATTTTCTATTTTTAAGGGGATGTGAGCTTGATGGGGGTATCTATATTCTATTTCTACTATTTGTTGATGGATGAAAAAGGCAATAAACTAGTTTTCTAGGCAAGCTAATTTTTTTTTTTTAAACAACCTTCATTTATAAGTCTTGGAGATAAAATCCTTGGCAAAAAAGACCTTCGTCATCCTCAAAAAGCCTCAAATGTACTTATATCTTTCCTTTTATACAACTATTTCTTAATAATTCTTATGAATTTAAAATAAATGATCAAATATTAAAATAGAGTTGTAAGGATGTTCAACACCGACAGTATTTCCTTTCATTCCCCATATATATTAAATCATATGGGTCACCACATTACATGAATTAGGTGAACATCAACTTGCCCATATTTTAGTTTTACCTAACTATAATTATCACCAATCAATTCTAGTAGCTCTTCCAAATTTAGTTCACTTCTTCTTTCTTCCTTGTCACCCATGAAGACTAATTTTTGTTAAAATATCTCTAATATGGAATCTTAAATTCAAAATTACTTCTCTTATAGGATTTCCACCTTCTACCAATTATCTTATCACATCTCTTATAAACAAACATTTTCCTTCAACATTCATAGAAAGCATCAATATATACTACCAACCTACTACGTTTATAGCTTTTATCTACATTCTTGGATGTGAAATGGTCAAAATTTCAAAAAAGCATACCATTGTCCCATATCTAATAACAATTAAGTTAAAATCTTTCTCGTTCATTCATTTCCTTAATATTCATACTACTTTAGAGAGATTGATATATGAAAACCAGAATACTACCATTCTTAATCTTTCACTCATGTAAAGTGCACTTCTTGATCATCTAATTAACTTTAATCTTATATGGTCCTCTATAGTAAGCACAAAATAGTCTACTAATAATCATATCAAAGTCATTTTTTTCATTCTCTACTCATCTGAATCCTATAAAATCAAAGAGCAGAAGAATCAAAATCCTTATAATCAAATTGATAATTTACTACATAACATTTGTTTCTTTCCTTATAATGTTTCTTAAATTGATGTGTCCCCTCCTACCACATGCCAATTATAATTCCTCTCGATCTAGAAGATTATCTTATTTATATTCCTTACTATAGGTTATCTTATTTGTTATCTAATTCATTTTTTATTCAGTTTCTTTCTCTATAGATCTAATTTATTGTCACACTGTCTAGTTTTTCAATTAGTTCCAAAGGTTTATCCAAAAATAATTTGAATCTCCAATTTGGAGTATTCTTTTCTCTTAGGGAATTTGTGGTAATAGTTGAATCCCCTTCTATTTCAACCTTTTTTAGGTTCATTTATATACATAAATCTAATCCTTACGATAAAGATTTAAATTCCACCATATTATTAATATCAATTTATAGAGGTTTTGCCTATTTTACAACAATTTTACCATTCCATGAATGAATTGCACATCCTAAACCTAAGATTCATGAATTTCCTCTTGATGTGTCATAAAATTTAAGTTTGAATCATCCTTATTTTGGAGGGGACCATCTGCATTGATTTCAAGATCGTCATTGCTTAAATGACTTCCTTTTCCAACAAATGTAGGAATTTTGAAACAATAACATAGGTGTTGCAGTAGAAGAACTTGTCCCTATTAATTTTATAATTTTATAATTTTTTTGTAGTCTCCATATGTGACTTGTAAGAATTTGCAAATAGCAAAGATTGAACCAAGGATCTAGAGGTTGAAGAAAATCACAAGAGAGATAATATGAATGGAAAGATGGATTGAATAGATCCAATGAATTCACCTTGAATGATGATTGATTGATCAATGTTTACATAATAGGCCTCCTTATATAGGAAAGGTGATCAGAGAGAAAGATAAGGAGCTGATAAGCTATGACCTATGCTAGGTGTAATCACATGTCCATTAAATGTGGATCATCCTCCATTATGCAATAAAGTATGTGCAATGGATTAGGATGATAATGTGATAAGAGCATGAAAGGTGGATCTCACACGAAATGAGGTATGTGAAGACAACTATCACACCAAAACTGGAATTTCTCCTACACCATGTGCTTAATAGATGTGCACACTCCTAGGTGTCTCAATCACAAACTACTATGCAATGCATTAACCTAAGTAAGATTAAGTAAAGTGTAATTAGAAATATTTAATTACACCAACACCCCCCCTTAAGTGAAACTTAGGGGAATGCACTTAAACTCATAATGAAAGATGGGTCCCGGCTACTAGGCCTTGTTAGGTACCCATGTACAAAATGAAATACATGAAATGCATAACTCTCATAAAGTGGAGAAAGAGGGAAAACCTCATGGGAAAAACCCTCCCCCGAAAAGAGAGAAGAAAACAAGATGCATGGATGGATGGAGTGCTCAAGACCCCCCAAGAACTACATACATCATGTATATACAAAGAAGTATCCCCCCATAAGAAGGATAGTTGGAGACATGATATCGCCCCCATAATGTAGAAGCTCCCATGTTGATGAAGAGTACCTAAAAACAATAGATATGCCAATGCTTACAAGAAACATGTCTCCCCTTAGGAAGAAATAGATACACCAAATGATGAAGAAGCCAATCCATGGGAAAATGGAATGAGGAAGAAGATGTAGGTCTCCATGTAGGAATCTCTAAAGATTGATTAGGAATCTCCAAGCTCAAAGAATCTATCACTTCATGTGACAAAAAAAGTGAAGAAGGAGAAGAATCAAGTACACCAATCTCCAAAGAAGGTGAAGAAGTATCCCCATCTATGATGAAACTATCATCAAGGTAAAGAGAAACCCCCTCATGTATGTCTTCCAAATCTACATCATGAGAATCAACAGATGCTGAAGATGCATCCAAATAGTCATCACATTTTGCAAGATCAAAAACACTATGAACATCCTATTGAATAGTAGAGCCCATGTTAGAAGAAGTAGGAGGTGGAGAAGTAGGAAGATCAACACTTGTCTCAACAAAAAAATGATTCAAGTGCCCAAAATTCTCCTCATAATTATCCCTTGGCAAAGGGATGGGTACATCATGTATATCATCATCATTATCAACAAAATTAGAAAAGGAATCCAAGCATGATTTATGATCAACAACTCCCATAGCTATGACATCTCTAGTCTCCATGTCCCTAATGTAGACATAATCAAGAGTAAACTCAACAATTTTACCTTGTGCACCATGTGTAATTTGGTAAATAGAAAGAAGATTAGTGGTCAAGGATGGTACACAAAGAACATCATTAAATGTCCCCTCTCCCATAGTTATAGAACCTTTCCCACAAACTCTCATGAATGTGTTGTTACCCATCAAAATATTAGGAGAATTACAATGCTCAATAGAAGAAAACATATCCATAGAAGATGCTATATGATGTCATGCACCTGAATCAAGAAGCCATTTACCTTGCTCAGGATGTGTGGAAGCCATGAGTGCTTGTCCTTTACCTTTATCTTTGGATGATGATTGAGATGTAGAAGCTATCGATTGTGTAGAAGAAGGAGCAGACATTGATGAGGGAAACTTAATGTTGTGTTTCTGAATAATGTGAGTTAGCTCATCAATCTTCTTTTGAAAACACTTATGCTCATCATGTCCTAACTTTTGAAAATATGCACATTTATCTCTCTTTCTTCTAGATGATTCCTCTCTTGAAGAGGACTTGGATTCAATACTTTTTAGTGAAGAAGATTCATTACCTTTTTCATGAGGCTTAGGATCCTTATTCTATTTCTTTCCTTTGCCATTAGAAGCCTTTGATGTAGACTCACTTGCAACTAATGCTTGATGTGTGGAAGGCTTCAACCGACCCATGTGTGCCAACTTTTCTTGTTCCCTTGTGAGTTGCACTGCAAATTCATCAAGAGCGGGCAATTTGTATACACTACCAGGAGCATCAATAGTAGCATAGAATGTAGAAAAAAAGATGGAATAATCAGGACCAAGTTTGGAAAGAATAGAAAAGATCAATTATTCATCCCCTTTAACAATACCACATGAAGAGAGCTCTAATCTAATAGAATTGAACTTAGAGAAAAAGTCTTGAATATTGTCAAAATCACTAGGATTAAGACCTATGAGATCATTCTCTAATCTAAATTTTCTCATTCTATCAAGTTTACGAAAGAGTCCTTCCAATGTGACCCAAGCATCATGAGGATGTGTGCAAGATACAATATGAAAGTGCAAGTCATGAGAGATGGATGATCTAAGAGAGCCAAGTGCTTTATCCCTTCGATCAAACCATTTTTGCCTTTTTACAACACCTGTTTGAGGTTCTTGATCTTTTCCAAGAGTCATTCTAATCAATCCAATACTCAACAAATGATCACTTAAAGAAACTTTCCATTCATGCTAGTTATATGGAGTGAGGATTTTAACCTTTGAATTATCCATATTTCAACCAAATAATGACTGATAAATACTGATAACTCTTTCAAATTACTAATGCAAATCAGAAAATTGAAATCCAAGGATTAATCAAGTGCAAATATAGCCCCAAAATAACCTATTTCTAAAAGTGATATTTCTACCAAAAATCACTAAAATATAATTGTAGATCTGGAAAGTAGACAAAAAATTATGCACTTTCAAAAAAAATTTCACCTCAAAATGTTACCGTATGTGCCCAAACAAAACCCTAGAAGTTACAGAAATTAGGAATAGACAGGTATAGTCACCAAAAATTGCAATTTTTAACCAATCAGGTAACCAAAATGCAAAATAAACACCACCACTAGAATTTATAGGAAATTCTACCCAATTTCAAAAAAAATTGCACCTGATTTGGATCCCGGATGACCAAGTTATGGCCTCCCAAACTTGGACTATCAAATCAAAACTAGATATGGTGAAGGCAGAGTAATTTCCAAACCCTGCTGACATAAAAAAAATGGAAGGTTAAATTTGATGGTCATATGACCATCACAGGAAACCTAATTTTCCTATTTTGATGGCTAAACAACCATCAAATTTAGGCTCATGTGCTGATTATGTAAGCAAAAAAATTAGGTCCCCTGCTAACGTGGCAGCTGATGCCGTACTAATGATGTCACTATCCATACATGATGATGTTAGCCAATGACTAGAATCTACATAGGATTCCCTATAGGGCATGTGGCAGATGTGTGATGTGGTAGAAGTGCCACATGTCTTAGTCTGATTCATGATTCACCAGCTGAGGTGTCTCCCTATTGGAGTGGGTGTGGCAGGTGTGAGTTGGCGCTTGCACTACCAAGCACTGCTACATGGTAGGTCTGAGCTCTTCCATGCATCACCTATGGAGGAGCCATGTGTCAGGTGACAGAGTAGAGTGGCGGTGGTGTGGCCATAGGTTGCCGGACAGAGGAGGTGGCGGGGGCGGTGGGGTCTATGACCACATGGCAGCTTCGGTCTACAGAGAGGAGCGGTGGCCTCTGGAGGAGCTAGCCAGAGGAGCGGTCAGCTATCAAATGGTGGAGGCTATGTTGGGACTTTGGTGGAGCTTCAAATGACTAACCACTATGGGGAGGCGCATTGGAGCTGCAGTGAAGAGAAGCGGTGGCAGGGACTTGAAGCGGTGGGTGGTGGGCACTGGGAAATAATCCCACATGCACTGTGCAAGGGGTTTTTAAGCCCTTAAATATGTGAAGCCCCTGAAGAGGAACCAAACATGAAAGCCTATAGGTTGTCTACTGATGTTTGGGCTTGTATGGTGCCGATTGTTGGATGATGTCACTGTGATTGTGATTGTATACTACTATTGGAATTAATTCAAAGGGTATGTACCAGCCCGTAAAACCAAATTTTTTGCAGACAAAAAAAATAATTCTAAAAATATACAGAATTAATAATTTAATAATTTTTTTAACAAAATCATACCGGAGAGGGCAGATCGGGCCGTACGGTCTGATTTGCAAAAAAATTTGCTTTGATTTTGACTTTCACCAAATATGGGTGAGTTTATTATCGATTTTAACCAAAATAGCCTCCCGAATGCAATGGTGAGGTCAGATCTACTCCAAGATGCCTCTATTGCACACTGGTTTCCATATTTGAGATTTGGATCTTCAAAGCTTGCATCAAGATCTCTTCAAATCGGCTGATCTAAATGCTCTAATGGCTCTGATACCATTTAAGAATTTGCAAATAGCAAAGATTGAACCAAGGATCTAAAGGTTGAAGAAAAGAACAAGAGAGATAATATGAATGCAAAGATGGATTGAATAGATCCAATGAATTCACCTTGAATGATGATTGATTGATCAATGTTTACATAATAGGCCTCCTTATATAGGAAAGGCGATAAGAGAGAAAGATAAGGAGCTAATAAGCTATCACCTATGCTAGGTGTAATCACATGTCCACCAAATGTGGATCATCCTCCATTATGCAATAAAGTATGTGCAATGGATTAGGATGATAATGTGATAAGAGCATGAAAGGTGGATCTCACACACAACGAGGTATGTGAAGACAACTATCACACCAAAAGTGGAATTTCTCCTACACCATGTGCTTAATAGATGTGCACACTCCTAGGTGTCTCAATCACAAACTACTATGCAATGCATTAACCTAAGTAAGATTAAGTAAAGTGTAATTAGGAATATTTAATTACACCAACATGACTTAACTCCAAATAACTATTGTTGTAACTTTTGGATAGTAAAAATGAATGTTGTGGGATCTGTTATGCATGTAAGGGTCAAGAATTGGCTCTTTTAAAGTGTCATACGATACCTATATAAAGATGCCCCGATTATCATGCACTACAACCACCTCAAAAATTTGCACAACTAATCCAATATATATTCATCTAAGAAGCAATACATTTTTCTATAATTATTATTTTTACCAATACTTATGTACAAATGTTCCACCAGTTGAGTTTTATTGGTACTAGTAAAGTTGTACAAATCTTTCAATTAAACTTTACAAATTTTAACTATTTTGAATCTATTATCCAATATATATTATTTTAACTAGTAGTTGTGCAGGGTCCAATAGTCGATTGCCCACTTGTGAATATATTATCTAGTCTTACACCATATTTTTACTCTATATTGTGATTAAATAATCCACATGTAAATCAAAAAATTTCTAAATGTTGATAAAAAATAGAGCAATACTTGAACATATGAGAACCTATCAATGTTATATTAAAATAACATTAACAAGTGAAATAGATAACTTAAATAACATTAACAAGTGAAATAGATAACTTTTTGTCTCAAATAAAATATCATAGTTATCTATCATATGTGTGTCACATAGAAAATAATACGCACATTTAATATAATAAGATGCCCACTTAAACAAGTATTGTTATCTTAGTGCACAAATACTATTCTTGTGTGTACAACTATTGGGGTAACAAAGTACATGCATTAGAGTATTTCATATTAACAATTTGTTTTATCACAAATATAAAAGGTGAACACAATAAAATGTCTTGTATTTTCCCATAAAATGTGTGAGATTGACAAAAAGTTTTAGTGTTCAACTATTGGCCCCTTTCTGTTGGATATAAGTTGTATTTTACATAATAATAGGTTATTTTTATAACAACAAATAATTTTTTTGTGTTGAAGCATTGGTCATTTTGTGTTGGATTTAAAAGTTACATATAACAAATATTTATGATTACTAATAGGTATATGGTCCATTTAAGTTGCATATATGTTATATTTTGTACATAAATACAGTCACCCACTAATAACAAATGATATTTTTAAATTCAACTGCTAGAGATTTTTAGATTAAGTTTTGGTCGAATGTTTAAAAAACTAATTTTGTACACATTTAACTAGGCATGCTGTTTTAATGAGTTGTGTGGTGAGCCACACCTTCAAACCTTAGTTATAGGTAGCTAACTATCCATTTTACATTTCTAAAAAGAATGAAGGTCTTACGATATTCCATGCAATGGCTACATATTGACGAAGTTAGCCCGCACGACTATTGATCCCTCTCCCCTATAAAATTTATTAATATTTTTTTCATTTTTTTTCTCCACTACACAAAGAATGAATACTCAATTTAAAACATCCCTTCCCTTATAATATATTATAACTTAGAACTATCTCATCAACCAAAAGTAGAATTAAAAATGTTAGAGGTTTTAGAGTTAGGAAAGTTCCAACGGTCTTGACAAGTCAGACATCATATGAAGCAGTGACGGCTACTTAAAGAATGCCTAGATTAATGATCTTCTATCTAATAAGAGGGACACTTATGAATAGTCAGAACATTGTTATTAGACTTGGTCTTCATTGAATGCAAACGCGCTGGAAACCTCATCGGATGACTTTTCCATGCAAAAGATTCTAAATTAAAATGGAATACTACGTATGCCGAGGGATGTGTCGAACACAAAAAAATGATGAAGTCAATTTGTCTTCTGGTCAAAGTCTAGAAAACAATCTTTTTATTTGTTTTGTATACTATTTTGATTAGTATACATAATCAATTTTTTGATGAGAGGACAACTCTTCAAGTGGATCTCTGATCACAGTAACAAGATCTTTTAGCTATTTTTTTTTTTTTTTTTAAGGGGTTGAAATTGATAATAGTGGAGAACCACTTGAGGTAAAATATGATCTTGTTGGTTAATAGTTTGTCCTCTTGTTAGATTTGCAATCTCTGACTCTTCTTAGCACCCAAGGTGAGAGAACAAAAGGATGTCACCAACAATTGGGTCAGTGTAAGTCTTATATCACTGCCCTCTGAATTGACAGGTACAACTCCCTAATTGTGTATGATGTTCAATGAATTTGTTTTTATCTTGATCATCAGGTTGTCTCTTATGTGCTTTAACCAAATTACTTGTAGACACAAACAATTTAGGAAAGGATAATGTGAAGATAATCTACAACCCTCAATAGAATGTTGATTATAGATCATCAAAAAGAATACCTTCTAACTAAACCTATCTATTCTAAGAATGAATATTCTACTAATGAGAATAGAAGTAGAATCATATATAGATAGCAAGTAGAATTGCTTAGACTGCAACTACTAATCATGAAATGGAATTCAAGTAGGAATCAGAGCTCCATATATAATTGTACTTTGTATTCAGATGCATCTAAATAAAAAGGTGAATAGGAGAAGAATCATACATGACGGGTAAATAGAATTACTTTCACTGCAATCACATACATGAAATAGAATCTAGCAGATAATTACAGCTTCATATACAAGTTTCCTGTCTATTCACATGCAGATGAAAACTACTGGTTCAACAAACATGAAAACCTAGCAAAGTAAATGGAATCACTCATGCTACCCTTACAAGTTTGCCAACCCCTTTACATTGAGTTCCTTGATAGTATTTATAGACTTTACAATTCTAGTAGCCACTGGAAATGATCCAACTTCTAGAATACAGAAAGACAAAGCACAAATGAGAAACCCTTTCAATCCAATAACTTGAAGAGTCCCCGTGACTTCTCAATCTAAAACCTTTCAACTTTCCTCAATCAGTATTTGGAAAATCTTCCCTGTAACTATCAAATATCTTGTTAACTGAATCATGTGTTGATAAATTTCAATAAATAAAAACATGCCCGTGATCTATACTATAACATTTGTCATGATACTTCACTGTGTCGAATCCTATTCTCGGTTCTTAGTCACCTTCGACTTCTTTATTTATGATAATTGAAATTCATCTTTTAATCTCTTTATTTTCCTTAAGTCTCAAGTCCCACCCGACAAATTCCTAAGTCAGTGATTCTCAACCAATCAAAAGCCTTCAACTGCACACTCTCGACAGTGGACTCATGTTGTCGCATGGTCGCATGGCAATATTTTAATTCTTGCGATCATGTGACTGCTTCAAAAGAATTGATATAAAATTTAATAACTAAAACTTTCATCCACTTGGCCTATGTTGTCGCATGATCGCAAAGAATTATTTTATTCCTTGTGATCTTGCGATCGCTCTGTCATTGGTGCATGTGGACCCCAGCTTAGAAAAGTAAAATCAATGGCTATCTTAAGATCTTACACATCTGACACATCCCATGCAAAAACACACCCACCGTTGATTCTCTACAGATGTCAGGACCCTTCTGACAGCCCACAAAATAGATCTCGCTGACAACTGCCATCTAAGTACATCGTGGACCAATCACAGACTACCATATATGCTTGTGAAACATTTCAGACTCACTGCTTTTACTAACTTTACACCTGGAGAATTGAACGGATGGTGTATGATCTGATGGGCTCACAAGATTCTATGAGATCATACGCCATCTATTAATTTGGAATCTTAGCCGATGTCATAAAAATCTGACCCCACCTTACTACAAGAAATACTACGATGAATCAGGAGCTGCCACATCAATTATTTGACTAGTCACACTCGTCACCATCTCATCATCGCACTTTCACTGTTGGCCTATGTGGGTCCCAGTAGATCATATTCAACAGTCCAAACTCCATTGTCGCATGGTCACATAGCAATATTTTAAACTCTTGCAATCATGTGACCGCTCTGCCTTGGAGGATCTCCAATACCATAGCAGGATGGCGGGAGCTGTCGATTTGAAGCATAAGGATGCACTTTGATGAAGGGGTCCACATGTACACGTGTCTTCATCCTACCAAGCATCTTTGATAACTTATGTTGTCGCATGATTGCATGACAATATTTTAATTCTTGCGATCATGCGACCGCTCTATGATTCATAACATGGAAAGCACCAACTTTATCAACTATGGAAAATGCATTGGATAGATGTGCATTCTGCTCTACAACACCACATCAGATTGCAATAATCATCCATATGTTTATCACTGTGATGGAAATCAATCACATCTTTAGGCAATTATAATTTGTCACCAAGTCATTCATGACTACACACACTGTCCCTTGATTCCATAGACTCATTGCCATTTTCTTCGATTGTTGTGGATCTTGATACCAAGTGAAATATAACAATGCAATCTCCTTTTCATTCTACAAACTTCCAGGAACACTTCTTGATATCTCCTTAGCACTATCATAAGAAGTATAATTCTAAATGTTTCAATGCCAATTCTGTCAATGTGTTATTCATATGAAGACTTGCAAGAGTAATCCTTTGATTCCTTATAGCATCTGAAGATCATGATTTGAAAACATTCTTCTGCCTGAAAAGAACATTAATTGGAGCACCAGTCTCTGCCAGGTTAGGATCTACAACCTACCCAAATGATGAGACCTTGAAAACACCCACCCAACTTGAAACAAGATGGAAAATGAAGGGGGGACCCAACAAAGATTTCCTGTCCTAGGGAAGACTTAGACCTAGACACCAGACTTGAAAAGACTGACTTGACATGACCATATGACACCAATATTTCCCAAAAAAAATGGGTGACTTAAAGTCAGGCAACAACTGGCTCCGACTGGGAAATATGTACTGCAAAGTGCATAGAGAAACCAACATCTCTGGTGAAGCAAGTGCCTTAAGCATTGGGTTACGGAGTCTAGACCAAGGAGAACAATGAGAAAATGCATACAGGGAGGGTGGAGGAGAGCAGGGCAGACTGAAACAAAGCCAGAGAAAACAAACAACACTAAGCAAGGAAAGACTATGCTAGACACACCAAAATTAGAAATCAAAACCTAACTACAAAAGGTGAGGAGACCTCACCAGTAGAACAAAAGCAAAGAAAGATTCATACATGGCCATTTATAGGAAGAGAGAAGTATGAACCTTTCCTGAATAGAGGAAAGAACTTCATAAGCTTGAAACCATATTGATAACCTCTGGTAAATCTTTCACTGCTGAAAAAGAATCTCAAAGCCTTTTGCAAGATAATAGTCCATAGAACCTTTCCAAACAGCCATGCCTCATCATAGACTACTGATTCTTCCATATTTTCATGTACATCTTCTCTTGCATAAGCTATCTTCTATGATGAAAGAAGATATTCAACAGGTCTTGAATGCACAAACTCATTTACTCCATTATCACCCCTAGTAGAGATATTGATATCCAAATTAGGATGAATATAATCAGAGAATGAAGAAACTTCTGGAAGTGAAATGACATCATACTGATCACAGGTACTATCATAGGTAACCTCAAATTTCAAAATGAGACTGCAACAGGAGGACTCTTCATTGTATACAGGTTCCAAACAAGTTGAGGCATCTTCTTCATCTTTAGCATTAATCAAAACTGAAAAATGATTATCTAGATTCAAAACTTCAGTACCTGAAATGATTGTAGAAGAGGACTCACATATGATTGGCATCATGACTCGATCAATTTTCATTTCAAGACCAAGAAAATCTTCATCTAATTCTTTGTCTTCTACATGATGCTGCAATACTTCATTAATATTGAAACCTCTTGTTTAAAATTTGTTGTTGCATTAATTTCTTCAACAATATTTTCAGTAGGATGATTATCATAACATACCTCATCTTTTTCATTCACACATATTTGATTAGGAACATTCAGTATTGTATTATCTTCAAAGAAAAATGTTTCTGACACCTGATCTTTATCACCTACAATTAATGAAGGATCAACCCTATTATGTTCTTCAATAACATTAGGAATTTCATCTTTTAATAGCTCATCAGCCTTAGGATGATCTTCAAAAGAAAAATAGTTTGAAAAATTATCCTCATTCTTTTCACCCAATCTACAACTTTCATCAACACAAGAAAAAGGAAACATGGATACATCTTTTTCAATTTTGTTTACCTTTTCTTCCTAATCTTCAAGAATCTCCCTGTTCACCAAATTTTGCCTTGTAGAATTCCACGGCTTTTCTTGCTCTTTTGAAACTAGGCAACTTGTAGATTCTTTATTTACTAGTTCTTCTTCAGGTATAGTCAAAAGAATAGATTTCTTCTTTCTCCTTTGGGCTTGGACCTTGAAATACTTCTGATACACATGTTGTAACAATAGGGCAGAATGATGATCTTTAGACACACTTAGTCCTTTCTTCCTACCCTCAGTCAAACTTAGTTTATATGCCTCCCAAAGGAATTGGAGATTGGGGTCTTCTTCAGCATTTATCTCCTTAATTGTGGGTTTCCTTCTGATTTGTTTTCTTGGTTTAACCTCTTTTTCACTCAAGACTGAAAAGTTAAGGCAAATGTGATTCTGAGGGGCTTCTGACATTTCACCATCATCCACATTGAGTTCTCTTTTTAACTTTTGCAACAACTTTGTTTTCTCTTCCGCTTCTTTCAGCAAATGATATCTTGCACATATACTTCTCCATAATAGCACAGTTGCATGATCTTCTTTAATACTCAGGTTCATATTTACTCCATTACTGATGCTTTCTCTCCAAGCTTCAAACATATCATGCAACACAGGATCAGTAGTGTGATGGAGTTCTATAAGGGAAGGATTTGGTCTCCTTCCTTTCACCATTTTAATAGACATGGTCCTTTTACAACAGAGTTGCCAATCTCTGGGAAGTAGAGATAACTATAAAAACCGAGGAAACCAATATCAGCATCAATCTTCTCTTCATCCTCAGTTGGGTGCTTTCTCTCCAGTCTTCAACTTTAAGCTAGTTCTTCTTTCAGCATGTGGGACTGGAAACCTGATTCCTATGGCAAGCACCTTTCTCCACAACATCAGCTATAAAAAGGGGAAACCAAAAATATGTCTATTTAAAAATTCTCCCCAATACAGTCACCAAAAACTATTGGTTAACAGTTTGTCCTCCCGTTAGATTTGCAATCTCTGACTCTTCTTAGCACCCAAGGTGAGAGAAAAAAAGGATGTCACCAACAATTGGGTCAGTGTAAGTCTTATATCACTGCCCTCTGAATTGATAGGTATAGCTCCCTGATTGTGTATGATGTTCAATGAATTTGTTTTTATCTTGATCACCAGGTTGTCTCTTATGTGCTTTAACCAAATTGCTTGTAGACACAAACAATTCAGGCAAGGATAATGTGAAGATAATCTACAACCCTCAATAGAATGTTGATTATAGATCATCAAAAAGACTACCTTCTAACTAAACCTATCTATTCTAAGAATGCATATTCTACTAATGAGAACAGAAGCAGAATCATATACAGACAGCAAGCAAAATTTCTTAGACTGCAACTACTAATCATGAAATGGAATTCAAGTAGGAATCATAGTTCCATATATAATTGTACTTTCTATTCAGATGCATCTAAATAACAAGGTGTCTAGGAGAAGAATCATACATGACGGGTAAATAGAATTACTTTCACTACAATCACATACATGAAATAGAATCCAGCACATAATTATAGCTTCATATACAATTGTCCTATCTATTCACATGCAGATGAAAACTACTGGTTCAACAAACATGAAAACCTAGCAAAGTAAATGGAATCACTCATGCTACCCTTACAAGTTTTCCGACCCCTTTACATTGAATTCCTCGACAGTATTTATAGACTTTACAATTCTAGTAGCCGCTAGAAATGATCCAACTTCTAGAATATAGAATGACGAAGCACAAATGAGAAACCCTTTCAATCTAGTAACTTGAAGAGTTCACATGACTTCTCAATCTAAAACCTTTCAACTTTCCTCAATCAGTATTTGGAAAATCTTCCCCGTAACTATCAAATATCTTGTTAACTGAATCATGTGTTGATAAATTTCAATAAATAAAAATGTGCCTGTGATCTATACTGTAACGTTTGTCATGATACTTCACTGTGTTGAATCCTATTCTTAGTTCTTAGTCATCTTTGACTTCTTTATTTATGATAATTGAAATTCATCTTTTAATCTCTTTATTTTCCTTAAGTCTCAGGTCCCACTTGACAAATTCCTAAGTCAGTGATTCTTGACCAATCAAAAGCCTTCAACTGCGCACTCCCAGTAGTGGACTCATGTTGTCGCATGATCGCATGGCAATATTTTAATTCTTGCAATCATGCGACCACTTCAAAAGAACTGATATAACATTTAATAACTAAAACTTTCATCCACCCGGCCTATGTTGTCACATGATCGCAAAGCATTATTTTATTCCTTGTGATCATGCGACCGCTCTATCATTGGTGCATGTGGACCCCAGCTTCAAAAAGTAAAATCAATGGCTATCTTAAGATCTTAAATTTCTGACACATCCCATGTGAAAACACACCCATCGTTGATTCTCTACGGATGTCAGGACCCTTCTAACAGCCCACAAAATAGATCCCGCTGACAACCACCAGCTAAGTACATTGTGGACCAATCACAGACTACCATATATGCTCACGAAACATTTTGGACCCACCGCTTTTACTAAATTTACACCTGGAGAATAAAATAGATGGCGTGTGATCTGATGGGCTCACAAGATTCTATGAGATCATATGCCATCCGTTAATTTGGAATCTTAGCCGATGTCATAAAAATTTGACCCCACCTTACTGTAAGAAATACTATGACAAATCAGAAGCTGCCACATCAATTATTTGACCAGTCACACTTGTCACCATCTCATCATTGCACTTGCACTGTTAGCCTACGTGGGTCCCAGTAGAGCGTATTCACTGGCCTGAACTCCATTATCGCATGATCGCATAACAATATTTTAAACTCTTGCAATCATGCGACCGCTCTACCTTGGAGGATCTCTGATACCATAGCGGGATGGCCGGAGCCATCGATTTGAAGCATAAGGATGCACTTTGATGAAGGGGTCCACATGTACATGTGTCTTCATCCTGCCAAGCACCTTTGATAACTTACATTGTCGCATGATTGCATGGCAATATTTTAATTCTTGCGATCATGTGACCGCTCTATGATTCATAACATGAAAGCACCAACTTTATCAACTATGGAAAATGCATTGGATAGATGTGCATTCTTCTCTACAACACCACATCCGATTGCAATAATCATCCATATCTTTATCACTGTGATGGAAATCAATCACACCTTTAGGAAATTATAATTTGTCACCGAGTCATTCATGACTACACACACTGTCCCTTGATTCCATAGACTCATTGCCATTTTCTTCGATTGCTGTGGATCTTGATACCAAGTGAAATATAACAATGCAATCTCCTTTTCATTCTGTAAACTTCCAGGAACACTTCTTGATATCTCCTTAGCACTATCATAAGAAGTATAATTCTGAATGTTTCAATGCCAATTCTGTCAATGTGTTATTCATATGAAGACTTGCAAGAGTAATCCTTTGATTCCTTACAGCATCTGAAGATCATGATCTAAAAACATTCTTCTACCTGAAAAGAACATTAATTGGAGCACCAGTCTCTGCCGGGTTAGGATCTACAACCTACCCAAATGATGAGACCTTGAAAACACCCACCCGACTTGAAACAAGATGGAAAATGAAGGGGGGAGCCGGAAAAGATTTATTGTCCTAGGGAAGACTTAGATCTAGACACCAGACTTGAAAAGACTGACTTGACATGACCATATGACACCAATATTTCCCAAAAAAAATGGGTGACTTAAAGTCAGGCAGCAAATCTAAAAGCATTGGCTTGGACCTACATGGAGGTTGTCACTTCCAAAATTTTGGACATTGAGAGAAAGTAGTTTACTGAATGTTGGGATATGAAGCCTAATGGTCACATGATCGTTCGGTTTCTCTCACCTCTTCCTCTTCGAAGAGCCTTCTATAAAAGGTTGTGTATAGTCATGTATTATGGTATAGATTGGATTGTTGGTTTGTACCTTACTATAGACTAATTAATATAATCAATTCTCTACTTCAAGTTTGGATGTAGGCATAGTGTTGAGCCATGATAAATATTGTGTCAATCTTGTTTATCTTCTTTTTTATGTTTAATTCCACTTTCTCTATATCTTTAATATTTACAATTGGTATCAGAGCCTGGTGAGGCTGAGTAGAGATGGAAGAAGATGTTGTAGCTGATTCAGTCATCGAAGAGTTTCTTAGCCATTTAGATTTGTTACAAAATAATATTGTACAAATGAAGGCTAAAACAAAATGCCATGTACATTGGTGGGATGGCTAGACAGATGAGGATAACTTGGCTATTGGTGTTGACATGAAATCAGAGATGCCTAAAAGAGGCAAGTTTGAAAAGAAGAAAATGGTTTCATCACCGTCCCCTCATCTTGGGAGGTGTTTTAATTGTGAAGATTTTGGTCATTGGGCTAGAGACTACAAATTTGACGATTTGAAAAATAAATGTTACAAATGTAGAGAAGAAGGCCATATTAAAAGGAACTATCCTAAATTATTTAGTCAAACAAATAAGGCTGATGTTGAATAGATTAAAGAAATGGAAATTGATGTCATCCCGGTGGTGAAGGTTGAGTACGATGATGCCTTGATTGGACTTGGCATTAATTGTCCATGTGCAGAGTTTGGAATTCCACTTGTTTTCCTATCATCCGGGGAAAAAGAAATGATTTCTTTAACTATTGGGTTAAAGAGGAAATTAGATTTGTTCAATGCAAAGTGGGATAGTTCATTGAGGAATAAGAAGAGGAGGTTTGAATGGTTGGACTATGATGGAAAGGTTCTTTCTTCAATTGGCAGCAAGTTGCTCAAGGCAGCAATGAAGGTGGAGGTTGAAGAGAGAGGCCTCCATATCGACCAAGAAGAAGGTCAAGAGGTTTGGCATCTCTCTCCCACATAGCCTATGATCAATACAACTTCAGGCCAACTGAATTCCACCTGGTCAAAGGGTGAAGGAAGAGCGATTGAGAGTTCGGGGGCCCCTTATGCTAGTCATCACTCAAGTTATGATGCTGACTATGAAACAAGCATCATTCCATCTCTACTATCAGATATGTTGGCCATAATCAATTTTCCATAACATGGCAATGTCGATGGAATAGGACAATATGCGCAGGACATATTTTTCTTTACCTACCTTAGGCAGAAACAAATCGACAATGGTAGAAGTTTTGATTGGGAGGACAAACACAAAATGTCTAGGGTGAATAATTCCTTGTCAAAATATCACAACAACGTCACTAGCATGGATGGCTTGGTCATTGGCGTGGACTACTTGGTAAATAGTATGGATGGAAGAGGTTTTTCCCATCACTTTTTCTCTCCACATGACATGTCTACTACCTGTGGTTATGATTATATCCCCCAGAGCTAGGAATTTTTTTGCATACTAGGTAGTGGGAGTCTCTACCTGTACCACATAAAGTTTACACATTTCTAGCTTTAGAGCTTGATCTTTTCCTGTGAGTAGTGTTTGCAACATCGAAGCTGCGGTTCAGAATCTGGAGACTACCATGTCTAGAATAGATGCGAAAGAGATTAAAACTATGATTACAAAGAAGCATTTGGCTTTTCCTCATACAAAGTCTATGAATGATGAAAGTGAGGACAAGGAAGAAAAATCCTCTGATGGAGAATTGGATGGCCAAACCATAGTGATTATTCCTCGGGCTAAGTTGGAATCTGATGAAGGATATATTAGTTGTGAGTTTAATTATTTTCTAGAAAGAATCCAGAGGCTACCATGGATAATCTTTCCCCATAATTTGATCTAAATTATCAATTATTCCTGTAAGGTTCTACGTATGGGTGTAGAGGTGCATTATGATCTACACAAGTCACATATATTTTAGTTGATAAAGTGGTTGATTGAAATCGTGTTGGCTAAGTCTAGGAAATCATAGTTGTTGAGGTTCATTGATAGCTATGTAATGGATGATGTGTTATCTCTTTTTCTGACTTTGTTATTGGACTTTGATAAATTTGACCAAATTCAAATCAAGCACAAAGAGAGCTTACCTCATACTATGGCAATTGAAAGGTGGAAGTTTGCAGAATTTCTTGTGGGAGCTCTTGCAAGTTTGAGTAATAAAAAGATTGTGTAGTGGGATGAATGTGACTAGCATTCAAATACTATTGGAAGTGGTATTTCTAATAATGGATTTATAGGTGTATTTTCACTTGTAAAATTTGTTAGGGAAGATGTCAAGTTGTTAGATTGCTTCTAGTCTAACAAAATTTGGAGAAGATTAACTCGCATTGTTCATGAGTAGAGTCTAGCGAAGTTAAAGTCTTCTCATTGCTTGGTTACAATATAACATTTAAGAATTTGAAATAAAGACTGAAAAATAGAATTAAAAGAGATAAACAAAGCAGATTGCAAAAGAACATAGAACATGCTATTTATCATGGTTCACCACAATAGTGGCTACGTCCACACTAAGAGTAGAAGAATTGTATTAATCTCCAAACTAGAAATGTTTACAAATGAGAGACAAAGACTTATTTATAAGCTCATACTAAGTAGCTGAAAAGGCAAGGCACAATAGACAAAAGTTAGTTGGCCTTCCAATCCCAACAAAATCCCACTGGAAGTCAATGGATAATTCAATTGATCAAGCATTCCCCTGCTCTACATGCTGACCTACTTTAGCTTAACAAGTCCAAGAGAAGTTCTTGCACATTCAAACTTCTCTTTGGTTATAACTTTTGTGAATATATCTACCGGATTGATTTTAGTATCAATATTTTCAACCTTCAAGCTGCCCTCTTCAACCATGTGCTGAACAAAGTGAGCATGGCTATCAATGTGTTTTGAACGTCACTGAGAAGTATTATTATGAGCCATAAATATGGCACTACAACTGTCACTAAAAAGAACATACTCATTTTGTAGATACTTTATTTCACCAAGTAATCACTGCAACTAGATCATTTCCTGAGCACCTTCAGAAAGCACCAAATACTCAACTTCAGTGGAAGAAAGAGTAGTAGAATGTTGCAGCCTTGAGGCCCAACTAATAGCAGTTCCATCGAACATGAATGCATAATCGGTAGTAGAACTACGCTTATCCAAATACCTGACAAGATCTGAATCTGTGAATCCCCGTAACTATTCATCATTGTTACAAAATCATAAGACCAAATCTGAAGTGCCTTTAAGATATCTTAATATCCATTTGACGGCCTCCCAATGAGTCTTCCTAAGATTGCTCATGAATCTATGCACAACTCCCACTGCATGAGCAATGTCGAGATGTGTCGAAACCATAGCATACATAATGCTACCAACTATAGATTTTTAAGGGATGTCCTCCATATATTCCTTTTCCTCTTGTGTTTGTGGACACAAATGTGCTGATAACTGAAAATGTGAAGCAAGTGGAGCAGAAACACTATGCACATCAGCCATACCAAATCTCTGAATTACTTTTTCAATGTATTCTTTTTGTGACAATGTAATTACTTTCTTCTTCCTATCCTGAGCGATAGTCATACCAAGAATCTTCTTGGCTGCCCCTAAATCCTTCATAGAAAATGTGCTTGCTAATTTAGTTTTCAGCTCACTAACAATTTTAGAGCTTGTTCCCGCTACTAACATTTCATCAACATAGAGAAGAAGAATAAAAAATTCACCATTTGGGAGTGTCTTGTAGTAAATGTAGGGATTAGATTCACATCTGATAAACTTATGTTCAAGCATGAAGGAGTCAAGCTTGACATACCACTGTCTCAGGGCTTGCTTGAGCTGATACAAACTATGCTTCAGCTGCCAATAGAGAAGTTCCTACCCCTTTTTCACAAAACCTTCAGGCTGATGCATATACAACTCCTCCTTTATGTCTCCATGTAAAAATGTTGTCTTAACATCTAACTGTTCCAATTCAAGATCTCAAATGGCTGCTAATCCCAATACTGTTTGGATGGATGTCATCTTCACAACTGGAGAAAATATTTCTGTGAAATCAATCCCCTATTTCTGAGCATATCCTTTTACTACCAACCGAGCTTTGAACTATTTTTGACCTCCTTCATCTTTCATTTTATAGACCCACTTGTTCTTGAGTGGTTTTCGATTTGGTGGAAGAGAGACCAAATCCTAGGTGTCGTTTGCTTCAAGCGAACTCATTTCATCTGTCATAGCAACAAAACAATTATTCTTGTCACTGCTTATACATTCCTCTTCATAATTGGTAAGTTCAATTTTCTCAGAAATTAATAGTTCTGGGTCTGCCTCTTTAGTAAATAGTAATTTGTAGTTTGAAAATTTAGAGGGAATTTTCCTCTATTTGGTAGATCTCCTGAGTCCTTGATTCTGATTCGAATCAATGCATAATTTTGATTGTAAATTGATATTATTATTACAACAAATATTATTTGTCTCAATATTATCAGTATGTCTCTGTATATCAATATGTTGAACATCCTCTAGATTTCAAATTCTAGACCCTGTTTCCTTTTCAACCATCAAACCATCATGCTGATAAATGGATTTTTCCATTTGAGAAGCTATGTGAGGATGAACTCTGGTGATTTTACTAAATTCTATATGCCCTGCCGCAGGTGAAAAAAAGTCTGTAGTGCCAACATTTGAGCAATTGCCACATGTGCCTGCAGAGGAGAATGAGCTATTGCGAGACCCTGTTATAGTTCACGTGAACTAGTCTATAGGTCACACAAGGAATTTTGTGGCTCACACAACAATCTAAAGGTAGCCTGTGACTGATGCAAGGTAGTCTGCTACTCACATGAGCCAGTTTTCTGATCACATGGGATTTCTTCCATGTTCAAACCAGGATTTTCTCTTGTTAAAAAATAATCATTGTGTGCATTTCCCTATTGGACGTGAGAGGGAGAAGTGACATGGAGAGGGGAAGTTTCTTGTGGATGAAGTGGGTGTTGAAGAAAACGTGCTTGATAATCAGCAGAAGCAACCCAACTTTGAAAGGTAGGGGATTTTTCAAAAAGAGAGTGACTTTGAATTTCCATACAATTATTTTGGATGGCTTCATCTATTTCAAATTCAGACATAGAATTTCTTGTGGGATTATCACTTTGAATCCACATGCTGGAAGAGGGAGAAGATAGAGGAGCTAGAACTAAAACCGATGTAGGAGAAACAATATTTTGTGAAACATTATTCTGCATATCTCTATCAAACCTGTTATTATTATCAAAGATAGAGAAAGGAAAAAATTCACTCACTAATTTTTCTTCCACATTAGAGGCTAGGAATGTTTTCTCATTAAAAACTACATCTTTTCTCCAAATAATCTTCTTCTCAATCGGATCCCAAATTATGTACCCAAACTGATCTTCACCATAGCCAATGAAAATTCCCTTTTGTGATTTGAAATCCAGTTTTGTTCTTCTTTCTTTTGGGACATGTACATGAGCTTCACACCCAAAAAATTTGATGTGTGAGTATGGGATCCTTTTTCCTAGCCATTCCTCTTTCAAAATCCCAAACTCTAGATGAGATGAAGGAGTCCTGTTGATTAAATAGACTATTGTATTGCAGGCTTTTGCCCAAAATTCTTTTCCCAAACTGGCATTGGAAAGCATACACCATGCTTTCTCAAGAATGGTTCTATTTAACCATTTTTTTGCCCCATTTTCTTGAGGCGAATAAGGAACAACCTTAATTTGTCTTATACCATGATCTGCACAAAAGTTATCAAACTCCAATGAACAAAATTCACCTCCATTATCCATTTTCAAACACTTAATTTTATGACCACTCTACTTTTCCACAAAAGCTTTAAAAACTTTAAATTTAGAGAATACTTCTAATTTTCTCAAAAGCATATAAACCCATACCTTTTAGGTGCTATCATCAAGAAAGGTGACAAAATATTGTGCGCCTCCATAAGAGGTTACCTCTATATGTCCGAAGACATTCGAATGCACTAACTCCAAAGATGTAGTCCTTTTTTCATGTCCATCCTTCAAGAAACTGACCTTCTTTTGTTTCCCATGAAGACAATGCTCACAATACTCTAAATTTGTAGATTTGAGAGCTGGTAGTTGACCATGATTCAACATTATCTCAAGGCCTTTCTTGCTCATATGGCCTAGCCTTTGATGCCAAAGCACAACATCGTTGTCCACAAGTGTCAAAGCAGCTCCCACCTTATCAATAGGTTTCAAAATATAGAGACTACCAGTTTTGTCTCCTTTAACAATAGCCAATGAACCTTTGACTATTTTCTATGTATCCGTGAGTTCATTTTTAAAACCTTGGGTGTATAATTGGCTGAGAAAAATTAGATTCCTCTTTAATTGAGGAACATGTCTAACATCTTTGAGAAGTAATTTTTCTCCACCTTCAAGATGCAAGACAACATCTCCTTTCCCAATAATTTTACATGCTTTATTATCACCCAAATATACCTCTCTAAATTCACCTTCTTGATAATTTGTAAATGCATCTATGAGAGAGGAAGCATGAAAGGAAGCTCCCAAATCAATTACCTATGAATCAACTTTTGTATCACTTATAGATAAAATTAGGATAATCGGATCCTTTTCATGAGTTATACTTGCTTGACTATCCAATACCTGTTCTTGCACCTTCTTGAATTTTCTACAATCCTTCTTAACATGCCCAGCCTTCCCACAAAACCAACAACCATTTTGTCTCCCTCTTGACTGCGATCTTCTTGCAGATTGGGACCTCCGATTGTTATTAAATCTACCTCTATATTGGCTCCTTCCTCTATTTTTGGTGCTCACCATTGTGAGAGCATTACCGGAAGAGGACTCATCATTCTTTCTCCTCAAATCTTCAAAGAGCAGGGTGGCTGAAACTTCATCAAAAACCAACTTCTTGGTAGTTGATGCTGAAGTGCTTATGGCTGTCACAAGTCCATCCCAGCTATTAGGAAGAGAACATAGAAATAGAATAGCCTTCTTCTCATCATCTTGTGTCATGCCTACTGAATTTGTCTAGTTGATCAAGGTGTTAAATTCGTTGAGATGATTTGTCATGGCTTCACCTTCCCTCATCTTAAGTTTGTATAAATTCTTCATGATGAAGACTTTGTTCACAGTGGATGCTTGTGCATATGTTGAAGCCAATTTATCCCACATGTCTTTGGCTATAGCTTTGTTTGAAACATTATATAATACATTATCGCCTAATGCAAGAAAGATTGTCGTCGTGGCTTTTTCATCAAGTTTTTACCAATCTTCATTCGACATGGATGAGGGTTTCTTTTCTTTTCCTTCAAGTGCCAGTGAAAGGTCTTTGTTAACTAACAAAGAATTCATTGGAATCTTCCATATCCCATAGTTCTTCCAAGAAAATTTATGAACTTTTATATCTTCCATAATTCTGAAACTGAAATCTTAATCAGTGATTAACTTGGCTCTAATACCAATTGTAGAATTTAAGAATTCAAAATAAAGACCAGAAAATAGAATTAAAAGAGATAAATAGAGAAGATTGCAAAAGAACAGAGAACACACTATTTATCATGGTTCACCACAATAGTGGCTATGTCCACATTGAGAGCAGAAGAATTGTATTAATCTCCAAACTAGAAATGTTTACAAATGAGAGACAAAGACTTATTTATAAGCTCATACTGAGCAGCTGAAAAGGCAAGGCACAATAAACAACAGTCTGTTGACCTTCCAATCCCAACACTGAAAAGTCATGAGATGCTCGAAAGAATATTTGAAGCATAAAATAGATTGAAAATATTAAGAGAACTTTTATAAAATATAGGAATCCATGTTCACCTTATCACAATTCTAGATTGAACAATTTGAAAACCAAAGAATTTTTTTAGTCCTTTCCCCTATTTTCCATTGCCTTCTTTCTCTAACTTTTTCATTCAATGGAAATTTATTAGATTTCCACATTTGCATAGGGAGAGAGTAAGGAAGAAAACACTATTGATGAAGTTATACCAGTATCTCAATAATCCTCAAAGCCAACCAAAAGGAAGCCCTACCATGTCTTCATTAATCATTGTGTATGTGATGTTAAACACAAATTAGCCAACACCATCTATCGTACACTAAAGATGAATCAGTTTCAGGCCTTTGAACAAGAACTACAATTGGGTGAATTGATATGAGAGGAAATAGAGGAGGCAATACGTAGTGCTTCCCTTCACATTGCTATTTTTTCAGTGAATTATGTGCAATCTCCCTAGTGTCTAGCGGAGCTATCCCTTATGGTCAAACTAGAAGCCAAAATCATTCCTATGTTTTATAATGTTTAGCCCAATGATCTCTGATGGGTAAAAAAGAGGGGAAAATAATCTATGCTCTTGCATTTAACGAATAGCAGAAGAAGGGAAGGTACTCAGCAAAGAAACTAGAGGAATGGAAATCAGCCCTCCAGAAAGTCTTGTACATGAAGGGCTATTTGCTCAACAATGCTAATGAGTCAGAATTCAAGTATCTAGCCTCTCCCATTCAATAAATTATTTGCATCGTATAATTAATCATATTTCCTAGATGTTTGTTTTATCATATTTATTTTGGTTGTAAATGTTTAGTGATGAAGGGAGGCTGTTGAAAGATATAGTGGATTATTGTAAATGAAATATGGAAAAAGTGGCCAACTTGGGTCCAGAAAGAGATCAGGTTGGATATGCATTCTTTGATCACCTTAGTTTTATTACCAGTTATGATTTTAATTAGGTTTTTCTCCTTCATTCAGCTTAAATGATCATAATTAATGAAAATTATTGAAGAAAAAAGCATTGCCATCTGAATAATGGCATTGGCTGAGTTATAGAGAAGCATCAAAAAGAAAAAAAATGACAATTTTTTTTTTCAGATCTGCAAAAACACAGTAATTTTTTTATAATTTTTTTGTTATTTTCAATCATTAATTATGCTGATCATGAAGAACAGATGTTGAAATTTTTGTGAAAATCTGTTGTGTTTTCCATTTTTTGAAATTTAGTTAATGGTGCATTTTGTCTAGAGCTTGAGTCCTAGAATAATTTAGTGTATAGTATTGGTTTGATTAGGCAAGTCAGAATTTTCAAAAGGATAATTAATAAAATTGTTACCCATTAGCTAATATTAATATTTAAAGATTGAATAAATTATAAAAAAATTATTTCAAAAAAATGAAACTTCATTTAATCAAATGCTTCTACAAGAAGAATGGAATAGTCCATATTAATATAAACCATCTGTAAATTCATATATAGACAACTCCACATTATAAACTCTAAAGAATCTTTCTTTCTTTCTTATTTATGACTCATTCAAAGAATTAATAAATATGACTGTTCATGTAAATACACAGTACTAATACAACAAACAATCACTCAGATTGTTTTCACACTAAATATTTTATGATCATTTGTGTCTTTCTTCTCTTTTTAGGAGGTCGAACCTTTTTCTATGGGAACGTTTGGAGGAGAAGGTGGTGGTTGTTGGGATGATGAAATATATAGTGGAATTCATTAGATTGTTTTGACAGTTGGGACTGTTGTAGATTCTATCACAATTCAGTGTGATCTAGATGGCCTGTCCCTATGGTCTCAACATTGTGGAGGCACCGATTCCCTCAAAATAGAGAAGGTAAGATTTCCAATATTTTTATCCAAGATTAGAACTAGAAAATATGTAAGGTATATTCATTTTAACCTATAATATAGCTTATCTATCAATGAATTTCAAAATCTACTTTACATATATTTTTGCACACTTTGATTTTTGGGGTATCACTTGATCTTCTAATATATTTTTATTACTTTCAGGTTAAGTTTGATTTTCCAAATGAAGTATTGATGTCAATTAGGGGTCAATATGGTCGAAAGTAGAACTATGATTTGATAATAGTGAAATGTCTTACTTTCCATACCAATCTAAAAAGATATGGTCCATTTGGTAATCATAACCTACATATTGATGGGAAAAGTGAAGAGAGAATTGATTTTGCAACACCATCTACTGGATGCAAGATTCTTGGATTTTATGGAATATGTGGATCTTACTAGGATGCTATAGGAGTACACTTGAAATTGACAACCCAGTAAAAGAATCTATGTATAAGATACTTTATTATAATGTTAGAGTTAGTGAATTAAAATGTCCTTGAACATATAAACAAGGTATTTAATTTGTAAGTTATCTATAATATATTTCATTATTGTAATCCAATTCATAATTTACATAAAAATGTGTGTCTAAATGTGTCTTTATTCTTTCCCATTTTTGTGTCAAAATGCACATTATTCTTATTTTCATTTGGATGTGTTTAATAAGACTTAACTCTATATCTTTGAAAAAAAATAGCCAGAATATACAATTTTAATGCTACTATATTTCAAAGTTTACATATTTTAATATTAGTGACATAATCAAGATACAAATGTACATGTTAGATTTAGAATCTAGCTTAAATTTCTTTAATTTAAGCACATGATGAACGCAACATAACTAAAACTTGCCAAAGACTATGGTGATCTTAAGCACAAAAATGCATTCCATTTTGGATTCCACTTAGAATGGCTGATTGAGTGAATTACTTCTTGACTATTTTCTATCAATTTATTTTGGTTGTTGTGAAGGTATCAAATGAGAGAGGTTATTCATCAAGTAGGCCATTAGTTTCGATAGTAGAGATTCTAAGAGAGTTTGGACCATTTTTGTTATCTCAACTAGGCTCATAAAGTGTAATAACATAAAAATAAATCATTATACTTGTCTAGAAAATGGTGCTCACCCTTAACATTGGTTGAATATGTTCACTCTTCACAATTGTGAAATATGTTAATTATGGTTATTATTTATGATGTATTAAGAAGAGACATATATTTTGGTAGTTTGGTTTGAGGAATCTGTTCATGGTTTTCCATGTTTGTCTCTATAAATTTAGTGATTTTTTTTTTCTAAATAAGAGACATATTAAAATATGAGAAAAAATACAAACCAAAATGATTATGAAAAGTTCAAAAGTTATCAAGAAAAAGACCATATCAAAAAATTTCTACTCTAACTCATTTCGACTACCAAAATGAGAGCTAATTTTGTTGAACAAGATGAATAACTGAGAGGGGTGAATCAATTATTCTCACACAATTTATAAAACTTTTACTTTGTCGGTAAACTTATATATAACAACAATATCAACTTATGATCTATCAGTTAACCACATCAAACATGCATAATAGATGTAAACATGAAAGAATAGAAACACCAACATAAAGAACACCAAGAATTATGTACAAACCCAAACTGAGATTTAAACTACAAAGAAGATAATTATAATGAAATGAAACATTGGTTAAGGTGAGTTTTACAAAGGCTCATTGTTAGTTTTACTATCTACAGGTTGACTCTCTATTGGTTAGGTTAGTTCTACCCTAAAATATGAAAATGGCTAACTACCAATACAAATATTACTGACACAGTGAATTGATAGAATTGCAGGTCTAACTATGCATGAGATAGCTCTAATTGATAGTGCATAGATCACTAATATTAAATATCCACAACAAATATTCTGCCAGTATACACCAATCTTCTGTACACAAAAGGCAAAACATCATAACCCCCCATGACACTTTATAACTGAGTGTGAGTACAAACAAACACAAGTGAGTGTACCTTCCATGACATTAGCCCATGCTGTGTGTCCAGAAGATCTATTCTTCTTCTTCGACACCGCCCTTTATCCTGTGCTTGTACTTCTGTTGCACTGTTGGTGTCCCCGATTCTTCTTCTTACAAATGTTTCTGGCATTGCATTTCAGTGTTCCTGTCACCCCTCTCCCTGTTCAGCATTATGGGGGGGTTCACCTGTTGGTTCTATTGCTTCCTTGGTTCGGTTGAGTGATCTACGTATTTAGTTTTTGTTCCTATGTACTAGGAGGATGCAGTGGCTAGGCACCTATGCATTTCGGTGAGATGGTTCATCTACTATATAGACACTCATTCATTCCCTTTTTTTGGAGGTCACCTCTTCGATTGATTAGCTCTTCAGACTTTGTCTTCTCCACCTGGTCATGCACTATTTCAGTGGGGGTTCCAACAGTATTCTTCTAACAGTGTTTGCAGCTTCATGCTTCAGAGATGCTTCATGCTCTTTCTTGTTCCTTTCTTTGGGACATTCCCTAGATTGGAGGCTTTGTTTCCTTCATCTAGTTTATTTCTTGTACTTGGGTACCTAATCAGGCCTTGTTGCCGGGACCCATTGCTCTTTCATGCATTTTTTTTTTCATGCATCTTTTAGTCCTTAGTTGTTTAGCTTCTCCCTAAGTTACACTTAAGGGGGGGTGTTAGAGTAGTCATATTATAGCTAATAATTAATTTATTTAATTATTAGTCTATTATTCTCTACACTTAAGTTAGACTTAGGCATCTCATTATTCTTTAGGGTTTTCACCTTTAGGGTTTCGTGTTTCCTTTTATAAGGATTCACCTCTTTGTATTTTATTCATTCACTTATTGGATCATAATAGAAATTTCTCTTTGCATGTCCATAAGATGTCTCTGGCCTTTTGGCCTCCATGATTTTCTTGCTTTCTATTATTTGCTTCTTCCATGTGACAGGGTTATGCATGCAGGTGTTCTTGGGAGATTAGTTTTTCACCTAATCTAACATTAGTTTTTCACCTAATCTAACATGGTATCAGAGCATGCATAACCCTGTCACATGGAAGAAGCAAATAATAGAAAGCAAGAAAATCATGGAGGCCAAAAGGCCAGAGACATCTTATGGACATGCAAAGAGAAATTTCTATTATGATCCAATAAGTGAATGAATAAAATATAAAAAGGTGAATCCTTATAAAAGGAAACACGAAACCCTAAAGGTGAAAACCCTAAAGAATAATGAGATGCCTAAGTCTAACTTAAGTGTAGAGAATAATAGACTAATAATTAAATAAATTAATTATTAGCTATAATATGACTACTCTAACAATATCCACAACAAATATTCTGCCAGTATACACCAATCTTCTATAACTCACTATATAACGCGGGTTCTTTCTACAATATTGTGCTCCAACCACTCTACTTCTTGATATACCAAAATGAACTTGACCTTCAAATCTCTATCACATATGCACACACTATACTACTCTTACAACACTTCATACCAAACTCCCATACATACCTTAGATACAATAGTGTTTTCTTCATTTATATAGATATCGAACCATACATATGTCTGCCACACCAAACGTGTGTGAGGACCTAAATTAAAAAAGATATTACAATTACATTAAATACATCAACATCAATCCTAAATCTAGGACACACTTAAGAAAAAATTTTAATACACTACAATAGGACCCAAAATAGGTTGTACTTAAGATAAAGATAATACATATAATAAATGCCAAGATTATAAGAACACCACAATGAAGACTAGGACTTGATCGACAAAATACCTGAACCTTATCAATAGGTAAAACTCTCAATAGTATCCATCCAAATCATGATGTAACTGATAGACCAAAACCATCTAATGAACTACACCATTGTCAAGCTACTAGAAACATCTAGACCATTGCAAGTATAGTAATGACTAGGAACTAACGAGAAACTTCATACAATATTGATCACTGAAATCATTCAAGTGTACCAAAACATATAAACCATGAGTATAACCAAATACAATTTCCATAGAACACCAAAACCATCCATAACTATAAGTACAAATGAAAAACTATTAGTACATATAAAAAATATTAATAATTTTTATTTTTTATTTTTTTACTCCTTTAAAATCAATAATTAGGAAATTAGATGACAAAGAATGAACACTCAATTAAAACATCCCTTCTCTTATAATATATTAGAACTTACAACTATCTCATCAACCAAAAGTAGGATTAAAAATGTTAAAGGTTTTAGAGTTAAGGAAAGTTCCAACAGTCATATGAAGCGGTGAGAGCTGCTTAAAGAATGCCTAGATTAATGACCTTCTATCTGATGAGAGGGACACTTATGAATAGTCAGAACATTGTTATTAGACTTGGTCTTCATTGAATGCAATCGTCTAAGAAACCTCATCAGATGAATTTTCCATGCAGAAGATTCCAAATTAAAAAGTAATACTACGTATGCTGACGGATACGTTGAATGCAAAAAAAATAATAAAGTCAATTTTTCTTTCGATCAAAGCTTGCCGAACAATTTCTTTATTTGTTTTGTATACTATTTTGATTAGTATATGTAATCAAATTTTTTATGAGAGGACAACTCCTCAAGTGGATCTCTTCTCATAGTGACAAGATCTTTTAGCTGTTTATTTATTCTATTTTTCTAGAGGTTGAAATTAATAATAGTGGAGACCCACTTGAGGTCACTTGCAAAAGTTTGGATATTGCAAGAAAGTAGTTTACTAAAAAGTCATGAGATGCTCAAAAGAAGAACTGAAGCATAAAATAGATATGTGTTTTATCATATTTATTTTGGTTGTAAATGCTTAGTGATGAAGGCAGGCTGTTGAGAGATCAGGTTGGATATGCATTCTTTGATCTCCTTAGTTTTATTACTAGTTATGATTTTAATTAGGTTTTTTTTCCTTCGTTCAGCTTAAATGATCGCAATTAATGAATATTATTGAAGAAAAAAGCATTTTCATCTGAATAATGGTGCCGATTGAGTTCCAGAGAGATTGCATCAAAGAGAAAAACAGGTTAAAACTTTTTTTTCCAAATCTACAAAAATGCAGTGATTTTTTTGCAAATCTTTTATTATTTTCAAACACAAAATGTGCAGATCATGAAGAAAATAGATGTTGAAAATTTCATGAAAATATGTTGTGTTTTCCATTTTTTAAAAATTTAGTCAATGGTGCATTCTTTCTGGAGCTTAGCCGAATCCCTGAATAATTCAGTGTCTGGCAACCTGCCTCTCTGGTATCTAAATAATTTATTTATCTTTTAATTTGAATGTCATGTATAGCATTGGTTTGATTAGGCAAGTAAGAATTTTCAAAAGGACAATTAATATAATTGTTTCCGATTAGCTAATATTAATATTTAAAGATTAAATAAATTATAAAAAAATTATTTCAGAAAAATGAAACTTTGTTTAATCAAATGCTTCTACAAGAAGAACGGAATAGTCCATATTACTATAAACTATCTGTAGACTCATATATAGACAACTCCACATTGTAAACTCTAAAAGAATCTTTCATTCTTTCTTATTTAATGACTCATTCAAAGAATTAATAAATATGATTCTTTAGCTAAATACACACCGACACAACAAACAATCACTAGGATTGTTTTTACACTAAACATTTTATGATCATTTGTGTCTTTCTTCTCTTTTTAGGAGGTCGAACCTTTTTCTATGGGAATTTTTGGAGGAGGAGGTGGTGGTTGTTGGGATGATGAAATATATAGTGGAATTCGTTAGATTGTTTTGACAGTTAGGACTGTTGCAGATTGTATCATATTTCAATATGAACTAGATGGTCTGCCCTTGTGGTCTAAACATCATGGAGGCACTAATTCCCTCAAAATAGAGAAGGTAAGATTCCAAATATTTTTATCCAAGATTAGAACTAGACAATTTGTAAGGTATAATAATTTTAACCTATAAAATATCTTCTCTATCAATGATTTTCAAAATCTATTTAACATATATTTAAATACACTTTGATTTTTATGGATATTACTTGATCTTATAATATATTTTTATTACTTTTAGATTAAGTTTGATTTTCCAAATGAAGTATTGAAGTCAATTAGTGGTCAATATGGTTGAAAGTTGAACTGTGATATGGTAACAGTGAAATGTCTTACTTTCTATACCAATCTAAAAATATATGGTCCATTTGGTAATCTTATTTGGATGCTATAGGAGTACACTTGAAATTGACAACCTAGTTAAAGAATATGTGTATAAGATACTTTATTATAATGTTCTAGTGATAGTGGATTAAAATATCCTTGAACATATAAATAAGGTATTAATTTGTAAGTTATCTATAATATATTTCATTATTGTAATCCAATTCATAATTTATAGAAAAAAATGTGTGTCTAAATGTGTCTTTACGCTTTTCCATTTTGGTGTCATAATTTAAATTTTTCTTATTTTCACAAGGATGTGTTTAATAAGACTTAACTCTATATATTTGAAAAATAAATAGCTAGAATATATAATTTTAATGTTACTATATTCCAAAGTTTACAAAATTTAACATTCATGATGTAATCAAGATAAAAATGTACATGTTGGATTTTGAATCTAGCTTAAATTTATTTTATTTAAGCAGGTGATCGATGAACACATCATAACTAAACTTCCCAAAGACTATGGTGATCTTAAGCACAAAAATGCATTCCATTTGGATTCCACTTATGTGCTAAAATGTTGTCACACTTCTATGAATCATTACATCCAAGATCTCTTAAGAATGAGATCTCAGATAGCGACTCATAGCTCTATATTCATGGAGTGCAAGGGTTTATGATGGAGGCCCTCAAATTTGACCTATGTTTGTGCCCATGCAAATACACCATAAAATAAGAGATTCAAATATGCATGCAAATGAAAATGAGATCTATTCTATATGATAACAAATCAAATTAATCTATGAAAGGAAATGCCTATACAAGATTATTCTATGAAATGAAATATGAATCTAATCTAATATGAAAAATGCAACATTAATCTAATGGATTGCCATGGGGCATGAGAGAAGAAGACAAGAAAATAGAAGTTTCAATATCCAAGCTCAAGTGCTCAAGTATCTTCTCCAAAATCTCTCTTCAAACCTACAACATAACAATTCACAAAATCT
The DNA here is from genome assembly GCA_027943335.1 of Chamaecyparis obtusa. NCBI lineage: Eukaryota > Viridiplantae > Streptophyta > Pinopsida > Cupressales > Cupressaceae > Chamaecyparis > Chamaecyparis obtusa. The sequence continues at coordinate 846,932 of BSBK01003232.1, read as the reverse complement.
TCTATATGTGTGTATGTATCTATGAATATATGTATGAAAATGAGAAGGAGAGGTCTCCTTATAAAGAACCTTGGATGGTCAAGATTAAGAGGAAAAATGAAATGAACAACGGTGGAGATTAAATCTTGGTTGATCCATGTGCTCAAGAGGCAAAATCAAAAGATTCCAACTCATAGGAAAATACACTTTACTTTATTATTTTTATTTTATTATTTATTATTTTTAGCAAAGTGGCTTCCAATATTTAATTAAAAGATTTTTATTTATTTAAAAAAGATTTATTCTTTTAATTAAAATGAGATTTAAAATAAATGACTTGATGATTTAATTAAATAATTTTTATTTAATTAAAAGGAGATTTTTATTTAATTAAAAGGGATTTTGTTCTCTCAATTAAATAAAACTTGAGAAATATTGAAATATTTCAATTAATTACAATTTGATCAAATAAATTAATTTGAATTAAAAATATTAAAAATCATTGATCCAGGAAATTGATAAATTGATTCCATGATTGAATAAATTGAAGAATGGGGCCCAAAGTCTAGGTGACCATTTTATGGTGTATACATTTGCCCCTCTTTGGGTAATGTGTGATCATTCTAGGAACAAATGTGGCCAAAGAAAAATTGAAATGTGAGGTTGATTTGGGATCACAAAACAATCCAGACGTGTGTCCATTTTGGGAACACGGTAGGACAAAAATAAGCTAATTGAAAAAGACAAGGTCAACACCGTTGTAAATAGGTAATTGTCAAGTCTGAAATAAGAGATAAGAATCTCAAGAAAGATGGAATAAATAAAGCTGAATCAAAGATTGAAGTTTGATAGGTACTGCCCCCTCGTGATCGAAATCAAAATGAGGTAGAGGAGAAAAAGAAAATCGATAAACTTGATCAAAATTGAACTAAAGAAATAAGGTTCTCGTTGTAAGATGAAAGATAATAGGATCACAGAACCAAGGTAGTTCATGAAATATTATGCCCCAAGGTTGAATTAGAAGAAAATAAGTGAGGTGAAAGTGAATGGAAGATCAAAGGTTGAAAGAGGTGGAAAGAAATGGAGAGAAGAAAGAATGTGCCTCAAGAAAGAGGTTGCCTCAAAATCAATCTACTATTTAAGATAGGAAATTTTGATTGAGTTCACAAAAGAAAATAAGGAAATGAAGATCGAAACATGATCACAACTGATTAAATGTCCAAAAGAAAGATGAAGGAAAACCCTCTCAAACTCATAATGCAGCCTAAAAATACAAATTAACATGAAGTCTAACAATGCAAGCTACATGAAAATGCAAAGGTGTACTTGCAATAGAGAAACTATAGGATCTATGTTCATCATTCATTAGAGAATGTAAAGAACTTATTTTCATCATTGGGCCATTATTAACAAACATCAAAAAATCACACAACCATCACTAGTCACAAGCGCAACTGTGAAGATATGAATGTGATTTATATTGGATTGGAATGTGGAAAGATTCTAATATAAGCATCAAAGACATAAAGGTCAAGATGACTTTGATGTTAGTTTACCCAATTTAATTTAGCAAAACTATAATCACATCAAGGCATAAATGTCAGCATGACCATAAGAACGGTTGTGCAAAACAATAGTCAAGGATGATGGCTCAAATCTCCCAAGTGTGTCAAGGGAACAAGAGATACTCAAGAGCTTCAAGAACACACCCACAAGTAGAAAGAAAATAAAAACATGCCCCATGTCCCTGTATGCACCCAAAAATGGTCGCCTAGACTTTGGGCCCCATTTATTTGATTTATCAATCCTGAATCATTTTTATCAATAATCAGTATTTTTTAACATTATCAATTTCCTGATCAAATCTTAATTTCGATCATATATTGGATTTTATCCTATGGGCTAACCATTTTATCCTAAGTTTTTATTTACTTAAAAGGAATATGTCCTCCCCTTTTATTTAAATAAAAAGCCCCACCTTTTCCTCTTATCCTAAGTTGCACAAATAAAGTATTATTCCTATTTTGCAAAAAGAAGAAAAACACTTTTTGTCTCACATGGACACAAAAGTCAACTCTAATTTTCCTATTGGAGGAATCTTGTGCACATGGATTGAGCTTCCATTTTTCTCCATCGTTGATTAAGTCTTTTGCCTCTTAATCTTGACCGTCCATTGACTTTCATTTCCTATAAAAGAAGGACTCTCTTCTTCATTTGCATCCATCTCTTTTATGCTAATGTTATGCTGCAGGTTTTGGAGCTCTCTTTGAAGACATTCAACATTCAAGCTTTGAAGATCATTGTGGCATTTTCATTATAGTTGCATTTCATATTAGCTTTGTTACTTGCTTTCTTAGTTGCATTCATGGCATTCATAATGTAGATTTCCTTTCATGCAATAGATTTAGCTCACATAGCTTAATTAGGGGTTTGTAATCCTTTGTATTCTCCTTTCATAGCATAGCTTGCAATTTCCTTTCATAGATTAGTGCATTGTCATTTGATAGGATAATTTTTCATCCATACTAGTTTGCATTACATACTTAGATTCTTGGAGATATTGGCATTCTTGCCCTTGTCTTTATTTGAATCTCTCATTGTATGGTTGACTAGCAAGGTCACAAGCTTGTAGCTCTAGCTGAGAGCAAATGTCATAGTCCCTTGCAACTCCATGCATAGAGAGCTATGAGCCGCTTTGTGAGGCCTCATTGTTGAGCCACCTTGCAAGTAATGGTTCATAGAAGTGTGGTCACTTTGACTCATACAGCCCCAAGTCCTCTAACTATGCATCATGGAGAGACTTATTAGACAAGAACACTCAACAAAAATCAATAACAGTCAACACACAAATAAAAGATCATGACATCTCAAGCATTAAGTGTAATGTTTAAAAATTTAAGTGTGTTAACTGATACTGAGTTCCGAGGATAAAGATTGAATGCTTGCAAGTAGGTAAAATCACATGATAAAACTAGGTATCTTGACCAGATCAAGAAGTGTTGAAAAACACTCCACACCAGGGGTTGTGTTGAAAAACACAGTTTGCGAGGTGTTGAAAAATACCAATTGCGAGGTGTCCTAAAGATGAATGCATCCAAGAGACCAAAGCTAACACGGTAATGCCCCCTAGACAAAGACAAAGATCAATTCCAAACCAAGGCAACAAGGACAAGGCATGATGGACAAAGGATAAGTGTCAAGGATGCGTGCTCAGAAACAAGGGTGCAAAGGCCTCAAGTAGCACCCATTTCCATGTTTTCACCATTTGAATTTTATTGCAATTTTTTCCCTTTTCTTTTTTTAGGACTTCTTATAATTTTTTTTGGAATTTTTTCTATCAGACGCTTGTTTCCAAGTTTTCACCAAGGCACTTTTTCTATTTTTTTGAATTTTTTATTTTTTTTATTTTTTTTGTATTTTTTTCAATATATATATTTTTTGGAGATACATCAAATCGTCTATTAGTAGATTTTCACTAAGATGATCATTTTTTCAGGACATTATATGCTTTTTAGGATTTTTTCAGTATCATATATGAATTTTTTTCAATTTTTTTCAAGATCAATAAGATATATAAAGGATGCCCCAAACAAAAAATGCATCAAACTCATGAGCAGGATCACATCATGCAGTCTCAAAATCTGACAAGGTGGAGGACAAGATGGATGAGCAAGCTGACGAAAGAGATGGAGGAAAGAAGAATGAAGGTGAATGGAGGGAAGAAATCCTCAAGCTCAAACTCCTCAAGAGTACCCAAGCTAGGGAAAAATTGTCATGTAAAGCACATTTGGACGAGCAATGAAAGGCCAGCATAGGATAAGTCACAAAAGCGTAATGCAAAAGAAGGAAATGATGTAGTCCAAAGGAGTAGACATGTCAAGAGGCTTCATAGCATTGTGTTTTACTCTTTTTTATTAGATCAAGACCAAAGGGGAAAAGGATAGTGAAAGGATAGAATGCATGGAGGAAAATGAATATAAAAGCTAAACATGAAATGAATGAAATCAAGATCATCATAAGATAGCTCACAAGATAGCCAATGTTCATGCATAGGTCAACATTGCCAAGATAAAAGAGCGAAGATGAAATGGATGAAATATGTAGAAGAACTACGCATGATGCCTGATTGCCAGGTTTTCATCACAGTACTTATCCAAGGCGCCACAAGGGAGTGGTTTTCACCATAGGATGAATTTTTTTCTCTTTAATTTTTCACCAAAGGCACCTATTTCTAGGTTTCCACCAAGGCACATTTTTAAATTTTTATTTTTATTTTTATTTTTTTGATTTTTTGATTTTTTTTTAAAAACTTATTTTTTTCTTGGAAGAAGGTAAGCTTTTTAGATAATGCTCCTTGAAAGGATAAACCATGATATGCCAAGGATTCAAAATGATATGCTCAAAGATGTTGATAGGGAAAAGAAGATGGAAAAGAAAAATGGAGGATAAGGTTTTATGTAAAGCGAGTAAGGTTGAAAGATAGGAGGAATAGGAAAATAAGGAAAAAGGATAGAAGGTAGAAGGTAGAAGGTAGAAGGATAATGAATGTAAGGATTGTATGGTAGATGTAAAGGAAGGAAAGATCAACATAAAAACACACCTTGAAGGGTGGTGAGAGGATGGAGGAAATGTGAATAAAGGAATATGTGAAGGAATATGGTGAATGGATAGCAGAGGTTGTGGTTTAGGCACATGGAATGGAAGAATATTTTTAGAAGAAGATGAAGTGGAAGCCTTTGGAAGCTTGAATGTCAACTTCACTTTTTATTCAACATCATACTCTTTCAAGAGATATTTTGGAATGCATATAGCCTTAGGCTTTTCATTTCTTTTTGATGATTTAGAGAGAATATCTTCAATGATAGATTTTGGAACCCATACTTGTCTTGTAGTTTTCTTCTTAGATATCTCTTTTGAATTTATGCATCCATGTCGATTAGAGGAGACATGGTGATTTTATTTTTTTGATGGATTCTTGTATTGCTTCTTTTTCTTGTATTGAACATTCAAGTTACTTCTAAAAGACTTGGGACTTGTGGAAGAAGGAGGATATGACTGGTTTAGATGGGTAGGTGGATGAAAAGGATTCAAGGGTATGCATCTATGTTGATCTTGAGGAAAGATAGGAGATGGAGGGATGTAAGGACCCAAGATGGATGATGAATTAGGAGAGTTAGGAGGGGAAAGTGAAGGGACATAAGGGCCTAAGATGGAAGGAAAATGTGAAGCCATTAGTATTGGTGGAGGAGGTCCAAGGATGGATGTGGAAGATACAAAAGGATAATCAATAATCTCATCAACATCTATATGACAACCAAGGACATCAACATCTTTAGATTGAGTATTAGAATTTTCAATAGGATCATGAACATCTTGAATAGGAGAAACTTCTTTGATAGGATTGTTCGGAGCTTGCAAAGACTTAGGAAGAATAGAAAGTAGAAGCGAACATGGAATGGTAGAACAAGAAGATGGAAGACTTTGATCTTGACAAGGAGCTTTGGATAGCATAAGCATATAATTTTTCTCTTGATTTTCAATAGACTTAACATTGGAAGTAAGAACACTATTTTCAATAACCTTAATGGAAGTATCATCTTTGGAAGGCGCAAGTCTAGTAACGTTGTTTTGATTTTCAATAGGCTCAACGGTGTAAGTAGTAGCTTGATCTTTCTTAGGAGAAGACTTAAGACATGGTGGAATGAATGAAAAAGGGTGCAGAGGATCAAAAGAACCATGAAATGGATAAGAAACATCATGAAAAGGATTGGATGACATGGAGGGTTCTTGATCTTGATCTTTCTTTATGTACTTTTCTTTATCATTTTTAGAGTCCTCTTGACATGGAGCCACTTCTAAGGACAAGGAAGCATGTTGGAATTGTATGCAAGACTTTGGAAAAGATAGTGAAAGATTAGCTGAAGTAGGCATTATAGCGTTTAAAGGCTTAGGCTCTTTAGGTTTAGCATCATTAAAAGTATTTGTAGCCAAGTGAAGATTAGCTTGAGTTTCTTAAAGAGATAGTCCTTGAGAACAACTATAGGGAACCGTATGAAAAGAATTAGGACTTCTTTTGGATGAAAGATTTGTGAAAGATTCAAAAGTTTTATGAGATGTATGGGCATTAGAGGAAGTAGGGGATGGAAGGGAACCATCACAAGACAAAGATCCATCATTAACATAATCTTTCTTGAGAGTGTTATCTTTATTTTTAGCATGAATTTTCTTAGAGGAGAAATGTTCATAGTATCTACATTTATAATCAGCATGGAAAAATTAATCTTCCTCAATAGTACCAGATGTATCATATTGTTTGCAACAAGTATTATATTATCTTTCAAAATTAGAATCATATGGATCACCATCATGATCTATCCAATAGGATGACCCTTTAGTAAGCATGAGCACACATCTAGGAGGACTCTTAGGAATAGAGGTATCATAAGGATTGTCATGTTGCTTGTTATGGTATGTCTTGAGATGAGGAGTAAGACTCTTGGGAGAAGTAGGAGAGGAATGAGATTGTAAAGAAGAAGAAAGTGAAGACCTAGTGGAGGAAGAAGACTTGGATAATGAGGAATGTGAATAATGTCTAGAAGAGTCATGACGAGACTTGGAAGATGAAGAATGAGAAGACTTAGATGATGATGAATGTAAATAATGTCTAGAAGAGTCATGATAAGACTTGGAAGATGAGGAAGGATGAGAAGACTTAGAAGAAGAAGAATGTCGTGACAGAATCATGTGAATGATCCTATAAAAGGCGTTTGATTCAATCAATTTTTCTTTTATTTTTGTCATAAATTTATCACTCATGTGAGTTTTAGAAGAATGATATTCATCAATTTGAGCAAGGAAATCAAGATCATCCATTTTCAAGAGAGGTTCTATAGAAAGATAGTTAAAACTCATGGTTCTAGAAGAGGAGGAATCAAGCATGAAAGTGATAGAAGAGATGAATAGAAGAAGGTAGACTAGATAATAAGAGGAAAATAATCAAGAAGACGTAAAGAGTTTAGGAAGAAGGGGAAGAAGAATGAATGAAGAAGAGAAAGGATGAAAATGGGGGACTAGGAAGATATGGGAGATGTGGAAGAAAGAAGACCAAGAGCCATTTTGTGCAAATTGATACCATTTAAGTTCATTTGGATGTTGAGCAACATGTCATAGCACCTAAGATCTGACTTGGACTAACCAAGGAAGACTAGGAATGGCAAGATGTCCAATCAGTCAAGTTGTAAAAGTTGGTTTTGTGACTCGGGAACTCAGTTTTTGTTCATTTTAAAAGATCAAGTAAGTACATCAACAAATTTTTATCATTGATCAAGCACATAAGATAGCAATCAAGGAGTTCAAGCAAGCAATTATCTTCAAACAATGAGAAAGGGGCAAAGCAACCTTGCAGATGAACAAGAATAGTGACTTAGTATGCTACTCCTTAAAGATTCTACTTGTGTATGTTCTCAAAATATTTTTGCAATCACGCACATAGTCCTAGCAAATAAAAAGTTGGTTGCACTGTGGTTCTTAGTAATGGTTTGACTTTGCAACTTTTGCAATCTTAAGAGGGTGAAATCCAATCCAAGCACACTAGGGTTTTGACACATTCTAGAATTTAATCAATCAGAGATACTAAGGAGATCTGATAGCCCAACAAGAAACTACACCCGTGGATATTTCTTCCACAAGGACATTTATATAGCGGTTGTCACTACCACGATAAAAATGGCTATTACCACTTGAGGTTCCATCCACATGGTTGACCCAATAAAGGGAATGTCCACTACAGTTAACCCTCTCTAAAAGGTGACTCACAAAAAGGACCACATGGGGACTTAGCTTAGATTCAAGGATCTGAGTTTCTGATATTACCCAAAAAGGGAGTAGAGCATAATCCTCTAGTCTCTTCACTTCACCCAAACATAGCAGATAGATTAATCTGACACGCTAAGACTAAAATTAACCTCACCAAGATCTATGGTGTCAACAATTTGTGTTCTATCAACCCCTCCGGAGAGAGAATGCATCAACCAAAAGATGAGGACACAAATCAAGGGAACATGAGATAATATCAATATCCTCCCTACCTACAAGGGGATCTATCATCAAGAAGAGCCTCAAAAGAAATCCAATCTCTCAAGATCGCCACAAATAGTGTTCATAGGGCCTAATTACTATGTGAAACACATATGCAAGAAAGGTAAATCTATGTTCTTTTTAGAGCCCAAAATTGAAGTGTGATCTATGAAAGCAAGTAAACACTCAAGCTAGACACATGAGAGATCCATTTTAGTTTTTAAAATCCAAATGTTATAGAGATTGAAAAAAATACCTCAAGTCCAATGCAACGCGCTTAGTAGATTTTTGTTGAGCTTTTTTGTGTAAGCAAGCCATGAACTCTCCAACAAGCAAACAAGCAAACAAGATATGCAATATATATCCAACTTATGCAAACCCTAGGGTTAGATCTAAAAATAAATTGTTAGTAGAAATAATAACCAGCAAATAATCCAAATGACAACTGATACCATGCATTGAACCATGAAAAATAAGTACACACTCATCACAATTTTTTTTTTTTTTTTGCATTTGACCTAGTCAACAAGATCTGATTTTTTTAATATGATTTTGGCTAAAAAAATAGAAATACAAAATAAATACCCCTCCTAAATAATAGAGAGCTTTCCAAAAATATAAAATTTTTAGAAAAATCTCTTCATTTGTGCCCTAGAGACCCATTTTACAAAAATAGACCACTTTTGTAAATCAATTATTTGAGCTATGATATTACATCCAAACTCAAAACACAAACAATGAACCCCCTGTAAAATTTAAAGAAATTTCTGAAAATGTAAAAACTTTTGAAAAATATGCTAATTTGCGCCAAAAATTAAATTTTTATGAAAAATCAAGAAAAATTATAAAAAATTGAAAATACCTCAAAAAATTCTGAAGTTTTTATTGGAGCTTCATTGATGTGTCGCCAACTTGCAAAAAAAATTTCAGACCAAAATACTAAGTTGTTCGGGAGATATGATCAAATCTTTGAAAATCTAGGGTTTTAGTCTCCAAGCAAATCTGCACAGCGGGGTTTAGCTCCAAAAATAACCAAAAAAGCATGTAAAGGTGGGTTGACAAAAATGTGTGCTAAAATGTTGTCACACTTCTATGAATCATTACATCCAAGATCTCTCAAGAATGAGATCTCAAATAGCGACTCATAGCTCTCTATTCATGAAATGCAAGGGTTTATGATGGAGGCCCTCAAATTTGACCTATGTTTGTGCCCATGCAAGTACACCATAAAATGAGAGATTCAAAGATGCATGCAAATTAAAATGAGATCTATTCTATATGATAACAATGCAAATTAATCTATGAAAGGAAATGCCTATGCAAGATTATTCTATGAAATGAAATATGAATCTAATCTAATATGGAAAATGCAAGATTAATCTAATGGATTTCCATGGGGCATGAGAGAAGAAGACAAGAAAAGAGAAGTTTCAATATCCAAGCTCAAGTGCTCAAGTATCTTCTCCAAAATTGCTCTTCAAACCTACAACATAACAATTCACAAAATCTTCTATATGTGTGTATTTATCTATGAATGTATGTATGAAAATGAGAAGGAGAGGTCTCCTTATAAAGAACCTTGGACGATCAAGATTAAGAAGCAAAAAGAAATGAGCAATGGTGGAGATTAAATCTTGGTTGATCCATATGCTCAAGAGGCAAAATCAAAAGATTTCATCTCATAGGAAAATACACTTTACTTTATTATTTTTATTTTATTATTTATTATTTTTAGCAAAGTGGCTTCCAATATTTAATTAAAAGATTTTTTATTTATTTAAAAAAGATTTATTCTTTTAATTAAAATGAGATTTAAAATAAATGACTTGATGATTTAATTAAATAATTTTTATTTAATTAAAAGGAGATTTTTATTTAATTAAAATATATTTTTATTTAATTAAAAGGGATTTTGTTCTCTCAATTAAATAAAACTTGGAAAATATTAAAATATTTGAATTAATTACAATTTGATCAAATAAATTGATTTGAATTAAAAATATTAAAAATCATTGATCTAGGAAATTGATAAAATGATTTCATGATTGAATAAATTGAAGAATGGGGCCCAAAGTCTAGGCGACCATTTTAGGGTGCATACACCACTTAGAATGGGTGATCGACTATTTTCTATCAATTTATAGTGGTTCTTGTGATGACATCAAATGAGGGAGACTATTCATTAACTAGGTCATTACTTTTGACAGTAGAGATTCTAAGAGAGTTTGGACCATTATTGTTATCTCAACTAGGTTCATAAAGTGTAATAGCATAAAAATAAATCATTATACATGTCAAGAAAAGGGTGCTCACTCTTAACATTGGTTGAATATGCTCACTCTTCACAATTGTGAAAGATGTTAATTATGGTTACTATTTATGATGTATTAAAGAGACATAGATTTTGGTAGTTTGGTTTAAGGAAATCATTCATGGTTTTCCATCTTCGTCTCTATAAATTTTGTGATTTTTTTTTGATAAATAAGAGGCTAAGGCCACAAATTTATATTAAAATACAAGAAAAACTACAAACCAAAATGATTATGAAAAATTCAAAAGTCATCAAGAAAAAGACCATATCAATAAGTTTCTACTCTAACTAGTTTTCACTACCAAAATGAGAGATAATCTTGTTGAATGGGTTCAATAACAGAGAGGGGTGAATCAATTATTTTCACACACTTTATAAAACTTTTAATTTATCGGTAAACTTATAAATAACAACAATATCAACTTCTAATCTATTAGTTAACCACATCAACATGCATAATAGATGTAAACATGAAAGTGTAGAAACACTAACATAAAGAACACCAAGAATTATGTAGAAATCAAAATGGGAAAAACTACAGAGAAGATAATTCTAATAAAATGAAATAATGGTTAAGGTGATTTTTACAAAGGTGCACTGTCATTTTTACTAATGCAGGTTGACTCACTACAGGTCAGGCTAAGTAGCCTAAAATATTAAAATCGCTAACTACCAATACAAATGGTGAATTGATAGAATTGCAGCTAACTATGCAAGAGACAGTTCTACTTGATAACACATAGATCACTGATAGTAAAGATCGACAAAATATCCTCTAATAGTATACACCAATCTTTTGTAACTTAGTATATAAGGCCTTCTTTCTACAATACTCAACTCCAACCAATCTACTTCCTGATATACCAAAATAAAATTCACCTTTAAATATCTATCACATATGCGTGCACTATACTACTCTTACAACACTTAATACCACACTCACATACAGGTCTTAGATACAAAAGGTTTTTCTTCATTAATATAGATATCCAACCATACATATGTCGGCTATACCAAATGTTTGTGACAACCCCAATTAAAAAAGATGTTATAGTTACATTAAACACATTAAAATCGATCCTAAATCTAGGACATACTTAAGACAACTTTTCAACATGCTACAATAGGACCAAAAATAGGTTGTACTTAAGATAAATGTAATACATATAATAATTTCCAAGATTATAAGAACACCAAAACCAAGTCTAGGACTAGATCAAAAAAAATCTAAACCTATCGATAGGTGAAACTTGATAGTATCCATCCAAATCATGATGTAACCAATAGACCAAAATCATTTGATCAATTGCACCATTACCAAAATACTAGAAACATCTAGAAGAGTATTCAAACCATAGAAATGAGTAGGAACTCATGAGAAAATTCATACAATACTGATCACTGAAATCATTCAAGTGTACCAGAACATATAAGCCATGAGTATAACCAAATAAAAGTTCCATAGAACACCAAAACTATCCATAACTATAACTTTTACTACATAATTGACAACCAATAGATGCATAACCAAAAGCTTCCAACAACCAATCGATGCCACCAGGATGTTGGTATAAAGTTTTTTAGATCAATGAAAACCAATGTCAACAACAACTCAATAAGTATAACAATATCCCCCTTTGGTATTAAAGGAAAAATATGATCGTTAAGTTATAAAGTGATTTAATAAATAAAGTAAGGAATCTTCCAACATTAAAATGGAGGTCCAAATGAGCTCAAATGACGACGTGTGATAGCTTGCCAAAAATCTCTCAGCAAGATGCTCGAAGTCCACTACTGAAAAGCCAAGAATTCTGAACCCTACTGACTTACTATAAATAGTAAGTACCCTAGAAACCTATGGAAACTATTTTGATTGACTTGAAACTGAAATCACCTAGGCTAATTATCTCCCTGAATACTGCCAAGCCTCGGTTAGCCCTCCGAACCATGATAAAAAGGCTAACAACACAACATGAAATAATGTGGCCCAAAAAGGGGACATTACACAAAACTTATTTTCTAACACTACAAATTCGTTTGCTATCATTGCAAATGCTTCTCAAGTGTATTCTCCAAATGCCCAATGACCCCCTTTTATACTACTCTCATTGGAAAACCAACAACAGAGATTTAATTTCATCAACAACTGAGATAAATTAGACATTAACAACCCATAACTAATTGGTTGCTACATGTCCCTAAAGGAATCAATTAATTAATAAATAATTATCTTCACTCTCAAAAAATTTCAAGAAAAATAATTAAATACTAATTCTAGGAAAATAGAGGAACAGTTGTCCTAGCTACCCCAACTAACACTAATCACAATTACTCTTTACTATGTTGTACATTAAAAAATTTGCCGAAAAATTGTCACTTAAATAAATTGCAAAGCTACAAAACTTCACCAAAACTAATAGAGAGATAAATTAAGTCATCTAAAGTCCTAACTAACAAATTAGTCAATGAAACAATGTATAATAAATTACAATATTAAAATAGTTTTCCAATAAAAATTAGAATTTTAAAATTATCTAAAAAGATGACATAAAAGAATTAAAAACTACTTAAATATATTCAATTTGAATAAAATAATATTTTTATTTAGCTTATTTTTTAAAAATAATAAAATACAATTATAACAAAGATTTTAATATATAAAACAAATAAAATAACTTGATTTTTTAAATGTAACTTATTAACTTTACAATAAAATATTACAATATTTAGAAAATTAAGATAGGTAAATATATTTTTTGGTGGATAAAAATACTATAGATTTATTACCCTATAAAATAAATCGGTATAAATTTTAAATGAGTATTATAAATTTTATTCTATAATTGACAACAAAATAGAATAATTGCCATATTAAATTACATTAAAATGTTTTATGCTTAAGTAATTAAAAATATCATACATTAGTAAGTTCCTCGTTAAATAAAAATAGGTATTATGTCCAAAACAGAAGAAGAAAAGATGTTTGCCAGATGTGTAACTGTAGATTGATGAGTGGGTGCAATTTGTGTAGGAAAGTGAGTGGAAGAAACAAAGGAAAAAGCACTACAATAATTTTTTACGGACATTTTGAATAATCTTTCTCAATAAAAGGGGTCCACCGTCCAGCTCTCCCATGATTCCACATGTCTTCCACCAATTTTGAACATAAATCTCACCAACTCCTATGATTTCCCGTATTTTTTGAATGCATTTTCCTACACAAATCGAAGCTACTCATCAATCACTCCACGCCTTTCGTCATTTCTTCTCCACGCCTTTCGTCATTTCTTCTCCAATTAACAATATGTTTTTCATCATTTCTTATCTCCATTCCCCGATCCCCTCAGCTTAAAAAACAAGAATAAGATTATAATACTCAAAAGCAGAAAAAGCTAGCCTGTCTTCCACCTCTCACATGATTCCGCTCTTCTTTCCACGCTGTTTGATTTCTTGTCTCTTTCCCTGATTCCCTCTTCTGTCACTGATTATAAATTATAGACAATATTAAGATTATAATACTCCACCTCTCACACGATTCCTCCCTCTTCTTTCCACGCGGTTTCCTTCGCAAAAAGAAGCCACTCATTTCATTTCATTTCATTTCCCGGCTTTATCATTTCATATCCGGCACACTCAATATTTTTAACAACAATTTAGCCCTTCACCTTCCCAACACCAGCCTTTCTTCATCCCCTTTCACTGCGAGACCACCTTTATTCTATTTTTTGAGGGGTTGAAATTGATAAAAGTGGAGACCCACTTGAGGTAAAATATGATCTGAAAGCATGGAGGTTGTCACTTCCAAAAGTTTGGACATTGAGAGAAAGTAGTTTACTGAAAAGTCGTGAGATGCTCGAAAGCAGCTTTGAAGCATAAAATAGATTACAAATAAGAACTTGTATAAATTATAGTAATCCATGTTCACCTTATCAGAATTCCAGATTGAACAATTAGAAAACCAAAGAATTTTTCTAATCCTCTCCCTTGTTTTCCATTGCCTTCTTTCTCTATCTTTTCCATTGGTTATTCTCAGCAATTATCACTCTCCTCTACGCTTCATTCAATGGAAATTTATTCCATATCCACATCTGCGCAGGGAGAGAGCAAGGAAGAAAGCGCTTTTAATGAAGTTATACCAGTATCTCAATCATCCTCAAAGCTAACCAAAAGGAAGCCCTACCATGTCTTCATTAATCATCGTGGATGTGATGTTAAACACAAATTAGCAAGTACAATCTATCATACACTAAAGATGAATGGGTTTCGGGCCTTTCTAGATGAACAAGTACTGCAATTGGGGGAATTGATAGGAGAGGAAATAGAGGAGGCAATACGTAGCGCTGCACTTCATATTGCTATTTTTTCAGTGAATTATGCGCAATCTCCCTGGTGTCTAGCGGAGCTATCCCTTATGGTCAAACTTGAAGCCAAAATCATTCCTGTGTTTTATAATGTTCAGCCCAATGATCTCCGATGGGTGGAAAAGGGGAAAGGAATCTATGCTCTTGCATTTAGCGAACACCAAGAGAAGGACAGGTACTCAGCAAAGAAACTGGAGGAATGGAAATCGGCACTCCAGAAAGTCTCATATATGAAGGGCTATTCACTCAACAACGCTAATGAGTAAGCATTCAAATTATATCCAGCCTCTTCCATTCAACAAGTTATTTGCATCGTATAATTAATCATCTTTCCTAGATGTTTGTTTTATCACATTTATTTTGGTTGTAAATGTTTAGTGATGAAGGGAGGCTGTTGCAAGATATAGTGGATTATTGTAAACAAAGCATGGAAAAAGTGGCGGACTCAGGTCCAGAAAGAGATCAGGTTGGATATGCATTCTTTGATCTCCTCGGTTTTATTACTAGTTATGATTTTAATTAGGTTTTGTTCCTCCGTTCAGCTTAAATGATCGTAATTAATGAAAATTATTGAAGAAAAAAGCATTGCCATATGAATAATGACGTTGGCTGAGTTCTAGAGAGAATGTACCAAAGGAAAAAAAAAAAATTAACTTTTTTTTTCAGATCTGCAAAAATGCAGTGATTTTTTTACAATTTTTTATTGTTATTTTCAACCATTAAATGTGTAGATCATGAAGAACATATGCTGAAAAATACACGAAAATCTGTTGTGTTTTCCATTTTTTGAAATTTAGTTAATGGTGCATTCTGAAAGGAGCTTAGCTGAGTCCCTGAATAATTCAGTGTCTGACAACTTGCCTCTCTAGTATCTAAATAATTTAATTATCTTTTAATTTGAATGTGATGTATAGCATTGGTTTGATTAGGCAAGTCAGAATTTTCAAAAGGACAATTAATAAAATTGTTACCGATTAGCTGATATTAATATTTAAAGATAGAATAAATTAAAAATTTATTTCAGAAAAATGAAACTGTGTTTAATCAAATGCTTCTATAAGAAGAATGGAATAGTCCATATTACTATAAACCATCTGTAAATTCATATATAGACAGCTCCACATTATAAACTCTAAATGAATCTTTCTTTCTTTCTTATTTATGATTCATTCAAAGAATTAATAAATATGACTTCATGTAAATACACACTAATACAACAAGCAATCACTCAGATTGTTTTCACACTAAACATTTTATGATCATTTGTGTCTTTCTTTTCTTTTCAGGAGGTCGAACCTTTTTCTATGGGAATGTTTGGAGGAGGTGGTGGTGGTTGTTGGGATGATGAAATATATAGTGGAATTCATCAAATTGTTTTGACAGTTGGGACTGTTGTAGATTCTATCACAGTTCAGTATGATCTAGATGGTCTGTCCCTGTGGTCTACACGTCGTGGAGGCACCGATTCCCTCAAAATAGAGAAGGTAAGATTTCCAATATTTTTATCCAAGATTAGAACTAGACAATATGTAAGGTATATTAATTTTAACCTATAATATAGCTTCTCTATCAATGCTTTTCAAAATCTATTTTACATATATTTTAACACACTTTGATTTTTTGGGTATCACTTGATCTTCTGATATATTTTTATTACTTTCAGGTTAAGTTTGATTTTCTAAATGAAGTATTGATGTCAATTAGTGGTCAATATGGTCGAAAGTGGAACTGTGATATGATAACAGTGAAATGTCTTACTTTCCATACCAATCTAAAAAAATATGGTCCATTCAGTAATCATAACCTACATATTGATGGGAAAAGTGAAGAGAGAATTGATTTTGCAACACCATCTACTGGATGCAAGATTATTGGATTTTATGGAAGATGTGGATCTTATTTGGATGCTATAGGAGTACACTTGAAATTGACAACCCAATAAAAAAATCTATGTATAAGATAATTTATTATAATGTTAGAGTTCATGAATTAAAATGTCCTTGAACATATAAACAAGGAATTTAATTTGTAAGTTATCTATAATATATTTCATTATTTTAATCCAATTCCTAATTTACATAAAAAAATGTGTGTCTAAATGTGTCTTTATGATTTCCCATTTTTGTGTCAAAATGCACAATATTCTTATTTGCATTTGGATGTGTTTAATAAGACTTAACTCTATATATTTGAAAAATAAATAGCCAAAATGTACAATGTTAATGTTACTATATTTCAAAGTTTACATATTTTAATATTTGTGATGTAATCAAGATACAAATGTACATGTTAGATTTAGAATCTAGCTTAAATTTATTTAATTTAAGCACGTGATGAACGTATCATAACTAAAACTTGCCAAAGACTATGGTGATCTTAAGCACAAAAATGTATTTCATTTTGGATTCCACTTAGAATGGATGATTGAGTGAATTACTTCTTTACTATTTTCTATCAATTTATTTTGGTTGTTGTGATGGTATCAAATGAGAGAGGTTATTCATCAAGTAGGTCATTAGTTTTGATAGCAGAGATTCTAAGAGAGTTTGGACCATTTTTGTTATCTTAATTAGGCTCATAAAGTGTAATAACATAAAAATAAATTAGTATACTTGTCCAGAAAAGGGTGCTCACTCTTAACATTGGTTGAATATGTTCACTCTTCACAAGTGTCAAATATGTTAATTATGGTTATTATTTATGATGTATTAAGAAGAGACATATATTTTTGTAGTTTGGTTTGAGGAATCTGTTCATGGTTTTCCATGTTTGTCTCTATAAATTTGGTGATTTTTTTCTAAATAAGAGACTAAAGCCAAAGATTTATATTAAAATACGAGAAAAACTACAAACCAAAATGATTATGAAAAGCTCAAAAATTACCAAGAAAAAGACCATATCAGAAAGTTTCTACTCTAACTAGTTTCGACTACCAAAATGAGAGCTAATCTTGTTGAACAAGATGAATAACTGGGAGGGTTGAATCAATTATTCTCACACACTTTATAAAACTTTTACTTTGTTGGTAAACTTATAAATAACAACAATATCAACTTATGATCTATCAGTTAACCGCATCAAACATGCATAATAGATGTAAACATGAAAGCATAGAAACACCAACATAAAGAAAACCAAGAATTATGTAGAAACCCAAACTGGTAAAAACTATAAAGAAGATAATTCTAATGAAATGAAACATTGGTTAAGGTGGCACTGGTTAAGGTGAGTTTTACAAAGGCCCATTGTTATTTTTACTATCTACAGGTTGATTCTCTATTGGTCAGGGTAGTTCTACCCTAAAATATTAAAATGGCTAACTACCAATACAAATATTACTGACATAGTGAATTGATAGAATTGTAAGTCTAACTATGCATGAGATAGTTCTAATTAATAGCACATAGATCACTAATAGTAAAGATCCACAACAAATATTCTACCAATATACACCAATCTTCTATAACTCACTATATAAGGCAGGTTCTTTCTACAATATTGTGCTCCAACCACTCTGCTTCTTGATATACCAAAATTAACTTCACCTTCAAATCCCTATCACATATGCACGCACTATACTACTCTTACAACACTTCATACCAAACTCCCATACATACCTTGGATACAACATGTTTTTCTTCATTTATATAGATATCGAACCATACATATGTCGGCCACACCAAATGTGTATGAGGACCTAAATTACAAAATATATTATAATTACATTAAATACATTAACATAAATCCTAAATCTAGGACACACTTAGAAAAAAAATTAATACGCTACAATAAGACCCAAAATAGGTTGTACTTAAGATAAAGATAATACATATAATAAATTCCAAGATTATAAGAACACCACAATCAAGTCTAGGACTTGATCGACAAGATACCTGAACCTTATAGATAGGTGAAACTCGATAGTATCCATCCACATAATGATGTAACCGATAGACCAAAACCCTCTGATGAACTGCACTATTGTCAAGATACTGGAAACATCTAGACCATTGCAAGTATAGTAGAATGACTAGGAACTGATGAGAAACTTCATACAATACTGATCACTGAAATCATTCAAGTGTACCAAAACATATAAACCATGAGTATAACCAAGTACAATTTCCATAGAACACCAAAACTATCCATAACTAAAACTATTATGAGTACAAATGAAAAACTATTAGTATACGGAATCATTTGTTTTGTATATTGTCCATTTTGATTAGTATACGGAATCATTTTTTTGATGAGAGGACGGCTCTTCAAGTGGGTCTCTGCTCGCAGTGACAAGATATTTTAGCTATTTATTTATTCTATTTTTCAAGAGGTTGAAATTGATAATAGTGGAGACCCACTTGAGGTCAAATATGATTTGAAAGCATTGGCTTGGACCTACATGGAGGTTGTCACTTGAAAAACTTTAGACATTGAGAGAAAGTAGTTTACTGAAAAGTTGTGAGATGCTCGAAAGAATCTTTGAAGCATAAAATAGATGTGTGTTTTATCATATTTATTTTGGTTGTAAATGCTTAGTGATGAAGGGAGGATGTTGAAAGATATAGTGGATTATTGTTAACGAAATATGGAAAAAGTGGCGAACTCGGGTACAGAAAGAGATCAGGTTGGATATGCATTCTTTGATCTCCTTAGTTTTTGTTAGTCCTCATTTAGACACCTAATTTGAAAATTTTAAAATCAAACACTCTATCCCTAATTTTCATGATTGAGTATTGATAAGTTCAAGAACATGTACAAAGGTTCACATGTTCACAGGTTCATCAAGTTCAAATGCAGCTAGAGGTTCAGTACAAAGTTTCAGTGGTTCAAAGTTCAGGTTCAAAGGATAAAAAAAATGCAGGTTCAAGTCCACATAAGTTTAGAGCTCACTGGTTCGAAAGTGCAAACCCATTTCAGAGAACCGAGCTCACTGATTCAAAGTTTGAATACTCAAGAATTCAGATTTAAAAAGTTCAAATTCAAAAGCATCATCTTGTCAATTCAAAACTGCAGGATTCAATGTAGCAGTTCTATTCAATGTTCATTTTCCAGAGATGCAGTTCATGGCCCGAATTCTTAGATATGAAGTTTTCAACTTAGTTCGGATTGGAGGTTGAAAGCGAGTGAGTCAAATTTCAAAAAAGTTCTTCAGTTCCAAAACATGATTCCCACAAGTTCAAGCAAGTTCAAAGGTTTATATTCATAGGTGCAAATTCAACGTCCAAAAGTTCAAGGTTGCAGATCGCATGGTTTTGATGGTAACAACTTTGAAAACAAAGCTTGAAAATCTGATTAAGATCAGGCATCATTATAGTCTGAATGGTATAAGACTAAACAATAAAGATAAGGCTAAAGAGAAAGTGAATCTTTTGATGATTCAAAAGAGAAGCATGAAGCCAAAGTCTTCCATTATCACAATGGAAATATCATTAAATTCCACCAAAAGTTGACTCCACCACAAGGGCTAGTTCACCGAGGTAAATGTTGCATAAGCCTCCAAGTCAGAATTATGAAGCCCATTACATCCCAAGTACCATCTCCTTTGTCACAGGAGTAATATGGAGAAGTGTGAGAACTATTGGACAAAATGCCAGCACAGTCACAATATATGTTGATTTGTCAATACATCCCATATTACATAGGGTCGTGGATACATGGAGGATATACGTAAAGTGTTTGATAGAATGCTCGAGCTCGATAAGCATATGGAGTTCAGGTGACAGCAATGATGAATCAAGGCCAAGTGGAATGTATCTTTATGGTTCACGACTCCAAGCACTCCAATTACTATGGATAGGATCTTGAGCCTTTGTCGAAGATCAATAACATTTTGGTCAATGTGATCACGATTATGGAGAAAGTGACTGGAACATCCATGCACCAGTATTGATCAAGATATTTCTAGCACTTTGAGATTTCACAAGCTTTGCCCAATAGAATTGTAAAATAGAGGACAAAGTACCCATGGAATCATGAATTATAAAAGGTTATGCCAAGCTCGATAGCATTCAAGTCTTGATTAGGTTATCTTGATGGGGATATGGAATTCATGAATCAATTTTTAGCTTATTCACAGCTAGACTTGAAATGTCTAGATAGCATATTGAGGAAGATGGGCACTTCATTTTTCCCATGGATTGAATTTAATGAGAAACATCTAAGCAGGGGAGGAGTCACATTAAGTCATCTTCTCTTAACACATAAGCACGTAGCTAAAGACATCTCACTCATAATACAAAGTCTTGTATTAAATAAAGTGTTTCCACACACCAAAAGTGTCTCTTAATGGTTTAAATTAAATATCACATAACATTGTAAAAGTATGAAAGTAAGGTGAAGCTTTCGCATATGAAGCATCCCATTTTCAAGAATCAGTTATTATAACTGATAAGCATCAACGAGCAAGGAAGATAAATATGCAACAGAATGCCAATATAGGGGTTCCAGATTCTGCCTTACCTAAGAGACTTAGTGCTAGGGGAGGGATAGAAATTAAGATTTTTATTGTAATGCAGGGAAAGAGAGATTTTGGTTTTCAGATAGTGATTGGCGTACAGGAACAACAAAATCTTTTCTATTTTATTGTGTCCAAAGAAAGGAAATGCTAGCATGTTAAAACTTTGATTTTAGATGCTCACTTTTTGATTGATATTCATCTTGGAATGATATCAGTTTTCTTTGAATATGTATCTGTCACATCTGATAATCAGCATGATTATCTTTAGACTTTGTGCTCTAGTTTTTTGTGTATTTGGAAAGAATAGTCTGTCTTTCTCTCTTAGTTTCTTTCTATTATGTAGCATTTGGATAAACAAACTTTGTTTCATTTACTATTTATCTTTTTTCAGTAATTAGTCAACGTATCTCATATCAATGGCTCACAAGGCCAAATCCCTCTTTATGCCCCCAAAAATGCCCCTTGGGCTTCAAATGCAAAGGCTACTTGGGGACAACACACCCAAGCTTATCCTTCCCCACACATGGAGGAGACTCTGCACATGGAGTTGCCTCCATACCCACACCCCCTCTTGGATGCTCTTCCCTCCCAAGCGTGAACGAGCCAAGAGTAAACAACCCAAAACATCATCACAAAAGAAAATACAAATGCCATTTCATGCTCTCACCATGACCAACCACGGGGAGCTAAAACACTTAACAAAATACTACAACTACAAGATTCAACTACAACAAAGAGTGAGATGAAGAGCAAGATCCTCCAACCTATGATCCAATGCCAGAATGATGAAGTTTTGAGCCTTTTCCTTCTTCTATCCCCAACTTTTTCCTTCTCCAAGTTTAGTGGTCTCTAAAGGTAGAGAGTGGGTGAACAACCCCAATCCCCTCTAAAAGTTCTACTAAAAGGGACTCCCCAACTAACTCTCCACAACCCTCATTAAGATGGTCCTAGGAATTACTTCTGGGTCCATGATGCAAGTTGCAATTTCATCCAAGATTAAATGGGCACTATTGGAGGGGACAAAAGGTCAAAATATGGCTTTTCCCATGCTAAAATTACCCCTAACCTTTGGGTACAAGGAATGGGCTACCTAAAAATGCATGAAACTACCCCCTAGGGTCCCATTTAACCCTCCAAAAACCATGGTTTAGTTTATGCACGAAAAAGTAAGATGTGACTTCACTTAGGGGTCCTAAGACAAGAGGATGCACTAAGAATACCCCCCCCCACCGAGGAAGCTTCTAGGACTTGCTCTTGCACTCCAATCACATGACATACCTTAGTTAACAAATAACTCTAGTGTCAAGTGACACTCACGTAATTAACATCACAATTAAGGTATGTCCAACATATTACAACACTTAACAATCCTACACATACATTCACATTATGGTTACAAAGTAAAACACTTCACAATGAGGCCCTAGTCTCTTCAATAGACGGGGCCTTGGCTTTACTGATAGCACAAGCATTCAATGTGGTTTCCCCAAATATTTCCATGGTCCTTCCACCTACAAAACCTCAATGCCGCATCAGTAATTCAAGAAAGAAAACCATCACATATAAACATATAAGATGTAATATTCTCACATTATTCATAACTCAATTGCAAACATGAAATCACACAACAAGTAATGATCTAACACAATTCAATTGAATATTAAATCACATAGAATGAAATGTCATAATTCAATTGTCTGCACGTAATCATATAGGATTCAATAATCACATCAAATAAATTCAATTTGCATAACTCAATTCATACTTCAATTGCATATATAATTTCATAATTTAATTTGCATAATTCAATTTGTAATTCAATAGCATAATTCAAATGAAATCAAGATCATCCACAATCTATCATCATCATAAAATAATCATTAGGTTCTCATAACATGAAGATAATAATAAAGTCTAACATGATCAAATCCGAATCCACTAATCATGGATCCACATATAGAATCAACAAAAATATATATAGTCTAGCTAGATCTGTGATCCGCAGGGTAACATACTGCATCCAAGATTCACTTACATAATTAATAACCCAGAGCTATCACCTCTATCATTGTGACACTTAGTTTATAGGTACTGATTTGCAGGTACAATATATAGGTCTATCCTGAGGTACAATTCCGTTAGGGATTTACCAATCATCCAAATACTACAAAACCCCTTAATCCTCCAACATCGAAGTGTCAAGGAAAAGGTGGAAACGAGGTGGGCCTTACATCATTTATTGTGGTCCATGTGTGGCCTTATTATGGCATTGGCTTCTCCATGAGTTTGCCCACTCTCACCCCATTAAAGGATTGGATTCGATCCTATGTTTTATCCTTGAGGGATTTTTGGATCTCTTTGTTTGTTTTCATGTGAGTGTTTTTGTTTTGAGTATGTATCATATTCTATGTGGTTTCCCCAAGCTCGAGGGTGGCCTCATGAGAAGCCTAGGATGGGAGGTGAGCTTCCCATGGTCGTTCCCTTTACCTTGTATATATTTGTAGATTTGTGGAAGCTCAAAGAGGAGCTATCATGGAGGTTTTCATCTTTTGGATAGTTGAGAGAAGACATCCATTTTATTTCATTGTGAATCACTCTTTGTATTTAGATTTCAATTGATGTAAAAGAGAATGTAATGCCTTTCATTTGGAGCTATTGTGAAGATGAAATGGATGAGACACTGTTATTATCTTGATCTTTCATTGTGTGGAATTATTCATTGCAATGTTTTGTTGAAACTAGGATGTTGCAAACTTTATTGATGTATTTGTAAATGAGTTGAAATGGATTTCTTAATGTTTAAGATGAATTCTTGCAAACATGATAAAAGATCTCTCTCTCTCTCTCTCTCTCTCGATAATTGAAAAGTACTCTCTTTGCAAATGAGTTATCCACAATGATAGATTAAATATTGTAACAATTGCATTATGATTCCATATTTGGATTGATATATGAATATCGTAGTATCATATATGATGAACTAAATGTAATGATCGTTGAAAACAATCTCTAAATGTGATTCATATCTCACTTTTAGTCCTATCAATTGTAATGAAACATCTATGAAGGAATGAACAAATAGTTATTTTGTTGATATCTCTATTGATTTGCAATCAAATCATATTTAATCCTTAATGATACACTATCAATTTTAAGACTATAGACTTCCTAATGCAATAAAAAAACTAATAAAATGATAATGCTATCCTACTCATTGTTGTGAAGGAAATTGATAATGTTCTCATACATAAGAGAATTCATTTTCAAATGTATAACTACTCATAACTAGCAAGAAATTGTAAAAATAGTGCTATAGCAAAATAGCACTCTCCAGTTTTAAGAGAGCAAAATGCTCTCTGGATTTTGTATAGGATAAAAATCCCATACAAAATCCATACCACAGTCAATTTAAAATATTATAAATTTCTACTATTTCTTTCCTTAGCAATAAAATATTTATTAAATTCTACTCCCTCATAACTTCACAAAAAAAGGCGCAGCATGTTATAGCCTTACCTTGCAATAAATATTTTGGTCTGCATTGTAATAAAGCCCTGACTAGCTTATGTCATTGGGCAGCATGGGATAAAGGCTAGCATGGTTTGATTTGAGGTGGGTCCACAACCCATGCCCTCTTCATTAGGCGCCAGCCCTTGTTGACCTCTTTTTTCCCAAGTTTGACTCCTTATTTTCCTTTATCATGCGCTGATTTTGGGTTGTAATGTTTCCTTTGGCTTTGAACAAAGCTTGGAGTTAGGTGGGCCATCTAATCTAGTGCCCTTTTTGAATGCTATCCCATCTCCTCCCTTAAATGGCGCACCCATGGGCTGACTTGGCATTAGATTTATTTCCAAACAAATATGTTATAACTATCTTTGGTTTGAATTGGTTTTAGTGGGCCCTCCATTTTGGGCGCTGTTTTGTTTGGGGAATAAATTCATTTCCCCTTGTCCTTAGCTTAGCATTGGGTATGGTGCGCCCCATCCCATGCTTTTATTACTGCACTTTCCTTCTCCCTAAAATGGCGCACCTTTAGTCATGAGGGAGAGGGTTGTTTCCCTTTGGACACGTGGTTTAAGATAGGAGTTAAAAAGGAGATAGGGATTAGGATAGGTAGTGTATAGGATATTTGATAGTTTAGCTTGTTAATTAGTTTTGTTATTTTGAATTAATGTCTTGTTAATATCAATGGTTAATTAGTATTATTCACTTTGTTTTTATTTAATTATATATTTTGTTATTTTATTTTTTATTGTTTAATATTATTAATTAAATAGTATGTATATATTATAAATTAATATATTATAATTTATTAATTAATTAATAATTACATTAATTAATTAATATATTATAATTATTAATTAATATATTATAATTATTAATTAATTATATATATATAATATTTAATTATAATCATTTATTAAATATCATTAATTAATATTTTATAATTTATTAATTAGTTAATAAATATATTAATTAATTAATAATTTATAATTATTAATTCATGTTTATCTAACCTTGGTTAATGGTTTAACTGATTAATTATCGACTATCTCATTATAATAAACTTTTTGACATTTAATTTATATATATAGAAAATATTTAATCTATATATATAAGAACATCATTTAATGAATACCCTAGGAATATTCTTTTACTCTTTGATAATCTATATGATTAATAGATTAACGTTCGACGAATTGTTTGTAAGTTTGATTAACGAAACCTTTTAAATTTGAATTTCCACTTAGTATCTTAATTAAAATAATTATGCTAATTCGTCCTTCCCGTTTGATTTCTAGATGTAACGTGTAGGGTGATCTAATCATGATTTGTTCATCCTAACCCTTTTGAAATTCGGTTACAACTTCTCACCCTAGTATGGATTCCTTGTTAAAACTATTTCAGCTAGCAAACCTTGGGAACCAACGATGAATAGCATTGGTTCATCTGACCCTTTTTGAACTTTGTTATTATCACCTATCAAACTGTATCACAAAACTTGGTACTAATATCTTTAAAAAAAAAAATTGTTGGTTGTGTTTTGGCCCGAACTTTTGGGCATTACATTAGTTAGTCTCTTCACATCTATAACGTATTTATGGATAGATGTTTGTAAACCTTTATTGCTTTCAGGTTAAAAGCATTACCGATTATAGTTTTAGTTAATTCATTGTAAATCTTACATGGGAAGATTTACCACATGAATAAACACAAAACTAGGAGCATTCACCAAAGAGAAAAGCAACAAAGGAGACAATATTTTGAAGGGGCAAAAGCATAAAAAAGCCCCTGTGATATAATGAATGTGGCAAAAATGCCTAAGAATGAGAGAGAGCGAGAGAGAGAGAGAGAGAGAGAGAGAGAGAGAGAGAGAGAGAGAGAGAGAGAGAGCTTAGCTCATACAATAGTGTTCAAGAAGAAAAAGTATCTCATGTGAGAGAGAATGAGAACCATCTCTTTTAATAGAGATGTGAGAAAGGAGTTACTTGTAACTCCCATTTCTATGTATGCCACATTTCACTAGTGTGTGAGACAAGTGTAGGAATCCTCATAAGGAGGAATGTCTATTTTCCTTAATAAAAGAAATTACAAATATGACATGTCCTCCCACTTGGACTAGAGGATGAAAACAATAGGATACCTTGGTTTATCCTTTAAATACAAATAAATACCAAGGAAAGATTAAATTCTAACACCCCCCTTTAATCTTTACTTGGGGTAATTACATCAAGGGGTATCAAACCCAAATTGTTACAATGAAATTCAAATTTCTCTCTAGAAAGAGATTTTGTCAAAATATCTGCAACTTGATCTTCACCTTTGCAATGGAAGAGGGAAACTTTCTTTTCTACAATGTGCTCTCTAATGAAGTGATGGTGGAGAGAAATGTGCTTTGACTTTGCATGGTAAACTAGATTCTTTGCCAAGGCTATTGCACTTTGATTTTCACAATACAGTGGTGTAGGTTTTTGTTGAGGTAGACCCAAATCTTCAAGTATTCTTCTAAGCCATCAAGCCTCTTTAGAGGCATGAGTACAACTTTTATATTCAGCTTTAGTAGAACATAGAGACACAGATTGTTCTTTTTTACCTTTCCAAGATATAGAACCTGAACCAAGAGAAAAAAAATACCCAAAAGTAGACTTCCCATAATTGGGGTCTCCACCTAGATCTGAATCAGTAAAGCCTTTTAAAGTAAAATCATAATTTGTAGCATAAAATAATCCTAAGTTAAGAGTACCTTTAATGTAATATAATATTCTTTTAGCAATTTTGAAGTGAGTTTGTTGAGGTTTGGACATGAATCTTGAAAGTAAACCAACACTAAAAGATAAATCAGGTCTAGTGAGGGTTAGATAAATTAAACTACCTACAAGTTCTCTATAAGGAGTAGCATCTATGAAAGGAGATTCCATATCTAGCATTAACTTAGTTCCTAAATCACATGGAATTGAAACAGGGTTAGCATCATTCATATGAAATCTATCTAGAAGATCTTTAGCATATTTACTTTGAGAGATAAAAATACCCTTAGGGGTTTGCCAAATTTGCATTCCTAAGAAATAATGTAAAAAACCTAAATCTGTCATTTGAAATTTTTGGTTGAGTTGGAACTTAATATCAGAAATTAAATGGTTAGAACTAGAAGTAAGAATCAAATCATCAACATACAGAATGATAATAATAATGTCATCTTCACTATGCTTGATAAACAAGTTAGGATCATTTTTACTTCTTTCAAAACCTTGAGAAATAAAGAAAGCATTAATTTTGGAATACCATTCTCTAGGAGATTGTTTTAAACCATAAATAGACTTCTTGAGTTTACATACTAAATGGTCATTACCTTGTTGAATAAAACTAGGGGGTTGAGACATGTATATTTCTTCATGCAAATCGCCATTCAAAAAAGCACTTTTAAGATCCATTTGGTGAATAGGCCAATCCATTTTTGCATCTAAAGCAAGAACATCTTTAATGGTAGGCATTTTAGCAATAGGAGCAAAGGTTTCATTATAGTCTATTCCTTCAACTTGAGAAAAACCACGTGCAACTAGTCTAGCCTTAAATTTACTAATTTCATTATTGGAATTTAACTTAGTTTTATATAGCCATTTGCAGGAAACCAGATTTTTACCATGAGGTAAAGGAACAAGATACCAAATACTATTAGAAATTAAACTATCATATTCTTCTTGCATAGTAGTTTTCCAGTGAGGTTGATTTTTAGCTTGAGTAAAGGTTTGAGGATCATTAGAATTAGAGAGAGAAGTCATAAGAGCATAATTACAGTAGTTTATCCTTCTAGGTTTAATTCCACCCATTCTAGCAATGTAATCATTACCTTCATTAAGTAAATCTTTAAATCATTTAGGATTTCTCCTAGAATTAACAAAAATATTACTAGGAGGAGTAAATAGATTATTACCATCATCATCATCATCACTACTACTACTAGAAGGAACAAAATCATTAGAAGGAGTGTCATTACTATCTATTTGTTCATCATTATCCTATTTATTATTATTATTATCCTTAGTATTAGGAGCAGAAATAGAAGGAACATAAACTTTAGGAGCAGAAATAGAAATGTGAGAAATAGGGTTGAGAGACAGAGGTTGGTCCTCTAGAAGAAATATGTTGTTGTGACTAAAATCAGAATCTAAAATTTGAGAACAGTCATGGACACCATTTTTAAAAATGCAAACATCTCCAACTATTTGAACTTTATTAGTAAGGGGATCATAAACTCTATAACCTTTAGTGTTCTCAAAATAGCCAACAAATATATGAGGTGAGGATTTAGGATCTAACTTTTTCCTTTTCTATTTAGGTGTGTGAACATAAGCAGTGGAGCCAAAAATCCATAAATGCGACAAATTGGGTTTTCTTCCTGACCAAACTTCTTCAGGAGTTTTATTTGGAAGGGCCTTAGTAGGAGTTCTATTAAGAATATAGGTGGCACATGCCATAGCTTCAACCCAAAATTTATAATCTATATTTCTAGCATGTAAAAAACATCTAGCCATTTCTACTATTGTTCTATGTGTCCATTTTGCCACACCATTCTGTTCTGGTGTATAAGGAATGGTAAGCTCATGTTTGATACCAAAAAATCTTAAATAAGAATGGAAAGCATGATTAACATATTCAGTACCATTATTAGTCCTAAGAATTTAAATTTTACAACCACTTTGTCTTTCTATAAAAACATGAAATTCAGAAAAAATATCAAGGACTTGATCTTTACTATGTAAGAAATAAATCCAAGTTCTACGAGAATAATCATCAACAAAATTTAAAGCATATTTAGAGCCTGAAATAGAAGTATTTTCCATAGGACCTAAAAGATCACTATGAATCAAAACTAACTTATTATTAGCTCTCTAAGATGATTTATGGGGAAAAGATTCTCTATGCATTTTACCACTCATACATCCATTGCAATCAAACTTAGGAGTAAACTTAGATAGCCCATCTACCATATTTTCTTTTTTCATTAATGAGATATAATCATAATTTAAATGTCCTAGCCTCTCATGCCAAATGTGAAAATCAACAGTAGTAAGTAATGAGTATCTAGGAGAGGAAAATTGATAAAATTTAAAGAGATTATCATCATCTAATTTAGCATCAGCAACTATCTGATCAGTATTGGGATCAATGATATGGCAATTATTTTTATGAAACTCAACCTTATAATCTTGACATAATTGAGGAACAGAAATAAGGTTAGCTTTCAAATTAGGAACATAAAGCACATCATGTAATTTACCATTTGGAATAGAAACATTATGAGTTCCTTCAACTTGATAGCAATGATTATCAACTAAAGAAATAAGAATATTCATAGAGTCAGGTCGCAAAGAATCAAAGACTTCCTTATGAGATGTAACATGTTGAGATGCACCACTATCAATAATCTATTCAAGTGGTTTAGAAGCATTAACACAAACAGTAAAAGTAGAACAAGATTGATTTCCATTAGGTTTTCCATTATGTTGATCATCCTTTTGTTTCTTAAAACAGTTATGTATTAAGTGACCATTTTTACCGCAATAGGTGCAATGTGGCCTATTTGACTGATTATTATTATGATAGTTATTAGAAGGCCTAGAATTGTAATGATCATTAAATTGTTGGCTTGAGTTATTATTTGAATTATTAGTATTGTTAGAGCATTGATAGTTTTGGTTATTTTGATTAGTGCTAGAAGATCTATTGTTATTGTGACTTTGAGAGACATGCATGTTCGTGAGTTTTAAGTATGCCAAACTGAATCAATTTAGCTTCCTCTTGAGGCAACATATTTTGAAAAATGACATAAGTTAGTTGAGATGCTAAAGAAGGAACATCTAACTGAGAATAAATATTAGTAATAAACTATTGGAATTGTCTAGGAAAACATTTATGAATAATTATATGGATTATCCTTAAATCAGAAAGAGGAACTTGTAAACCTATTAGTAAAACTTTAATTGAGTCAAACTTGAGCAAGAAATCATCAACAAAGTTGAAATCAATATACCCGAGGTCTTCAAGTTGGTCTTGAAGCTAGATTTTTCAAGTCTCATCTGCACTGTCATAGGTATTTTTTAGGATGTCTCAAGCCTGATGGGCTTCTGTACAAGTAAAAATTAAGACATACAATTCAGGACTTAAGGAGATCCTGATTAAACCAAGTGCTTCCTCATTTTTAGTCTGCCAAGCAGTTTGGTCAGCTTGAGGAGCAGAGGCTACTAGTTTTGAACTAGCATCAGTTGCAATATTTAAAATATGACTGAATCTAAAGATGAAGGTCATGTGCATTTTCCACGCATGATAATTTGTACTAGTTAAATTTTTTTATGTCATTAGGGTGGTCATGGTTAAATATAAAGATTTAAAGTAAAGAGTACCTAAACTTGAAATAAATAAATGAGAACCCTTAACAGAACTCATAAAAGATACTTAGATTAAATGCATGCAAAAGAAACTATATACACTTGCATGCAACAATAGAAAGCTATAAAAGCTTACGCCAAGGATGAATGCAAGGAGAAAACAATTACCAGAGGTAAAACTGAAACTATGAACACTAAACTAAATCTATTGAAGCTCGATCACAATCTCTAGAAACACTCTACAGACAATTGCATACAAACACTAGAAAACTATTGCATGCAAGAAAAAAGAACTGAATCTATTGCATGCAATAAGAAAAACATAAATACTGAATAATTTTCGAACCTACAAAGAAACATTCGGAAACTAAATTGAATCTAAAAAGACTTTAATTAAAACTTGAGCTAGAAAATGAATTGAATCTAATTTTTATTGTGCATGTGATAAAAAGTGACTAACATGAACTATGAAGATCAACAGAGGTATAAACTAGCCTAATAAACCCTACCACGATATTAAGAGCAAGATTAAAAAATCCTACAAGAAAGGATTAACGTTAAAAAAAATTCCCAAAAAAAGTTTCCTTTCTAAGGAAAAAGAAAAAATGTTACAACCTGCAGAAAAAATGTTAATGGAAAACTCAGATTACACGCAATGATCCCTGGCACTGTAATCACATCAAAAAAATTAAAGGCGATAAGTCCCTGCAAAAACTTGTTTATCAAAGGGGTATGTGCAAGATCATGAGGGGCCAAAAAGTGGCGATGTTAGTTCAAAACATTGACAATGTAGCTGACCTTTTTTTTTTCACCCGAATTTGATAAAATGAAAATGGTATCTTAAGGATATTATCAGCTTTCTATCAATATAATTGCTGTCAAATTTTGAATTCGGTAAGTAATTATTAGTTATTTTCTAATTGAGCTACCTCTAAAGTGTTGATTTATATACTGATTGAAAAATGACTATAACTTTCAGACAGCATAACATTTTTTAAATTCAAAAAATGTGTCACATCCAGGCATGAGTCTACTACTTATATATAAAATCTTATAATAAAATATTATCATTTGATTATGATTAAGGTGGTCAGTCGACATACACCTACTTCTTTTTTTTTTTCTGAAATTTTTGTACTACTGCATTGAAATCTATACTTTTCACCAATCATACTAACTTTTTCTCAAAAAAGGCCTAGTAGTTTAGAAACTACATTCACTTTTCTATAGATTCTATTCTTACAAATTTTTGATATTAAGTTCATAGCTAATTGAAATTTTCATATCAAGTTGACTAACCCTGATTTGCTAATTTTTCATTGCCACTTAAGGGCCTAGTTTGGCCCCTCATGATCTTGCACATACCCAAAGATTAGTGCTTATTTAAGTGATATTCAGCTTAAATACAAAAAATGTGAATCCCCAAATCTGTCATTAATCCGACTATATCAAGTAAACAAAAACTTATTGATATAACCTAAATCAGAAAGGCCAAATCCTTGCACCTCTATCTACAACATACTATAGCCTAGATATATCCCAATGTTGTAGCAGGAGATCTGTAGTGCTAAAAAAGATGCAATTAGTTTGAATCGTACAAGCTTGTGCTAAACAAAAACATGAAATCCGAATACTAAAAGACAAAAAAACATAACCTATATTTTTCCAACAAAGGGTAAAAAAAATAATCCCTGATCTGAAACACGCAAACACAACATAAAACCCCATAGAAGACAAAGTCGTAAACTATTAATCAATGAAAGAGAAGGCTTAATTAAAAAAATTCTCAACAAATGTGACCCTATATGCACCCAAATGATAATGGTGAGGGTCAAACTAAAACTGTGACAATACTGAGCGATGGGAGAATCAAACGCCAGTAATAGAATGACTTTTTTGAGAAATCTTTTCCTTTCAATCTGACATTTTTTGTGCAATCACGAAAAACAAACCCTCCTTAATGTGACTGAAATGAATGGATTTAAAAAATAAAAAAGGGCAATACAAAGCTCCAGAGATCTATTCTACACACATGCAAAAGGAAAACAACAAGGACAACCAAGTCGCAACCCACTGGTTCAAAAGTTACAAAAGGATTCATTTCTCTCCTTTTCTAAAAGGCAGACATGATTCTTACTTCTCAAATACCAAGAAGTAGGTTCTCATGCTCCGCTTGGCCCCTTGCTAGAGGAAGAAGGTCATAGAGAAGGAAGGCACCATCGACAATGAGTTTATGAACAAGAAAAGCTCAAAAAAATGTTGAAATTAACTACAAATATAAATGCATGCTCACAGCACCAAAAACATCAAAAAAACTACATAACTTCGCAAAAAACACACGAGAAGAAGCTTATGCAAAAGAGGTAAAAAAACAAGAGGCTGCGCAAGCCAAGGGAAAAGGCTTCGCACACAAAGCTCTCCAAAGAACAAAGGTTGTGCATACAAAGCAGAGGAGAAAAAACTAGATCCAAAAAGAAAAAGAGAAAAACCTTAAAACTTCTCTAGTCAACACAAAAAACAATATTAGAGAGTTCTATCATATGTAGATTGAAAGCACATAAATAAAACTAGTTGTGATCGTTTTAAGCTCAACGGATCCACAACAGAAATGTTGAGATGATTTTCAAGTAAACTCGATCCTGAGACTTTCAAGATCAAAATTCAACAATTCTGTATGAAAAATCAAGCTCTCAACAATGGCGAAATTCACAAAAATGGAGGGCATGGACGGGATGAAGGGAAGAAAAGAAAATCACATATCTAAGCAAAAAGAGGCACTGTGAAGATAAGTCGAGATGATACACACATAGCAGAATAAAAAAAATAGAGGAATGAACTTAATCAAAGGATAACAAAGAAGCTTCAGTGCATGCAAAAGAGAATAGTCCAATGAATAACAACGCATGCAATGAAGGATAGATATGCTAAAAAAAATAGTGCAAATAGCTAATTTATAAAAAGAAAAATATCTAAGGGAAATATCTAAAGAAATGAAATGCATGAAGGCTAAATGATTAAGAGTGCATGCAAAGAAAGGGAATAAATGCTCAAAAATGCATGCAACCAATAATAGAAACAAAAAATGAGTGAAAAAAATAATGAAAAAGGGTTGCACTACAAACAAAGGACTAATTAATATTAGTTGGCAAAAAAGATTAATAAATGGTTAGATATGAATGCCAAGATTAATACTATTTCACTTTACTATCCAAGATTTGAATGTAAAAACTAGAGTTCCAAAATACTTAAAAATTTAAAAGTATTATAATTTTAAAATTACAATGAATGTAATATGCTAAAAGAATCTTAACTAAGGAAAAGAGATTCAATATTCTTTATGTACACACTCAAAACATGATTAAACCAACCTGCTCTGATACCATGTTAAAATAATAATAAAGTGTAGAGAGACAGGAAATTGTTTAATGCAATGAGTAAGGAGTAAGAAGATTTAACATGAATAAACACAAAACTAGGAGTATTCACTAAAGAGAAAAGCAACAAAGGAGACAATATTTTGAAGGGGAAAAAGCATAAAAAAACCTCCGTGATATAATGAATGTGGAAAAAATGCCTAAGAATGAGAGAGAGAGAGAGAGCTTAGCTCATACAATAGTGTTCAAGAAGAAGAAGGATCTCATGTGAGAGAGAAGGAGAGCCATCTCTTTTAATAGAGATGTGAGAAAGGAGTTACTTGTAATTCCCATTTCTATGTATGCCACATTTCACTAGTGTGTGAAACAAGTGTAGGATTCCTCATAAGGAGGAATATCTATTTTCCTTAATAAAGGAAATTACAAATATGACATGTCCTCCCACTTGGACTAGAGGATGAAAACAATAGGATACCTTGGTTTATCCTTTAAATACAAATAAATACCAAGGAAATATTAAATTCTAACAAATTCCCTCAAAATAGAGAAGGTAAGATTCTAAATATTTTTATCCAAGATTAGAACTAGAAAATTTATAACATGTATAATAATTTTAACCTATAGTATAGCTTCTCTATCAATGATTTTCAAAATCTATTTAACATATAGTTAAATACACTTTGATTATTATAGGTATCACTTGATCTTATAATATATTTTTCTTACTTTCAGGTTAAGTTTGATTTTCCAAATGAAGTATTGAAGTCAATTAGTGGTCAATATGGTCGAAAGTTGAACTATGATATGGTAACCGTGAAATGTCTTACTTTCTATACCAATCTAAAAAAATATGGGCCATTTGGTAATCATAACCTGCATATTGATGGAAAAAGTGAAGAGAGAATTGATTTTGCAACACCATCTACTCTATTTTTTTACGGGGTCGAAATTGATAATAGTGGAGACCCATTTGAGGTAAAATCGTGTCTGAAAGCTTTGGCTTGGACCTACATGGAGTTTGTCACTTGTAAAAGTTTAGACATTGACAGAAAGTGGTATACGGAAAAGTCATGGGATGCTTCAAAAGAAGCTTTGAAACGTAAAATAAATTGCAAATAATAAGAGAACTTTTATAAATTATAGTAATTCATGTTCACCTAATCACAATTACAGATTGAACAATTAGATAAAGAAGAATTTCTTAATTGAAAATGTATGTATTAAAAAATAAAGTTTAAAAGAAAAAAGTATAGTTTGGAGGAGGTACAACCAAGATAAAGTATTCTCAAAGTTATAATTCAAGTTTAATATCATTATAATTAGGAATTACACATAGAGCAAATAAGCTAAGATAGCTGAAAGATATAATTTTAGAGTAGAATATAAATTATAATGAGATGGAAAGATCATTTTTCTCAAAAGTACGTTGCTCATGTTCTTCTCTAGTAATATTAATATAAAACTCAAAATTTCACAAAACCCTTGTAGGTTATTTGAAATTTAAAATATTTCAGCTTAGAAAACTCAAGCCTAAAAAAATAATTAAAAAAACTCAAAGTTTTTCATAACCCATGTGGGTTATGAAGAACTAAAAAAATTTCTTCATAACTCGTGTGGCTTATGAAGAACTAAAAAAGATCCTTCATAACCCGTGCGGGTTATGAAGAACTAAAAAAAGTTCTTCATAACCCAAATGGATTATGAAGAACTAAAACTTATGCATTTTTTTTGTTCCTCATAACCTGTGTGGGTTCTATAGAACTAAACCCTATGCAAGGTTTTAGTTCTACATAACCCACAAGAGAGAGAGAGAGAGAGAGAGAGAGAGAGAGAGAGAGAGAGAGAGAGAGAGAGAGAGAGAGAGAGAGAGCTTAGAATAGACAAAGAAATTGATGAGGGAAGGAAGATAGTAGAGAGGGAGTAAATGAGAAGAGTCATGCATATATACAAACATATTTACATATATCTATATAAATATATATGTACATATAACTATAATTATGCATATATATACATACATAGACACATATCATATATATAAATCTATATATATGTGTAGTGTATTACTGTTGGAAATATGGAAAGGTGAGTTACTAATAGGGGAGGGGTGAATCAGTAACCCTAAAAATGTTTTTCCCTTCAAACTTTTTAAAATAAATTCCTTAATTAACTGACTGGAATATTTACTGTCTTCGTACATTCATTAACATAACTGAAATGTAAGTACTTCTAATTTAATCAAATATGAATACATGAAACTTCATACACATAACACTTGTATTTTGGTATCACAGATGCCCTTATTAGAAGGTAAAAACTACAATGGGGATGGAACCCACAAAGCTTCACTACTGTAGTAAATAAAGTTGTCGGTTAAGGCTACAAAGATTGAGATCACGTTTGATGATCTTACCCTATTAGGAGTAACATAAAATATCTACTAGATCTACTTGGTTAGAGGATTTTAGCAACACTCTTCAAGTGTGCACTTAGTTAAGATATTTTACATAAGACTGTCAAGTCTACTCTGTTAGGATATTTTATGTCACAATTGCTAGAGAGTAACAATGAAATTGACCTGTAGATAGCCACTAACTTTTCTGAATATCAAATCCTTTAAGTACAATTAAGAAATCACCTTACTATGATGAATGTCTCCTTTAGTACTACTTGGTAGCCTTTGAACTCTTTCTGATAAAATTGAATACTCTATCAATGCTTCAACTTCAAAACCATGGATGATCTTTAAATGTCCATATGTGTAGCTACTTCATGCATGATACATATCAAAATGACATCTTGACAATTCTTATAACAAAGGATTTTGGCCTAACTAGGGTTGTGACAATATATAGAAAACATAAGATCAATGGTCCAAGTGAATAACCTAAAACATCATTACATAGGGATCATCAATCATTAAAATAGTACATCTATATTTAATCTTCACCTCGATCTTGGTAAACTATTTTCTATCTTGGTAAAAGTTGTTCGCCTTGATTTCTGTGTCATTCCAAACTTTTATGTCAACTATGGATTACTCAGTAAATATCTTGTTTTTGCCTCAATATAATATTGATGTTGGGTAATCATGTGTGCTTAGTAAACATTGTACTTGGTAATCTCTATGCTTGGTGACTATACTTGTAGTTATGATCGACTGAGCTATTTTCTCTGGTTACCGACTATATTTATGATACTAATGAAAACTCTTAATACAATTAGGAGTAACATTCCCCCCTTTGACATTAGTGTCAAAAACATATAGTTCCAATTAAAAAAAAGTTGACATAAATATTTACAAACTCAAAAATGTGTGAACTCCCCCTTTGAACATGTTGTCGCTATAAAGTACATACAATATATATTTACATATATTTCCCCCTTTTTTGAAAGTATTGCCAAAAATGTACTTACAACTTATCAAATATATTCTAATGATTTTTCTTGAGGTTTGCCATGAGATTTTCCCATTCCTCTTTCTGATTTTCGAGTGCAATCTGCTCAAGGCCTACTTGTGCATGCATATAAAAAATGTGTTCTGCCACTGACAACTCGGTGGTGGAAATTAATTTCTTTGCCTTCTTCACATATTTTTGTATCACCTCTAAGTGTGGTAGTAACTCAGCATGTAGCTCGGTTACCTATTCTCTGATTATGTCCTCTTCTTTCCTTAACTCTAGTCTCAACCGCTAAATGTGTGTGACTTTTGAATAATGCACATGACATGCATGAGGCTCAATTATAAGACTATTTGCACTTATCTTGAGATCTTCATCAAGTTTCTTTAACTTTTTGTCTAAAGTGAATAACTTCTATAAAATAGTAATAACCTTTTGGATAATACTTTTTAACTCGGTTACTACTTCAAAATTTTTTACCTTATTTATTGCCACTACTTGGTTGATTCTATCGGTTAACTTATATGGAATCTTATTTTTTGCTCTTTCTTCTATCATCTTCTCAGCATCTTTAGTTAGTCCATTTATTATTTCATTGAGCAGTGCAAGTTGGTCAATGATGGTTGTTGTCTCATCTACATTGACATCTGGTGAAATTTGCATTAGTGTCTCCTTTACATCCTCCAGCACCTTGGTGTTTTTGTGTTCTTACTTTAGCTTCTCATGAGCTTCTTTTTGAGTGCATAGCTCTCCATATTTTATAAGAGCTTCGAGATCAAGTTTTCTTAGGTCACATGCAGGAATTTCAATTACCTCATCAAGTGTGACCGGACCCTTACTTCTACATTTCATCTTCTTCTTCTTGTCTTGTACGCTTGATGTGGGAGATTTTGTAATTGAAACTTGATCCTTGTGCTTTGGATTTGGCCTAGGTGGCTTGGTAGTCTTCTCTTCTTTTTCCTTCCCTATTGTAGATTCTCCAATATTTGGTGCTAGTGTTGGTGGCCTAGTGCTCATAGCAGAAGTTTCTTTTGTATTTTCCTCCTATGTTCCTTGATTATTTTTTGTTGCATTAGTGGTCTCAATGTTCTCTT
Organism: Chamaecyparis obtusa; assembly: GCA_027943335.1. Taxonomy (NCBI): domain Eukaryota; kingdom Viridiplantae; phylum Streptophyta; class Pinopsida; order Cupressales; family Cupressaceae; genus Chamaecyparis; species Chamaecyparis obtusa. The sequence continues at coordinate 807,992 of BSBK01003232.1, read as the reverse complement.
CACCTTGTGTAGCTTCACCACCATGGTTATTCTCTTCACCTGTATCTTTGCCCTTGTCTTCAACTGCATCTTTTGTGTGCTCGAGTGGAACTTCTTCTATTTGGTGCTCAGTAAAATCTATATAGTTTTTACCAGAATAAGTAAATTTCCCAGTACCATTTCTCTTGCTACATCAGTTGCTTCTTCTTCTTTGAGGTTCTCGGTGGTAGTATTTATTAATTTTTCTTCCTTTACTTCATCATCGGGGTCTCCTTTTATTATATCTTCAATCAATATTTCTTCTTCTCCTAACGTTTTCAGCATCTCTGGAATGTCTTCCATTTCAATCTCAATATCAATGATGAAATCTTTAGCATATGTTTCCTCCTTGGGATACTCGGTATCAAATATGTGAATTGGTTCATCCTCTACATCTATTGGTACATTGGCTTGTAAACTTAGTACACGTTATTCACTTTCAACTATGGGTGCAATTACCTTGGTTTTCTCTAGTGGACTAAGAGTTCTAGTCCAGATCTCTCTAATTTCATCATCTACCTCTTATATTTTACCTTGTAGAATATTAAATTCTCTTGCCTTCATAAAAAATTTACTTGAATTTTGTTTCAAAGAAGCATCAATCTGGGGAACATCAAAATATGGCTTGGCTAGAATTATTGATCTTTCTCTCATTATTTTCTCAGTCTGAAGTGCATATGTCCATCTTGCAAATACTTTTTCATATAGTTCCTTCGGTATGTTGTTTGCAAATTCTATTGGAACTCAATTAAAGTTAATCATCATACCTATGATTTCTTCCTCCATCTTATCTTGATCTTCTATTATCAGGTTGGAATACATGTTAAGATTATGAATAGCGAGTCCTCTAGCCTTCTTTATTCCTTCTCCTATTTCATCAATTTTTTGTGGTCCCTTGTTTACCACAACTCAAAATTTATTGTTGTCTTCCTCTTCTGAGTCTATATCATCCTTTCCTCTTATCATTTTTCTTCTCCTTTTTGGTTCATGGAGCACAGTGGAAGCTTTTGTTCCTCTCTTTTTTTGTTAAGTGTGGATCAGTATTGGCCTAGTTATTTTTTCTACACCTTTCTTCAGAGGTGGTGTGTTGCCATTTTTTGACCTTGTCCTTGCTCAAGTTGAAGTATCAACCTTCTTACCTTTTACCTTTGAATCCTTTGGTGGCTCTACATGTTCTAGCTCATCAAACTCGATAGCCTCTTCATCATCATCTTCACCATTTGGTACCTATTCCTTAGTTTTCTCTTCAATTGATTTCTCATCTTCTTCATTTGTGACACTGAATTTTTTCTTCAAATTTGTAACCATTTTATCCTTTTTCCTTCCCATCTTTGTTTACCCACTGGGGTAGACTAGCTTAGTGATGCATAGACATTATACAAGAAATGTAAATAATAGAGATGGATCAGAGAACACCAAAGCTTTCATTAATCATTCATAACTTAGTACATTCACAATAGCCACAATGATCATGATCTCCTCAAAGAGAAAGTACAGTGTTTATATAAAACCTGAAGGGGTGCAACTAAATGTTGTCACTCGTTTCCAACCACTAGTAGTATCAACTACCTATCAGTGCATACATCACATAACTAACACTTGATAGCATAATAAAATTAACTGATAACATCATCCCCCCTAAAGAAAAGTCATCTCTGGACGACAACAAAATGTGTAGGACAAAACAACAAAATAGGAAGGATGAACTACCATAGACAAAAAAATAGGATTGAGAAGAAGAGTGGGGAAAAGGAAGCATCCCTAATGAGGAATTTTGCTTCTCCATTGGAGGAACTGGTGTAATGGATGACCCCAACTAAGCTTGGAGCTCATACACATGTGTAGCTCTGGTCTGCAAGTGCGCTTTAGCTACCAGCTACAACTCCAAGGAAGACTTAACCATCAAAGAAGCCTCCAAAAGTTCCTTCTCCTTGGCCTCATTCTCCACCTTTGCTACTTCCAACCACTACTCCCAAGCCATGGTCTCCCTAGCCAATCTCTCTTCCAAAGCAACTCATACTTCCTATTCAGCCACCAACTCCTAGGTACACTGGAGTAAGTACCCCTCCACTACCTCTAGCTTGGTGCCTAGCTCCTCCCAAGATCTTTGTGATGTCACCAAGGAAATCTCATTTTGTGACGAGACATACTTAGATCACCTCAATGCATAGTACCCATCCTAAATTGTCTGCTCAAGCTCTTGAACAAGAGATGCTACCTCACTCTCAATTAATGGCATAGGAACAACCCATGTAGCCACCATCTTTTTTGTCTCTTCAACAGGCCACAACCCTTTCTCAAAACACTTGACACATACTACACCACAACCCACTCAAACAAAGGCTAGAAGACACCTCAAATCCTGAACCACAATCACCACAGCTTGAGACTGTGATACAGCCACCAATTGACGTCCTCGAGTGACTATGTCTACCAAATAGGCCTCCACATCCTCTCCCTCCAACATCCCAGATCGGGTGAGGGCTGTCGGGTGAGACAACTTGAATCTACAAGGTGCCTCCCTCACCACACCATGCACTACCACTGTCAACTGAACTACCAAAGAAGTGATTGTCTCCACAGCCCCATCCTCTTAGGATAAGGAGGGAATATATGTTGCTACTATGACATTCGTAGAGTCTATACCAATAACCTCTGAAGCGCCCTCTCGTCGAGGAGAAAGAACTATTTTGGGTGGTGGAGCAAGAACCAACTGAAATGGTCAGTTGATCCAAGAATACATTACTCCAACATAGACAAGGTTGGCTAGGGTAGGTGGATCAGTTGGGAGGAATCCTGCAAAAGTGTCACATCTACTGTCACTAGGGAATCTGATCCTATCACATTCATCTGAACCTGACCCTCACAAATATCCTAGGTGCCTCCTAGTACTTCCTCCACTACAACTAACACTGCTACCCCCACCTAAGGTTCAGTATCACCCTCAAGTGTACTGGTCATGACTTCTTCCTCAGGTGGAAACTCGACTATAGGAACTGTTAGATTCACCAACCTTGTGGAAGTCAAGTGGGCCAAGGAAGACAACACCAACATGAAAAATTGGACTAGTGGGGCTGTAGAGGTGGATTCCATTACCTCCATGTGCACTACCTCCTCGATCATATCACTATCCTCCTCCTTTGAGTCTATTTTAGAAGGCTTTGGAGTGGCTTTGCAGCCACTATCAATATCGTTGAGGTTAGACTCCACAACTATTTTTCAATGTCACTTCTACTCACTGGTTGTACCTCTAGTATCCAAATAGATCTAGTGAAACACAAGAGGGGCTCACACTATAAGATTTCCTAGTGGCTTGAGTTCTAACTCAGCGACGGGAATCTTCTTGAGTGCAACCTCAAGAAATAATTTGATAGTGTAATGGGGCATTTAAAAGTCCAATGTTGCAATGTCATAAACTCTGACATTCTATTTTCCAACACCAAAGCCCAATCATTTACCACGCCATTCATTAGTCCTCGCATTTAAACAATCTATGGTAGGGCAATATCAAAGGTGTGACTCAACCTCATCAACCTACTCTTGATTATATCTAGAATGTAATGCCATGCACCCTCTACTACGAACTCCTTCTAGAGGCCTCTCCCTTTGATTGCCTTTATCAAAGAGTCCAACTCCACTGGAATGAGAGGATGGTAGATAGTCTTTATCCAAGATTCCTTCCTTTCTACTAGTATTTTCTACATTTTGGTTTCCACCTACCACCTGTTGCACCCTAGAATTCCAAAGATGCATACGAATTCCTTAGTGCCACATGAGACTATGAGTCAGTGTTTCTGATACACAAAAGTACTCTTCCTCGTATGCTTAATGAAACCCTGGATCATGACCCTCAAAATGGGTTCCAAGTTGCACATAGGAAATAAGGTCATTTGAATAGCCTAATGGACACTAGTCTTTCATAGGATGTTCTTCACATGGTCATCCTCCAGAGTTTCCTTCCACCGTTTCCTGCACTCAAGTCCATTGAGGCCTTCAAATGCTACAATTTGGTAGGTGATGGCTTCTTTTCCCTCCTACGAAGTGGGCTTGAGATTTTTTGTGCTACTCCCAGTCGCTCGTTTGTGCCCTACAACTCTAACTCCAAAAGGTAGTATGGTAGCCTTCTTGTCCATGGTTGTACTTCCTAAACTCCCTACCTACAGTTGATTCTTCTAGTGACTCCTCTTTTCGGTGGACTCTATAACGGTTTCTTGTTGTTGTAACTATTGTGGTAACTAAAAAATACAACTACCATATGGAATCCACAAAATGCCACATGTGATGCTTAAAATCTATCAGTGCTTTAGAAAATGGGGTTTCCTATGGCAGGCCTATGTATCTTTTGGTGTCATTTTTGGCCTAGCTATTGCACTTTCCTTCTCCCTATCTTTTGGTGTCATTTTTGGCCTAGCCATTGCGTTGTCCTTCTCCCCCATGGATATCCTTACCTTCCTTCAAATGCCCTCCTCTTAGCATTTTTCTCCTTCCTCAAGGCTGAAGTTGAACTTGTGTTGTTTATAGAAAGCATGATCATTAACATATCCATTGTAGTTGAGCCAACAACTATTTCTCTCTCGGTGGAGACCAGTTGCAAATTGTATGCTAATTTACCCTCATTTGTGCAGGTTGTGTATCTCCTGTCTTCCAGTCTTATCTGTCTACTCACCGCATGACTATGTTTGGCTCACCATTTTAACCCATGATAGAGTTCCACCATTTGGCAGACCACTTAGTGGCCCCACCATTTGGTGGTTCCACCGTCAGGTGGATTCACTATTTGGTAGTGCCAACCATATGAAACTTTTTTACTTTTATTTTTATTTTTTTAAACTATTTGCCTGGTGGTCACTTGAAGGTGCCTGGTGGTCCCAGCGATCATGGTATGACTTCAACTTCGAGTTATTGACAGCATCGGTTATGGGTTTCTCATCTTATGTGGACAACTTAATTTCCCCATTGGCATTGACTACCTGAACTTGGTACGAGCCCAACCATTTCACCTTAAACTTCTTGGGTTTGATCTTGTTCCACCCATTGTACTTTAGTATGAGTTGCCCCAAGGAGAATCAAGTATGTCAAAGGTTCTTTTCATGCCAATGCTTCCAAAACTATTGGTCCATGTCTATTACCCACTCTACCAACATTTGTCATTTGTTGAGTTTGTTAAGGGCATGTAAATGTTCTCAAAGGCTCTCCATGTCACCTAGTTTGTTGTCGAGCTCTATTTAGAGATTGGGCACCATAAATTTCATCAAGATGATGGCCTCTTGTCTATACATCAACTAGAATGGAGTGTATCCCATGATGACCTTGTATGTCGTACAATATGCCCATAGTACCAACAGAAGTCTCTCTTCCTAGTCTTCGCCTTCTACTCCCCATGACTTGTAAATTACTGACACACGTATCTTGTTGGTAGCTTCAACCTGCCCATTTTCCCTCGAGTAGTAGGGGCTTGAGAGTGAGTGAAAAAATTTAAAATTTCTGGTGAGAAACCGTATTACACATGGTTAATAGGTATTAATGAAATTCCCTCCTTTGTTTCTATTGGGATTAATAGGTATGTTGTACTGTATGATTATATGTTCATAGATAAATTTCATCGTGCTTACTATAGATTTGTCTAATAGAGCTCTAGCTTTGACCCATTTGGTAAGGTATTCAGTTGCCACCACAATGTATCGACACTTGTGTCTCTTTCTTACCTTTAGTGGTCTAAAAAAATATAGTCCCCATCGCTCGAACAACTCCTAAGCATTGGACATGTTTAATAGCATAAAGTCCCTCTTGAGTGGTTTCCTAGCTCTTTGACAAGTGTCACAACTCACCACCCAGTCTCGTGCATCATTATACAATGTGTGCCACCATAGACCTTTGAGTGAAACCTTTTGTATTGTCGTATCTAGTCTCATATGCCCTCTGACAGGACCTTCATGGACCTCCTGTACTTCTTCTTCCATCACACACCTCTAAAGTACTTGGTTGGGTCCCATTTTGTACAATAACCCATTAATGAGTTGGAAGGTCTTACTTCTGAGGACAAGTTTCCTTCTCTCTCCTGGTGGCATCCCCTCTAGGAATTGTCATGTGGACAAGAATTCTCCAATGCTTGCATACCATAGAGGAAGAACAATAATACAAAAAAGATGGGCGTCCGGGAAGTCATTATTCACCCCCTCACGTAGCTCCCCAAATTTGATGCACAATAGGTGGTCTACATACATGTGACTTTTTCTTGGTCGTACTATGATGTTAAAGGTGAACTCCTGCAATAGAAGTAGCCATCTGCTTACTTGGCCCTGAATAAGTGTGTAGACACGCAAAATTGGATAAATGCATAAATCAACAAAATGCATCAAATCATAAAAGAGTGGACATAATTAAATGAAGTTGAGAAAAATCAATTAAAATAAAGGAATTAATAAATGATGACGTTAAATGATTACATCAAAGCTTAAAAGGGGCAAAAACATTATATAATTGATTTTAATTAATTAATTGTATAGTTGTTTAAATCATAAATCAAATTGAACCCATTACCCTTCCATGGATAAATTTAATTACTTAATTGAATTAATAAATTCTATTTTCCCTCAACAAAGTGATCAACCAATGAAAATTGAGAAAACAAGTGCACATGGATCACTTAAAAAAGGGACATAAATCACTCACAAATTGTAAATTGTCCCCTCATTTGTGGACAAAGCAAAGTTTTTGACTCAACCATGAGCTAACCATGATCAATTCACTCTACCCCCTACCCTTGGGAAATTACTATAAATATGAGGCACTTTAGAGAGCATTTCCATCTTGGAAGTCATTTGCAAAAGCATTGTTACTATAGGCAAATTGAGCATTCTAAGAGCAATTGGAGCATTTGAGCATTTAGAGTTTATCATTGAATTGTTATCAAAATGGAGCTAGATTAAGCATGAATCTCTCATAGATTAAGCATTTAGAAGCATTGCAGCAGCATTCTTATCATTTTAGAGGTGTCACTAGTGAGGATTTGCAGCTAAGAGCTCACTTACCACTTCTTTCTAGAGATCCATGAGATGTTATAGATTGTAGTTGCATTTTAGAGTAAATTTCCTTTGTATTTAGCTTAAATTGTTGCTACTTGATCTTAATTTCATGAAGGTGATTATCATCATCACACAAATGGTGCCCACCATGGGGCCTTGAGCCTCAAATTCTAACAAATTTGTGATTTAAATCATCTTTGCATGTGTTTTTGTGTTGTTTCCGTGTGTTTTCTGCAGGAATTTGCTAAAGTCACGCCTACGGGAGATTTGCTCACACCTTGAAGCATTTTGTTGTCACTTCAAATCTCTATTCTCACACCTGCTAGCTGGAAACTCATGCCTACAATAGTAAAGCATACAGCCTTTACAAATTTTAATCACGCCTACACGGCAAGAAGTATCGCTTACCTATTATTTTTTGTCGCTTCAAAAATTGCTTTGCTTTGCATTTAAAGTCTAAGTTTATGCTTTAGATAAGTTTTCTGTCACTTTGAATATGACTTTGCATTGCAATTGAAGTTTAATGTTGCGCTTGATATCATTCCTTTATCACTTTGAATACTTTAAATGTCTCTTTTCTCTGTCTATTTTCTACAGATTTAAAGTTTGTGCATGCTTAGGTTGGAAACAGTTACTACCTATGTGAATTATTAATGTCGCCCATGTCACTGAGAGGTGTCGGGGCTAATCACTAAAGTCACACCTGCGAGTGATTTGTTCATGCCTATTAGCCGGATGATGTCACCTGCTGTTTATTTTCTGTTCTAGTCTTTAATTGGATAAATTTGAAAATTTGACTGTTTGTGTTTGTTGTTAATCAGTAAATGAGCAGACATCTGAGAGTGAGAAAGCTAGAGAGCAGGTTCAACAAGGAGGGAAAAGCCTTGGCAAAGAAAATAAAGAAGGAGAATCAAGTGCATACAAAGGTTGTCCTTGAATCCACATTAGATGAGGATGTCAAGGTATATGAGAAGTACTTAGCTGTGATTGAAGCTTACAAGTGAAAATTTGTGTCTCTAAATTGGATTTATGAACCTTGAGCTTAAAGTTTCTTTCATTTAAATCTTTTGATTGATTACATGCAAGTTTGGTTTCCCCTCATTGTGAATTGGTTGTGTTGGACTAACTTGTTGGAAGAGGGAGCTGGAGAAATTGCCAGGGTGAGTGAAAAATAAAATTCAATAACTCAAAAATGCCCCTAGCCTTTGCTAGCTACAAGGAGAGGTATTTCACTTAAACAAGCTTGCATTCCCTTAACTTGTGGCATTGTCATTTAAATCTAGCTTAAATAGAAAGGAAATTGAACCACACATTTCAATTCTAAGAACCTCCTTGTCAAGATGTTGAAAAAGAACTAAGTGTTTGAAGTGTTTAGGAATCAAAAGGAAAGTTAGGGATATGCTCTTCACCTTCTTGGTGAAACAAACTCCCAAAAACTTTACTTTAATTCCAATTCTCATTAGTTACAAAATGAACATGCTAGAGATTTAGTGGGCTCACCTCCCGAATTTTCCTTAGCAAGGCTAGTGAGAGGGACAACCCAAAGTGGGATACACTTGCTTTTGTCGCGAGAATCCGACCCACTATAAAATGAAATGCATGCATCCTTAATGGGGTGCATGACAAAGGGATTTTAATCTTCTTGAACTTCCTCTAGTAGTCCTTACAGATTGTGCAAAATCATGCCTCGGTGCATGTGGGAAGCCCCTTTACATACTTAGGGGATGAGAGATTTTAATTCATTTGAATAGAATACTGATTAAATCCCAAGTAAATTAGAAAGGCCACCTTGTAGAGCCATGATTACAAGCCAATTTGACTCTAGGTAGGCTGTTTGGAATCTATTCTTGTGTTATGCCCATGAAAACATTTGAGAATATACACATTAGATTGTTGTTTAGAGACTTTTATGTGTGTGTTGCGTTTGTTCCTAATTTTCAAAACAAGAATTTTCCAAAAATACCTGATCAAATTTTTTTTTTAAAAAAAATCAAAATTTTATACCTTGGTCAGAGAAGTGTCACTTGGGCACATTTTAAACACACCTATCAGAGATTAAATCATACCTATGACTGGTTTAAACACATGTGGACACATAAAAGTCTCACCTACAAGAACTTCAAACACGCCTGTAAATACTGGAAACCCGCTTAACACAAGCAAAGTGTTGCCTGTACATTTACAGAGTGTCACCTATCAACAAACCAGTACATGCTTACACAGGTTTCAGACACGCCTGTGATTGGTTTAGTCACACCTAGAAAAAAAAAAGGGCAAACAAAGAGTACTTCCAAGAAGAATCAAAAAATTTTGAATATCAATTTGAGTACCCTTTTTTGAGTTCTCACTTATTCAACTTACAGTCTGGTCAAAAATCCTATTTCACATATCTATCAAAATTTTACAAAGGATTAGACTCCAAGTTGTCTTAACTTGTATCTAAGGTTCATGCCTGCATTCACTAGATCGTATTATATCAAGCAAACCTTACAAGCTGACGGGACCTATTTGAGACAAGAGCTCCCTTATCCTAGAGAAGAGACTACTCCTAGAATACCACAAAAGTCACCCAAACAAGAAAGGGAAGACAACATGATGTATTATGGTAGTTTGGGTGGTAAGGACAATAGTAGTAAGGATCCTAATAATCAAGGAGATACCATTAATGGGGGAATTGATATAAATGCTAAAGAAAATACCAACAATGGAGGAGCATATCAAAATGCTCAAGGTATTGACCAAATTCACACTAAAACCAACACCGAAGCAACGACAAAAGATGCCATAGACAAAAAAGTTAATGAGGCAATACAATGTCCTTATTTCTAAAAACTCATGGAAAAGGCAATGGACAGAGATATAGAAAAATACTTCATGGACTTAGCACAAAAAGGTCTCAAACTTCCTCGTGACTATGATGTCAACCAACTTAAAACACCAGAATCTGAGGAAAGTACTTTAGACATCATGAACAAGCAATTCAAGATGTTTCAAATGCAATTGGACAACATTAAGCAAAGCAGGGATCCCAAGCCTTTCTCCATAGAAGCATTGTGTCCATTTCCATTTGGTAAAAGCTTGGTCATGGTGCCATTTCCAATCAATGTAGTGTTTCCAAAGTATGACAAGTATGAGGGAACAACGGATCCTCAAGATCATTTATGGGATTTTTGTGCATTGATCTTAGAGTTCATGCATGATACAACATATTTAATGAGATTATTCCCTTGAAGCTTAGGAGGCATGGCTATGGAGTGGTTTTCTAAGTTACCCTCTAGAATTAAGACCTTTGAGGAGTTAGCTTCAAAATTTGTGGCCCATTACTCATATAATATCAAGCATGAGATCATGATGATAACATTGTGTAATACTAAGCAAAAATATGGAGAGGCATTCCTCACTTTTCTACAAAGATGGAGGATAGTTTTTGCAAGATATCTGAGGAGTGTGCCAGAAAAAGAGAAGATGGATATCTTCATAAATAGTTTGAGTGATGAGTTGAACTACCGATTAAGAATGCAATGTCCAAAGACCTTCCAAGATCTAATTGAAAATGGGGTAACAATGGAGGAAGTGCTGGTCAAAAGTGGAGAACTCAAACTGTACAAGGATAATAAAAACAACTCCAACAACAATAACTCCAACAATGTCAACAATCGCAACAATCAAAAGAATAGTTGGTTTAATAGTAATAGTCACTATAAGAATAAAAATAAGGGGATTGTTAATGATGGTGTGGTGGAGTCTAGCAACTTGAAGGTAGTTCCATTTTCCCTTGCAAAGACACCTAATTAGGTGAATAATACTAATCAGACATATAATGCACCTCCCAACAATAACAACAATGCCAACAAGGACAATCAAGGAAACAATACAATAAATAGAAAAGTTGATAAGTATTTGAAGCCAACTCCTTTAAGGAACTTTACACCCTTGGGAGAACCTCTTGAAAAGGCATTGAAGACTCTCATGGCTAATAATGTCATTACAGTACCCAAGATTCAGCCTTACGAGCCAAATAACAAGCCTAGTTGGTGGAGTGCCAATAGTCATTGTGAATATCATAGAATTCAGGGGCACACAACAAATGAATGTCTGTAATTAAAAAATGTGGTGCAAGACTTGATTGATGATGGCATGATTACTATTTAGGGACCCCAAAACAATGAAGACCATATGACATTCAAACAACCTTTTTACAAACATGATAAGGGTGAGTCATCAAATAGCTAGAAGCAAAGCACCAATAATCTCAACTTTGCACCACCTTATGATCATATTGTTAATTCTATAATAGTCAATGAACAACCTCAAAAGGAAGCATCAAATGTCATTACAAGAGGGAAGAATTCTAGGATGACCCTACAAGGGATAGCTCCTCAAAGCACTAGCACTCCACAATCCAACATTGTGGTCAAACAACCTTCTACAGCAACAAGGCCTTATAGTCTGGTTGATCAATTGCAACGTACTCCAGCACAAATCTCTATCTTAGAGTTATTGAAGTTGTCACCAAACCATAAGGAGATTTTGGAAAAATCTCTAGTAGAGACACATGTTCCTACTAACTTAGAGGCAGAAAAGTTTCAAAATATGGTGGGACATCTTGTGGCACCTCATTGTCTTTCATTTTCCGATCAAGATGACATGTCTATAACCCATCCTCAAAATCTACCATTGCATATAGAGGTCTTAATCAAAAGGCATAGATTAAAAAGAGCCCTCATTGATGGAGGGGCTGGCCTCAACATTTTCACATTAAGTCTTGTCAAATCCTTAGGTCTATCTGATTCTTGCATTGACCCTACAAAGAAAGTCACCATTAAAGTTTATGATGAAGTTGAAAGAGCTTCTAAAGGCATGATTGTATTGCCCATCCAAGTGGGACCAGTCAAGAAGGATACAAATTGTCAAGTGTTGGACATGAAATTAACTTACAACATTTTTTTGGGAAGACCATGGATTCATGAGATGCAAGCAGTCCCATCCACATACCACCAATGCATCAAGTTTCCATACATCAGTGAAGAAATCATGGTTGGAGGGGACTCAAATCCATTTCAATATTGTAATGCACTCAAACCCTTGCATGAGTTATACATTCCACATAACCATGAAGGAATCATTCCAAGAATCACTAATGAAGATACCAAAAGGGATGACCCGGTCATAACATTAAATGCTACTCAAAACCCTCCTCAAGCTAGCTCAACAACATCAACTAAGGGAAAGGAAAAGATGAGCTACGAGGGTCCCATTTCAAGGGAAGACTCAAATCAAGAGTCTAAATCAGAGATAGTACTTTAAAAACCCACTAGAGAAGAAAAAGACAAGGCTTTTGTAGTTTAACTACAAGAAAATGGATAAGATGATGGCTGCCTTTGACAAACAATGTAAAATCAGTTCCAAAGGAGTAGGGGAATATTTTGTTTCCCTATTTGATATGCCCACCTCTCCAAGGACATATGGTAAACCATCAAAAGGACCTTTGCCTCACAAGTACAATTCCTTCTTTGTAAGAGAAAGTGATAAAGCAGCATTTGATAAAGAGGAAAATGAGGTACTTCAATGGTTATATCAAGATGAAGAAGAAAATTCAAACACACCCATGGAAAGAATTCAGCATGTTAATGTACAAACCAAGTGATATGGGAAAGGTTTTGAGATTATGAAAAAAATGGGACACAAAGGAAGAGGACCCTTAGGCCAAAGGAATAGGGGGTTATTCAAACCTATTGAACCTATTTGGAGGGCAAGTCATGAAAAATCTAGAGTAGGTTTTCAATTCAAAGGAGAAAGTTCAAGCCCAATGCATGATTTTTATCCTCAAATAAATGCCTTAGAATCTGAAGGAGATAGTGATGATTATTGGGATTATGAATGGGATACCTTATCGAAGGAGTCATGTCAAGATAAGGAAGTGATTGCTATACATACTTATGCAAAAATCCTAAGGCAAGAAGCTCAAATTAGTGAAGAGCCTCATATTCAAAGGCCTAATATAGAGCAAGCACCTACCAATGGAGCATGGATAGAAACATTTGGATGCCTTCAGAGGAAGGAGATTCAAATGTTAGTTTTAACCCGCTCATGGCTTTTCCCATGTTGTTTCCCATAGAGGTTGATGAGGACTCGAGTGAAGGGGACTTTGACCCTTCTTCCATGGATCATCTTGAGGAAGCGCACATCATAGATCTAAATGATACAATGTATGAACCCTCAAATGAAGTCATGTCCATAAATCCTATTGATGAAACTATACCCAATGATTCCTTAACTTTGATATGCCCAGACCTCATTGATTGGGACCAAACCAAACCAAATGACTTACTTTACTTCCCGAATGACCAAACAGCAAACCAATACCTTAATGCGGTTGAACCCTCTTTCACCAATGAACTCAATACGGACATGATGATGGCATCAGGGGTCCAATCTCTTAGTCAAAAGAAAAAAATGAAGAAAAATAAAAAAATGAAAAGTTCTATTGGTGAAAACCCAACTGTGGCACCATTAGAACCAAAAAAAGTAAAAATAAAAGATGTTTCTTTTGGTGAAAACCCAACTATGGCACCTGTTAGACACTAAATTTGCACCCTTGATTCAAGCTCTCTTGGTCTTGATAATCTAGTATAACATGGGAATCATCTCTAGGTTATGGGACCTTTGCTAACTGAGATGAGACCTCTAGGTTCTAGGCTAGTTCCTCTTGGATAATCACCTTAATTTACTTCTTGCTATGAAAAGTAAATCTTTGAAGCGAAAGGGTTAGAAGGAATGCTTGAAAAGGGAAATAACATGAAAGCAAACTACCTACGAGATGATGCACCAAAATTAGGGTTTTGGATCTCAGTAGAGAGGAATGAGATTGATGGAAGAGTTAGGTCTAATAAGTCACAACTCACTAGATAGGCTTTCATAAGTGTTTCATGGGAGGGTCTAAACAAACGACTCAACCTATGACCTACAAACAAACATCCTTTTCTACAACTAGGTGTAGGAATGAGACAAGACTGCTAGGGGTTGTAGCATACCCACAAAACATCTCAATTAGATCACACATAATAAGACCTCATGACTAAAGGAAAAAAGAAGACCCAACATGAACCGCAGTCAGTTCTAGAGAATGAGCAACTAGAGTATTCTCATGATCGCTGAATAAGACTTTGACCATGAGTTAGATCATGAGAATACAAGAATCCCCTTCAGTCATTGAATCGCTAGAAAACTTTACCTTTCACAAAAGCCGACCACTGAACATCTGGAGATTACGTGACTAAAGGCTTGGCCAATTCGCAGGATATGACATGGTGACCCGAAAATACTTAGCGAATAGGAGAATCACTATATTCGCTAAGTCACTAAAAGAATAGAAGACCGTCAGAAAGAAAAAGAGAACTGGTGACAAAGGGTTAGAAAGAACACATAAAAATTGGAAAACCCTAAGTGGCTACCATAAAGTAACATGAAAATATAACAAGCTAAAAGGGTCTTGAATCAAACGACTAGTTTTATGAATTTTTTAAAGTCTTTTCACCTAGCCAGGGACCTAGAAATAGTTGCAGAGACCAGAGGAAGATAGATGGGATCATGAAAATTTTGGAGGTTGCTCTAAAAACATGAAGGATGAAGACCAGACACAAACCAGGGCCAAATTTGCCAAGGTGGGAAATTTAGGGAAACATTTTGGTGATTTCTTGTTGGATGTCAGCCTGCTAGACATTAAAACCGGTGACCTAGACATCAAATTTTAATCCATTGGGCATGGAGTCAAAACAAAAAATTCTCTTAGAGGTAGAACATGGACTGTGCTCAGGGAACTTCTTGGGAAGCTGGAAAAACCTAACCTAGAAAGCATGGAAAAATAGGGGAACCAAAGCTTATATACAAGAACTTACAAATTTACAGAGAGGGATTAATTTCAAGATAGGGTTTCAGATGGAAACCATTCACTAAAATTGGTAGAGGAACACCCTCTAGATCTGAAAGTTGAAAAGCATTGGGGCCCTTGCACTCTGTTATAACAAATGGTCCACCCCAGAATGAATCAAATTTAGTGTGCCTGCCAGGCCTTGATTTCAACTCATCCCATTTAAGGACTATATCACCAACCTTGAAATTCCTGGCCCCAGCTCTCTTTTCAAATCTTTTCTTTGTTTGGTCCTGATGGAATTCCATATCCTTCATTGCTTTATCTCTGATTTCTTCCAATTCTATCAATTGAGCATACCTTACCTGCAAAGGATCATTTTCTTCAAATAGGGCATACTGAGTAGCCAAGTCTAGAGCTGGTAACTCAACTAAGATAGATAAGTTGGCCTCCTTACCATACACCAACATGTAGGGAGAATTACCAATGATTTTGTTTGGGGTGATTCTATCCAACCACAGGGCAAACTTGAGCTTAGTATGCCAATCCCTCTGATTCTCTTGTAGGGTCTTCTTGATGATTCTAATTAGATTTTTATTTGTTGATTCTGCTAAGCCATTGCCTTGGGGGTAGTAATTGGAGCTTTTCTTCAGGCATATGCCATTCTTAACTGCCCATTCTGAGACCTTGAGGCATGTAAATGCTAGTGCATTATCTAAAATGATAGAATCAGGAGTGCCAAACCTATGGACGATATCATCATAAAAGTTTAGGATAGCATTCTCATTTTCTTCCTGCAGAGCAATTTCTTCTATCCACCTAGTAAAATAATCAGTTGTAATAATAATCCATTTATGTCCTGCACTAGATGGAGGGTTGATCATACCTATGAAATCTATACCCCACTTCATGAAGGGCTGCTCTGTTCTGATTGGTTGAAAGGGCAAGGCTGCAAGCCTCTCTTTTCCTGCAAACATGGCACACTTTATGCACTTTCTAACATAATCATGACTATCCTTAAATATAGATGGCCAATAGTATCCATCCCTCATGATTTTATAAGCAGTAGTCCTAGGAGAGAAATGGCCTCCAGAAGGTCCATCATGAAACTCAAATAGGATGTCTGCTACCTTTTCTAAATCTATGCATCTTAGAAGAACACCATTGTGATCCTTCCTAAAAAGAAAATCATTAATTATCACAAAAGGAATAGATTGCAATCTGTAATACTTTCTTTTTGCTGAATCAAGACCTTCAAGATATTGTCTTGTTTTCATGTAATTAATCATATTAGGCAACCAACTTATTGCCTTAGTTTCTTCTTCAGTAGAATGCATCACTAGAGATGCATCCATGTGTTCAAATTTCTTTGAATTTTCACCCCCTACCAAATGTTCACAAAGACCTCTACCTCTAACCAGCTTGGTAGTCTGAATATCTATATCATACTCCATCACCTTGGTGATCCAACCAACTCTTCTTTCATTCAGGTCCTTGGAGAGAAAAAATTCCTTGACACTAGGGTGAGTCACTTTTAAATGTACCTTGCTATGAGTCAATAGATATCTGAATTTCTTGAGGCTCTTAACCACAGTGAGCACATGTTTCTCTACAAAGGAATACCTTTGTTCATAGGTCTTCCAAACCTTTGCTAAAGAAAGCAATAGGTTGCTCCAATCCTTCTGAATTCTCTTGAGTCAACATTGCAGATATGGCATCTTGTCCTCCATAAGCATAAAGGATGAAATCCTTTTTGAATTTTGGGTTCAAGAGGGCAGGAGCCTCTATTAAAGCCTCCTTGATGGCCTAGAAATTAAATTTCCCTTTTTTAGTCCAACTGAAGGTTGAACTCTTCTTCAACATGGCTGTTAAAGGCTTGAGTAGTTCTGCAATGTTAGGAAAGAATCTCCTAACAAAATTTATCTTTCCTATGAAAGATTGAAGACTTTTCTTGTTATGTGGTAGGGGTAGTTCTAGAATTGCTGCAATTCTCTCAGGATCCACCGTGATACCTTTCTTGGATACTATATATCCTAACAGCTTCCCTTCATGAACTACAAATACACACTTCTTGGGATTAAGAGATATCCCAAATTCTCTACATCTTTGAAAAATCTTCCTCAAATGTTTGATGTGGTTTGCTGCATGTTTTGAGTAGACAGTTATGTCATCTAAGTATACCAACACAAACTTGTACATGAGGCTCTTAAAGGCCATATCCATTTCCTTTTGAAATGTATCACCTACATTTGACAAGCCAAAGGGCATCTTTTGGTATGCCATGGTTCCCCACTTGGTTGTAAATGTAGTCTTATACTGATCCTCTTCTTTGACTAGGATCTAATTGTATCCCGAATAGCCATCCAACAATGAGAATTTCTCAGACCTAGAGACACATTGTAGAATTTGTTCCATAGAAGGTAATGGATGGCGGTATTTTAATGAAGCTATATTCAAATCCCTGAAGTCAACACATAACCTCAATTCCCCATTCTTCTTCCTGACTAGAACAAGGTTGGAAACCCAACTAGTATGTTTAATGGGGTAGATGATACCACTTTCTATTAATTTAAGCACTTATGCATTAGTGGCTCAAGTTTGGGATTAATAGGCCTTTGCTTCTATCTTACTGGTTTGGCATTAGGTTCCAATTCAATGGTGTGCTGAGCAAGGGAAGGGTCAAAACCTTTGAGATCTTCATAATGCCAAGAAAACACATCACTGAATTCCTTGAAAAGTTGTGTGTAGTCATGCTTTTCTGAATTAGTATTCATCTTTCCAAATTGTAGGCTCTTACCTAGTTCCAACTCTAGTTCAACACAATGTTCTTGTTGGACTACCAGGCCAGCTTTGTTTTTCTTGACTTCATCATCCTTGTTGAAGATAGCCTCTAAAGTGACAAGACACCTAGGCATCTTATTGGACTTGAGTTGTATCACTTGATCACCATAGTTTTGTGATAGCCTGTCTTGATTATGCTTTGAAAAAACATCTTCTTCAAACAAGAACTGTAGAATTTGTTCATCATTGTCAAACACTTGCCAATTGACATCATTATCAGGAATAGAAGGTCTAACAATAATCTTGATGTGTTGTTGGTCTGCCTCTTTTGAAATACTATTGGGGATGTCAAACTAAGATCCAATAGCAGCCAACCTATCTGCATTTTGGTTCAACTTTCTAGGGATAGCAATAATGTTGAAAGCACAAAATAATTCAATTGCATCCCAAACTCTATGTTTGTATGCTTTCATGGTAACATTTTTTGTTGCACTTATCCCTCTTACTTGGCTGACAACAAGTTCACTATCACCATAAACTTTTAAGGCCTTAAGCCCTCTCTTCCTAGCCCATTCTATTCCATTAACTAGGCCTTCATACTCTGCAGTACTGTTAGTGCAAGAGAAATTGAATCTAAAGGAAACATAATACCTTTCTCCTTTTTAGGACACTAGCATAGCACCACCACCAGAACCATGTTTGCTTCTAGCCCCATCAAAGTATAATTCCCAAACCATATCGCTTAGATCTTCTGAATCAGTGTCTTTGAGAAGGTTGGGCTTTATGGCATCATTTTCTTGTACCAAATAGTTTCCCAAACCAAAATCCCAAACAAGATGCTCTTGGGCCTCTAAAGCTCTCTCATCTAGAAGAATATTAGGAAAACTCTCTATCTTGGTGCTTGCTTCACTAATCATTTGGAAATCATTGCTATTAAATATGGGGCAGTTGGCATTAATGGCATTAGACACATAAGGTTCTATATGGTGTGCTACAAATTTCTCTGACTTAATGGTAACCTTGGTACCATATCTTGTGTGGAATAACATGTGAGACCAATCAGAGGAAAGATAGCCTCCTAGCTTGGCTGTAAACTCCTTGATAAACATATGGCAAATAATGCAGGGAGATCTATGATATATATATCTAGGATAATGGAAAAATTAGGACTAGCATGAAGGATCAGACTGGTATCCTTAGCCACACCTATAGTATTAACTAAGGAACCATCAAGTTGAGTAACCTTCTTTTGGAAGGGTTCATATTTCAGTCGTAATTGGTCTGCTACTTTCTTGGGCATCACAGTGCTAGTAGCTCCACTATCTACCATGCAATTATGTACTAAAGAATCTCCAATAATTAAAGATACATAAAAGGGAGGAGGCTTTGAATTCCTACCTTGCATGGTATTGCTTTTGGGATCACTGCTTGGAGTCTCCTTCTCTTGGTCAGTGTTAACCAACATTGGCTTTGCAAATTATTTTGTAGGTTGAGGAGTTGCTACATCATTTATGGCCTTCTTCAAAATTTTAGGTTGCCTTGGAATAGTCAAAGAATCCCACATGGACATGGTGACATTCACCTTCTTCATGCTATCTACAATATTATAAGGTGTCACAGTGTGTATTCTTTGTTTTTCTTTTGGTATGACAGGCTCTGCCTCCTTAAGAACTTGATCTTCTTTATTTTTAATAGTAGGGGCCTTCTTTGGTATGACAGGAATAGCTTGTTATGCTGGCTCTGCAGATGTAGTAGCTTGGGTGCCAGAGTCAGCTCTCTCCATGTCTTGAGCTCTTCTTTTTGCTCTTGTATAGGCAACAAAAGCATCATCACTATTGACTCCACTGAATTCTGGTTGCTCCCAATTAAAAAGAGCAGTCTCATGCTCTTGTGACTCTTGTTGAGGAACTGATCCACTGGATGAAGCTTTTGCTTAAGCATATGAAGCATTTTGAACCATCAATGCTTGGTTCATCCACCCATTTGAACATGTGGCCTGATTATGAGGCTGGTTGCAAGGAAAGCACCATTCATTCTCCATAGCCACATTATTTTGAGTAGGCACCATATCCCTCACTAGATTTACAGAATTTAGAGGTGCAGGGTTGTATGGTTGGAATGGTCTTTGATTGAAGCTTTGCCTTTTTCCTTGATAGCCTCCTTGATATGGTGGCCTATTTTGCTGATAAGGCTGCCCCTAATTTTGATACTACTGACTAGGACCTTGGCCTTGCTATTGGAAAGGTGGTCTAATTCCTTGATTTTTCTTTTTTAAATTTGTGACCTCTTTGGTCAAAGTCTGCAACAAGTTTGTCATTTCTTGCATACTAGTAGCTTGGCTACTCTTAATTTCCTGCAACTCTTGAGAGAAACCTGCCTTAGCATGTTCTTCGCCACTAGTACTAGCTTGGGGTGCCAATATGGGAATAGGGGTAAATGGGGGTACTTGTGCAGGAGAAATGGGTTGAAGGCTAGGAAAAATGGGCATTGGAGGTCTTCTAGCTATCATTCCTGCTTGAATCAAACAATTTTCAGCCCTGACAGCTATGTCAAAGGCTTGGGGTAAAGAAATACCACCCATGGACTGGATCATGATGGATATTTGGCCATTCAAACTTTGTAAATAATAAAGGAAAGCATGGTCATCTGATGGCCTTACAAATATAGGGATTCTATTCCATGTTTTAAGGAATCTACTATTGTAATATGTCATTTGCTCTTGAGGGTCTCTCTTAATAGTTGTTAATTGTTCAACTAGAGATAAATTATCTAATTTATCCTCAAAATGTTTACTTAAAGCATCCCCTAGTTCATCCCAAGAAGTAATAGAATCAACAGCTAGAGTTCTAAACCATTCAAGAGCTTTACCTTTTAGAGAGGCCGCTAATAATTTTCTGGCTACATCTTCTTGTGTTATGTTGTGGATGCTGTAGATGGTAGTCACATCTCTTATGTGCTCAAAGGCTATTGTCTGTCCCTTGCTAGTGAAATTAGGCAAGCTTTTTAATGCCACCAAGGGCACATCATGATGCACTAAAAAATTTAATGGGCTTCCCTGATTAAAAGGTGCAAAGGCAAAATTCCTAAACATTGCAGGAGCTGAAACTTGAAGATTAACAACAATATGGGCTATATTTGCTAGATCTTCTTCTTCTAGATCTTTGGTTAGAGATCTTCCTCTTCTTCTTGAATGAAAGGAAAAAGGTCTCCTTTCTGATGAATTAGGAGGTGTTGACTAAACTCTCCTTGCAGGGGATTCTCTTTGAGTTGACCTACCTTTATGACTTCTTGAAGGAAACTCTAAAAAATTGGTGGGTTTTGAGCTTCTAGTCTTAATCTTTCTCATAAACCTTAAATAAGGTTAGCCTGAATCTTTGAAACCAGTGGAGTCATGAGATATACTTGTTAAAACAACCTCTAAAGGCTTTTATTATGTAATCTACATATCAAAGATGACATAACCTTCGATAATGAGCTTATTTACTATCTTTTGTAGATGAACCAACAAGAACACCTTTAAACTTGAATCTGATCTAGAGGGTCCCCAGCGGTGTGCCAGAAAATGTTATACACTGAATTTGCACCCTTAATTCAAGCTCTCTTGGTCTTGAGAATCCAGTATAACATGGGAATCAGCTCTAGGTTGTGGGACCTTTGCTAACTGAGATGAGACCTCCACGTTCTAGGCTAGTTCCTCATGGATAATCACCTTAATTTTCTTCTTGCTATGAAAAGAAACTCTTTGAAGGGAAAGGGTTAGAAGGAATGCTTGAAAAGGGAAATAACATGAAAGAAAAATACCTACTAGGTGATGCACCAAAATTAGGGTTTTGGATCTCAGTATAGAGGAATGTTACTAATGGAAGAGTTAGGTCTAATAAGTCACAACTCACTAGATAGGCTTGCATAAGTGTTTCATGGGAGGGTCTGAACAAAAGACTCAACCTATGACTTGCAAACAAACATCCTTTTCTACAACTAGGTGTAGGAATGAGACAAGACTGCTAGGGGTTGTAGTATACCCACAAAACATCTCAATCAGATCACACACAATAACACAAAAAATTGCAGAAAGTGAGAGGGACTAGGAACCCCAAATCTCACTGATATCATTAATAAACTTCAATCCAATAAGAGATAATCAAAATAGTGAGGATAGGGATAGAACAAATATCACAAGTACCTCAAGAATGCTTCAATCATCAATGGGAGAAATACAACTGTAGAAGCCAGAGGGTAGAGAAGATACCATAGATAGCTCTTTAGAAATGTAAAACTTCTATTACAATTGTCCAACTCTCTCTTACAAAAAATTCTATCTCCTGAGTACTAAGGCTCTAAAAATATAATATATACACTTCACTACACGCACGCAAGAGCTAAACTCTTAACCTAACTAGGGTTACAGATTTACAATACAATAATCAAACCCTAAAAGGTACAAAACTCATCAAAAATATCTCTAAGAACAATTGGCCAGCAGATCAAATTTCATCATGTATATATCCTTCCTGTACCAGGGCCACTTGTAGACATGACACTTTGATCGATCATCTCAACTGCAATTCCACTCAGCCATGAAAGCTCTTAAAATCAATCACACCATCCTAGAAAGGTACTACAAAAATAATGGTGCCAAACCTCATTTTTCAACCACACAACATGAACACATAGTACCAGGCATTGCAATTCCATCCAATGATCACCTCCATCATTCTCACAACCACCTTGGTCCTAAAAAATTCAATTCCAGAGCTACCGAGTGCCGTGCACTTCCAAAAATATCAAAAAACCTTCAAAAACCTTCACAAGAAATTTGAATTTAAAACCAAATGGCTAGCAGAGCTCAAAATTAAAATGGAGTTGTCGATGAAGATTCTCCCGGTAGACAGATGGTCAAGATGAATGCAAAACCCTTTAAAATCCTTTAGAAGTCCTCTGACAAGTTGGTGCCACCTTGGAAGTCAACAACCAATGAAAAGTGAACAAAATCAGCACGTCTAACCGATCCTAGACCCATGACCAGAAGGAGTGCATTGGATGGCTGTCGCTATACCATAGGTTTAAACACCTTGCATCTTACCCCAATAGTATAATGACAACTGCTCGATCTCGCCACTCATTAACCCATTAGAAGCCTTGGCCCCATGGGCCAACTGACAAAGAAATCCTTCGACCAATCAAAATGCACCATTTCAGATCCACGTTCTACCCCCTTTGACATCGGACCCACTGTCGAAAGCCTAGGTGATGAAGAGATCAGACGGTCATCGCTATACCGTAAGCTTAACTTGTGAGCATCTTAGGCTTACGTTATAGTGAGAACCACATGATCCTGCTAGTTTTTAACATGCTGAGAAGGATGGGCCTGATGACAAGTCTCCATCTGTCAAAACCTCAGCCAATCAAAAATGGCCTACTCAGACTACGTGGCATCCCTTTTGACACTAGGACCCACAAAGGCTAAAGATTCTCATCCAATGGTAGTCGCATGATCGCGTGTTAGGAAAGATACCTTGGCAATTATGCGACCACCGTTGATGCTTGAGACCAGGACCCCACACTGCCAGAAGACCTTGTTATTGCACGATTGAAGAGAAGCTAACCACCTGCCAAGTCACTAAATTTTACAATTAACTGCTAGAAAATTTGGAGATTGTGTGAATACACAGTCGCAAGGTCACTGAATAGAAATTTAGCCACCAAAAACAAACATGCTGCTAACCCTTGACTTAGGCCAATTATATTTAGAGACTTAGCAACAAAGGGGTTTCATGCAATCTCATCATCTTTTACTAAACTAGGATTAAACTATGAGAACAAGTGATTCAAGCAATCTCCAAGTCGCTGAAAGAATTTCTTTACCTTTGGTTACATTCGAAGATTATGTGACTAAGGCCTTTTTCTAGTCGTTGAATGAATTTTCTACATTTCCCAATCTGGTGACTGAAAGAACTTCAATTTTCTCCATCTGGCGATCTGGTGACTATAGCTTCTGAGTCTCATGAATTTTATTAATTCTTAAAAATATTCCGCGATCACCTGACTTAGAGATCTAGTGACTACAAAGAGGTCTCTCAATCGCTTGACTGAGAAGAATATTCCATTCTATTCTGAGATTACCTGACTGAAGCAAATCTCCTTATCGCTGAATGGGCTAGAATATTTGGTGTGCCTTACGAGATCACCTGACTGAGCCTTAGTCACTGGATTACTAAATAAACATTTGGAGATCTAGCGACTACACTTAAGTCTCCAAGTTGCTGAATATTTTAACTTAACTCACTGCCATCCCGAGACCTCGCGACTGAAGGAAAAAAGAAGACCCAACATGAACCATGGTTAGTTCTGAAGAATGAGCGACTAGAGTATTCTCATGATCGCTGAATAAGACTTTGACCATGAGTTAGATCATGAGAATATGAGAATCCCCTTTAGTCACTGAATCGCTAGAAAAACTTAACCTTTCACAAAAGCCGACCACTGAACATCTAGAGATTACGCGACTGAAGGCTTCACCAGTTCGCAGGATATTACACAGTGACCGAAAAATACTTAGCGAATAGGAGAATCACTATATTCGCTAAGTCACTGAAAGAATAAAAGACCACCGAAAAGAACAAGAGAACTAGCGACAAAGGGTTAGAAAGCGCACATGCAAATTGGAAAACCCTAAGTGGTCGTCGATAAAGTAACATGAAAATATAACAGGCTAAAAGGGTCTTGAACCAAATGACTAGTTTATGAATTTTTTAAAGTCTTTTCACCTAGCCAGGGACCTAGAAATAGTTGCAGAGACCAGAGGAAGATAGATGGGATCATGAAAAGTTTTGAGGTTTCTCTGCAGACATGAAGGATGAAGACCAAACACAAACCAGGGCCAAATTTGCCAAGGTGGGAAATTTAGGGAAACAACACCAAAGGAAGAGAGATTGGATACTTTGCCCGAACATGAGGAAGAAAGGTCACCTATACTTATAGAACCAATAGAAAAGGTCAACATCAGGACAAAATTAGATCCAAGGTTCATACACTTGGAAACATCACTTACACCTCTACAAAGAGAAGACTTCATCAAATTCTTCCAAGAACAACAAGTAAACTTTGCATGGTCATATGCTGACATGCCCGGATTGGATCATGATTTCATAATGCATCATTTGAATGTTAGGCCTAGAGTTAAACCTATGAAGTAAAAGCTAAGGAAAATGCACCCACATGTGGCTCCCCTAGTGAAGGCAGAATTGGAAAAATTGCTAAAGGTTGGATTCATAAGAACACTAGCATATGTTGATTGGATCTTTGACATTGTGTCAATCACCAAGTATGATAAATCTATTCGTGTGTGTACAGATTTTAGAGACTTAAATCTTGCATGTCCCAAGGATGATTTCCCATTGCCAAGTATAGATACCATAGTGGATTTGACAGTAGGTCATGCAATGTACTCATTAATGGATGGGTTTAGTGGCTACAATCAGATAAAGATTTCTCCTCAAGACCAAGAAAAGATGGCCTTTACTTTCCCTTAGGGTACTTTTTTTTGGAATGTCATGCCCTTCGATCTTAAAAATGTCGGAGCCACATATCAAAGGGCCATGACAACTATTTTTCATGACATGATGCACACTTTCTTAGAAGATTATGTGGATGACATCCTAGAAAAGTCCCACAAAAGAAAAGAACATTTAAAAATCCTAAGAAAAATATTCATTAGGTTGGAACAATTCAAAGTTAGATTAAACCCAAAGAAGTGTGCCTTTGGTGTCCAATCCAAGAAGCTATTAGGCTATATAGTTTCAGCAAAAGGAATTGAAGTGGACCCAAAAAAAGTACAAGCCATAATGGACATGGAGATACCTAAGAACATCAGCTAAATGAGATCCTTACAAGGCAAAATTCAATCCATAAGGAGATTCATCTCTCAATTAGCTGAAAAATGTCACTCTTTCACCAGATTGTTACACAAGGACACTATATTCATGTGGGATGGAGAATGTGATCAAGCTTTCACATTGTTGAAGACCTATTTGGTAAACCACCTATTCTCATGCCACCAATTAAGGGCAAAGCATTTCTTCTATACATATCTACTACAAAAAGATCATTAGGAGTACTTCTAGCACAAGAAGATGAGCAAGGAAAAGAAAGAGCTATTTACTATCTGAGTAGAACTTTGATCAAATATGAGCTTAATTACACATTTATGGAGAGAGCTTGCTTAGAAATGGTGTTTTCCTCTCAAAAGCTAAGACATTACATGTTGATGCATAAGATCAAGTTGATTGCCAAGATTGACCCTCTTAAGTACTTATTAAGTAAAACTGCTCTAACAGGTAGGATTGCCAAGTGGGTTATGATATTAAGTGAGTTCTATATTGAGTATGTTGATAGAAAAGCAATAAAAGGGAAAATAATAGTAGATCACTTAGCAGAGAACCCCATGATTTCCACACAAACTATTCAAGTGGAATTTTCGGATTCTGCCATTGTCAACATAGAAGAAAAAACATGGAAGTTATATTTTGATGGCTCTTATACTCAAGGAGGTTCCAGGGATGGCATACTAGTGGTTACTCCACAAGGCTACACTATTCCCAAGTCCTACAAGATCTTATTTTCATGCACTAATAATATAGAGGAGTATGAGGCACTATTCATAGGCATCAAAATGGCTTTAGAATGGAATATCAAGGAGTTACAAATTTATGGAGATTCCCAACTCATCATCAATCAAGTCAATAATGAATATCACACTAAAGATAAAAAATTAATGCCATATAAGATCATGATTGATGGATGGAAGAAATATTTTTCTTTGATTACTTTTGAGCAGATTCCTAGAGAGAAAAATAGAGCAGCAGATGCCATGGCTACTTTGGCTTCCTTGTTACAAAAACCAGATCAAAATGAGAAGTATGAGTTCTTGGTGGAAGAGTTGGTAAAACCAGCATTCAACCTTCCTGACACCCAAATTGTTGCCCTTTTACATGGACATAATTCTCCTTGGTATGGACCTATTTACACCTATCTCAAAGACCAAGTACTACCCTTAGACCAAACTAGCACCCAAAAATGTAATTTCATACGCCAAGCCGCACGTTACCTAATCCTTTCAGAAACATTGTATCATAAGGGTCTTGATGGGATGTTACTAAGGTGTTTAGAGGAAGAAGAGTCTAAGTTAGCTTTACATGAGGTCCATGAAGGCATTTGCGGGTCACACTCAAGTGGTCTAAATCTAGCTAAGAAAATCCTTCGCTTAGGGTACTTTTGGAAGACATTAGAAAAAGATGCTTGTCATTTTGTGAAGATATGCAGCAAATGTCAATATCATGGTAATATGATACATGCCCCAGCATAAGAGTTACACCCATTTGTTACACCATGACCTTTCTACCAATAGGGGTTTGATCTAATTGGTGTCATTCATCCACCTTCTTCCAATGGACACAAACATATCATAACCACAACAGAATATTTCAGAAAGTGGGTTGAAGTAGTTCCTTTGATAATGACAACTAGTAAACAAATTTCCATGTTTATCCTGAATCATATCATTTTCCGATATGGTATTCCACATGCCATCATAACAGATAATGGAAAACATTTTAAAAACAAGGATGTTGATGAACTTTGTGCTACATTTCATATCACTCATCACTCTTCATCAATCTATTACCCTCAAGGGAATGGGCAAGCTGAAGCCACGAATAAGAACATCTTGAAAATCTTGAAGAGATCTGTTAACAAATCAAGAAGGGATTGGAATATGCAAATCAATCCAGCATTATGGGCATATAGAACTAGCATAAGAACACCTACAGGAGCTACACCATTCTCCCTAGTCTATGGGGTTGAAGCGGTTTTTCCATTAGAAGTTGAGATACCATCTCTAAGAGTATCATTACATGGATTGATCATAGATGAAGATTATAGAGTAGCTAGGCTTCAACAATTGGAGTTACTTGAAGAGCATCAAACACAAGCTTATGAGCACCTAAAAGTGTATCAGAATAGGTTCTTGAAGAACTATAATAAACACATCAGACCAAGAGTCTTTCAAGTAGGAGACTTAGTGTTGATAGAAAATCCAAAGAATCAAGTTGAAAGAGAAAAGAAAGTCAAATGTGAAGCTAATTGGCTTGGCCCATTCATCATAGTCTCTTCATTTGGCACAGGAACTTATAAATTATCAGATTGTGAAGGAGAAGAACTTCAAGAACCTATCAATAGTATTCATCTCAAAAGGTTCTACACATAAAGAGTATCAGCTGAAAGAGCATCCTATTTATTGTACATAGTTCAAAAGAGTTCTTAAAAATACAAAAATAGTGGAAAATTGAGCTTGAAGAAAGGAAAAACATTCAGATATGATTCAAAAAAATTTTGTCTTGGTGAAAACCTAGTAAATAGGTGCCTTGATGATGAAAAAAAAATACAAAAAGGAAAAATACAAAAAAAATTGAAAAAGAAGAAAGTGTCTTGGTGAAAACCTAGTAAATAAGCACCTTGGTAGCAAAAAAAAAGAGAAAAAGCTTGCAAAAACAAAAAGAAGCTTGATCCATCCTAAAGTTGAAAACTTGGTAAACAAGCGCCTTTGGTTCCCTTAAGTTGGTCTTTCCTAGGTTGCATTTGTACATATTGCATTTCCATCATCTCATTTGTATACCTCCATTGCATCCGTCATTTGTACATAGTCATAATAAAGTTGTCAGTTGCATTGATGTATTTCCTTGTTCCCTAGGGTGTCTCATGATCACATTTATCACTTGGGGGCAAGAAAGGATTGGAATTATGGTACCAAATGGATTCAACAAGTGCTACAATCAATCATGGCAGAGAGAAATTTTATCAGAATTGTCAAAGAGAGTATGATTTTCGTGAACCTTTGATGGATATCATTGTTCACCACCCAAGTATTTGATCCTACAACATGATCCTTGAGCCTTCATTGACTTACTTATTCAAGATTAAAAATTGACAAACACTTTAACGATCAGAATGCTTGGAAATCCTTTTTGAAAATCATGAAACATTGCAAAAAACTTAAGGCTTTCTTTTTATATAATTGGTTAGGACTTTGTTTTTTGTTTTTTATCACTTCTTTTAGGTCATCGATGATGTTTTGACTAGATTGGTCATGATGAAGATGTGATATTTTCTTGCCTTTGAGTGACTGTTTTGAGGAAAATCCATCTATTTATGAGAGTCCATCTAAAGACATGGTTATTCAACAACCATCAAGGACTATCTCATAAGGGGGAGGATTAACCTTTGTTTTTTTATGCAAAAGGATCCCTTTTCTATTTAGATCTTCTATATCTTAATACCAAAAATCCACTTGCAACATTGAATCCATTGACACCGATATTCAGACTCCCATAGTTTGGTCATCCAACTAGTGAGGGTTGTACCTGGTTCAAAATGAGGTTACCAACAATGATAATAAAAGTGGTATTCATATCACCATGATGTGGTTAGTGATGGTTGTACTAGCTTTCTGGTCCCAAAAATGCTCAATGATGAAAGTTTATCCTCTAGGCATTTATTTGCTATAAGCTAGTGACACCTAGGTTGCATTGTCATGTTAATTGCATGTTAGATTAAATTGCATTTGTTTATGGTAAAAAATTTCCAAGGGAGAAGGGGGCCACATCAATTTTAAATCTGAGGTCATCATAATGTTCAAGAGAAGGAAGGATTGAATATTCTACCATTTGATATACTCATTGATTTCAAATAACACATGTAGGATTATCTGTTGCATTCATGCATAGCATTAATCATTATTCATTACACATATATCAGAGAAAAAGAAGGAAAAACCGTCATACTTCATACATTCGTATAAATAGGGTTAGTATTGCATACATTCAAAAAGATGAAACAAAATAAAAAACATAGGAACATGCATTGCACTAACATTTTCATCCATACATGGGAAAAATAGGAAATTATCTCATAAAAATCCATGCATCATTGCATATCTATATCATACCATAAGATAACTGCATCCATAGCATGTAATGAAAGAGAAATGCATAAACCATCATATAGGTGCATAAATAGATAATCTCATAAACAACTCATCTCAGAGAACCAACAGTATATCATATATCATCCAAGAGATCAAGTACATCAACGTATCCAAATACAATCTCCTAAAATGGAGTACATCAACTGTATGCTCATATCCCATGAATCAAAGAGTACAGAGAACATTGCTAGTGCATGAATCTATCAAACCAATAGATCATGATCTTGTATCCCCTAGACCTCTACTATCTAGTGGTGGAGGAGGAGCCTGAGAAGTGCTTGCTCCATCCTGTCTCTGAACGACCATGGCAGATACAAACTACTGCAACAACGAGGCAACCTGATCTAATCGACCCACCACTGTAGACATCTATGTCCCCATGGTATCTATCTACTTGGTCAATCTATCAATGTGATCATTTGGTACACCCTGTCCCTGATCTTGTGGCTGTGGAACCTCATCCTGTTGTGCCTGACCCTGATGAGCACCACCATCATCCTGCTGACCATCATCCTGTTGGGCCAGTGCAACTCTCTGTAACTGCATCAATGGATCCAATGCACCTAGTACCTATCTCGTTGCATTCACCCAAGCATGTCTATGAGCTCTTTAATGTCTATGAGCTCTATCCTGTCTCACCAATGCTCTAGGAGGTGCGACATCAACCTGCCTATCCCTATCCCCACCCCATCTGTCTCTAGCCCGATCTCTACCTCCTACAGCTAGATGATCTCTATGTCCTCATCCTCTGATAGGTATGGCACCATCTTGTCATCTAGGAATAGGCTCTGATGGAATGATAAATTATGGAAACCTATTCTAAACCCACCAATTGGCATACTCATGAGACATGCCCGCATCTGATATCCCTGATAGTAAATCCTAGTGGCACATAGTCATCCTTGCAACTTTGATCTAAGGAAAATTGATAATCGATGCATGGACCCCACATAGATATCTCTGCCTGTACTTGAGCATATACGGTATTTTCCTAAGGCATCACCTATATCTTGTCATACTATCTCAAGACTCGGCCAAAGAAGAAGTGCTCAATAGTAGTAGTCGTACGACTGATCATCTAGTGAGGTGAAAACATGAAAGGTAGCTCATCCAAATCCTCTCTCCATCCCTCAAAACTAAGGTAAGGACACCATGTCACCTGATCAAGATCATCAATCTGTCATCTCTAGTAATCCAGGTGACCCAAATGATGCTATATCACCATGCCTATGTATAGAAAAGCATATGGATGTCCAAAAGGATGACTCCTATCTGAAATGGGCCGACTAACAGGAATATGCTCCCATATCCACAACTATAGCACAATAGCACTAGCAGATAATGAAGTTCTCACCTGATACACCACCTCATACAAATCATGGTATAAATGTGCTAGCATGCAGGATCCCCAATCAAACCATCAAGGATGTCCAAGTAAATCCTCTAGTATCCTGCCCCATCCCATAGAGAACCCTCGACCCCGTCAGTCTAGAAGGAGCACACCGCCAATCAAAGCAACTAGAACAGCTGGTAATCTCAAAAATGATGCAAACTATGGCCAAGTAATAGTAGCTCCATCCCCTATGGTGTTGTCTCCAAACACTCATCAGCAGATAGTGGCATTGTACATAGAATCATAGTACACCAACTCACCTCTGCATGGAATCCTTAGCAACCGATACACATCCTTGGACGTGATCGTCATCTCTCCATATGGTAGGTGAAAGGTATTGTGGTTAGAGTGCCATCACTCTGCCACTACAGTAAGTAATCCATGGTTCAGCTAGAACCATGGAAGATCAAGTAGGAAGCTCAGACCGCATTGCTCTATAACTTGAAACTCAGCAGCTATGAGTGTTTGACCTAAGTCAATCACCCATGATGCTACTGATCGGATGTATAAGGTAGGGTAGTGTGCCTGTCAGCAAAGCAAGAAGGAAGCATATCAGTATGTCTTATCAAGGAATCATTTCAAGTCAATCAAGAATCAAGTCATCACACCCAGTATCATGTGTTCATGTCTCTGTGTCCTATGAATGAACTAAGTAGTATCAAAGTCATATCAGTTTTCACACTAATTGATTTGTCCTATTAGTAACTATCCTAAGTGGATTGACCAATCATATTTCATCGTATTTGTATCTTGATATCCTAACCTAAGTGTTTTTTTTGAAAGCAACGAACTTCATCTCATCATTTTGATCATTTGTCACACATTATCAAATTTGGCATCAAGCGTAATCAATTTTTCCTAGAAATTTTCTCAAAATTCATAGGTGAGATTTTTCTTGTACCAAGCGACATTTCATCGCAAGTGATTACAAAGTTTTGCTAGGTGATATTTCTATGGTGTTAGGTGACATTTTACCTGTCAAGGGACAGTGAAACAGGTAAGGCGACAATAAATATAGGCCTAAGCGATAGTTGAACTGTTAGGGTTCGCAGAAGCGACAGTTTGTGAGAAACCAAGAAATTTGCCCTGTGCTAGATGTGATTTCTTCCATGCCTAGGCAAGAGTGAAAATTTCCTAAGCGGTAATAAAACCTAGCGGAAGTGGGGATAAAATGCATAGAGGTGACAGTAAAAAGGTCAAAGCGACATTGAATCTATCCTAGGCGACATTTTATTCTTCGGAGGCAATTTTGAAATTTGGAAATGCAATAAATGCTCATTAAATGCATCATAAGGACAAGATGAGGTTTGGCATGACTCACCGGAGGTCCAGAGTCAGGTGGCCTTGCATAACTCTAACATCTCTTGAATCTATGCTCACGAATTGGGACAACCATCTCGAAATAAGTCAGAGGATCAGTGAAAAATCACCAAGGTAGAAAGTGCAAATGAAAAGTAAAACAAGGTTTACTATCCTATTTTAAAGGGTTTTTAACCTAATTGTAGAGGTCAAAATGAATAGGGAGATATATCAACTCATTCAACTGGGGCATTTCTTCAAATCAGTGTGGCATCTCATCAAGGGTTTTAGAAATGAAAACATATTTTGGCATTATTCATCAAAAAAAAAAAAATCTTTTTTTAAGTCAGGCAATTCATATGTTTTAATTTCTGAGGGGGCATAAGGGTATTGGAATTGAGGTCATAATCAAACATCATAGAATCAATGGGGCATCAAAATTTTTGTTTATCATCAAAGGCAACAATCAATCATATCAGTCATATCAGTAATCAGGACAGACAAGAATCTTTGAATCAATGTTCTTCGCACATCAATTCAAAGAGGGGCATTTGTAGACACGCAAAATTGGATAAATGCATAAATCAACAAAATGCATCAAATCATCAAAGAGTGGACATAATTAAATGAAGTTGAGCAAAATCAATTAAAATAAAGGAATTATTAAATGATGATGTTAAATGATTAAATCAAAGCTTACAAGGGGCAACCACATTATATAATTGATTTTAATTAATTAATTGTATAGTTGTTTAAATCATAAATCAAATTGAACCCATTACCCTTCCATGGCTAAATTTAATTACTTAATTGAATTAATAAATTCTATTTTCCCTCAACAAAGTGATCAACCAATGAAAATTGAGAAAACAAGTGCACATGGATCACTTAAAAAAGGGACATAAATCACTCACAAATTGTAAATTGTCCCCTCATTTGTGGACAAAGCAAAGTTTTTGACTCAACCATGAGCTAACCATGATCAATTCACTCTACCCCCTACGCTTGGGAAATTATGATAAATATGAGGCATTTTAGAGAGCATTTCCATCTTGGAAGTCATTTGCAAAAGCATTTTTACTATAGGCAAATTGAGCATTCTAAGAGCAATTGGAGCATTTGAGCATTTAGAGTTTATCATTTTATCATTGCATTGTTATCAAAATGGAGCTAGATTAAGCATGAATCTCTCATAGATTAAGCATTTAGAAGCATTGTAGCAGCATTCTTCTCATTTTAGAGGTGTCACTAGTGAGGATTTACAGCTGAGAGCTCACTTACCACTTCTTTCTAGAGATCCATGAGATGTTATAGATTGTAGTTGCATTTTAGAGTAAATTTCCTTTGTATTTAGCTTAAATTGTTGCTACTTGATCTTAATTTCATGAAGGTGATTATCATCATCACACAAAGTGGTTTGTTCACCAAGTACATTAAGGCATGTTGATCCATGAAGATGGTGAATGGGGTAGCAAGTAAGTAATGCCAAAATTTGTGTACAATATACATGATCCCCAACGCTTCTCTCTCTGTTGCATTGTAGTTTTTCTCTTCTTTTGAGAGGATAATTCTTGCAAAGTATATGGGGTGATCTAACTTGTGGTCACCTCTCTATACCAACCTAGCTCCAATTGTGAAATTGGATGCATCCACATGCACATGGAATTATTTGTCCCAATTAGGGTACACTAGAATAGGTGCAACTACCAACCTTGCCTTAAGGTCTTCAAAGGCTTCCCCTTGCTCCGTTCCCCAATTATAAGGTTCTCCCTTCCAAGTTAGTTGATCCATTAGGCAAGATACATGAGAAAAATGTTTGATAAATTTTTGATAGTATCTTATATGTCCAAGCAATGATTTGATTCCTAGAACATCTGTGGGTGGCTCCATCTTGAGAATCACCCTTATCTTGTTTGGGTCAGTTTTTAGTCCAACCTTACACACAATGTGTCCAAGTAGTTTCCCACATGGTACTATGAACTGACATTTCTTGGGGTTGAGGGTCATCCATGCCCATCTATATCTTCCCATGCATTCTTGAAGGGTGACCAAGTGGGTATCTTTGGCACTAAAAATAGACCAATCATCCAAAAATGCTTTGAAGTTGCCTACGAACATTTTATCAAATATATGCAGGATTAATATTCTTTGAAATGTCACTAGGGAATTGCAGAGTCTGAACGACATTCAATTATAAGCATATACGACATCCTCTACTATGAAAGTTGT
Source organism: Chamaecyparis obtusa (assembly GCA_027943335.1). Taxonomy (NCBI): domain Eukaryota; kingdom Viridiplantae; phylum Streptophyta; class Pinopsida; order Cupressales; family Cupressaceae; genus Chamaecyparis; species Chamaecyparis obtusa. The sequence continues at coordinate 773,337 of BSBK01003232.1, read as the reverse complement.
CTTCAACTTGTCTTCTTCAACGATGGATATTTGATTATATCCTAAGAATCCATCCATGAAGGAGTAAATTTCATGACCAGAGACCTCCTCCAAGATACTATTAGTGAATGGTATCGGGAATGGATCCTTTATGGTCACTGCATTGAGGCATTTGAAATCAATACATATCCAAATTTTATTCGCCTCCTTCTTCGGTGAGATAACTAATGCTGAGACCCATTAGCTTGTTTGGACTTTTAATATGATCCCAGCCTCTGGCATGCACTTGATTTTATCAGTCACTCATGCCACGTAGTTTTTATTCATCCCGTATGGTCATTTCCAGATAGGCACGACCCTAGGTACTAGAAAAATTTGGTGGACACACAATTCTGGTGGAACCCCCTTGAGGTCTTTATATGTCTAGGTGAAGACATCTCAGTACTCCATGAAGATTTTGAACAATGCTGCTTTTAACACTGGATTCCAATCATCACCTATGAGAATGTTTTTGGGGGTATCTTTGGTTCCTAAGTTCATGGTTTTCATTGACGGCTCTTCATACTTGATTGGTTTTTTTTGTCAAACTTGTGTGCATGGGTTTCTTCTACCTGAGCCTCCCCCTCCTTGTACTAACTGTACTCTCATGGAAACAAGTCTCTCTTTGGCCCTTCATCCACCCCTAGCATGTTACAATGAAAAATTTCATAGTCTCACATTTGCTAATGGAAGAGCCCATTTAATGAATCTAAGTCATCTTCAAAGAGCTCTTCTAGTTCTAGTACACCTTCCTTGTTTGGCTCCATGCATTGTCTCCCTTCGTCAACCTATTCTTCAATGTTTGATCCTAACAATGATGCCAGGTCTTCACTAAATAATTGATTTCTCAAATCAATTTTAAATTTCTAGCCATCTCGCCATAAAAATTATGTTTCATTTCCAGTCATGCTTATCTTTTTCTTTCACAAGCCATCATCTCCCTAGGAGAGCATCATATCCCTTTTTTTTCACTGGAATGACTAAAAAGTCCATCATGAACGGTTGGGTTCCAATCATTACCCTTTATGCCATTAATATGCCTATGGGTTTGATCCCATGCTGGTCTACTCCTATCAGTTGGAAGGTTGGCGACTATAGTATCGGTCGCCCAAGTTCCCTCCATGTCTCTTTAGGTAGAACATTGACACCTACTCCTCCGTCAATGATAGTGTCGATAAGTATTGTGCCAAGAATTCTCATCTCCACTACTATAGGATGTCTTCCCTTGTTGAGTGCCAAAAGCATCAGATCCTCAATAGAATTTCCATTCCCAAGGAGGTTTGCCTTCATCTTGGTCACCTTTCACATGTTAGGAGATGGTACCATGTTAAGTAGGGCCATTCTTAATTATGGCATGGCTACAAGGAGGTCTCCTAATTATATTGGGATTTCTATCTACATTACTTGCCTTATTATTTTATGTTCCACATGACCTCCTTGGGAGGTTCATGCGGTATCATGTGTTTCTTTTCATTCATCCATCATTCCTCTCTTGATGTCTTCTTTGGCCTCGCATACTCTTTTGTTCTCAGTCTCTAGATGTGGGTAGGTGGCCTTCTTTTCTTTCTCCTGGGTGATTTCCAACACCTCCCATTCATTTCCTTTGATATTCAAGAAGTTTAAGCTGGGTTTTGGGCATTTTGTGTTGTCATGGTCTCTGGGCCCATACCATTTGCAAAGGAATTGTGGCTTTTCCCCCTTCAGATACTCTCTCACAAAATTCCCCCATTGGTTACATGTTCGACATTGAATCATTGGCATCTTGCAAGCATTGTACTAGATGTCGCTCCAGCCTCTGTTGATGTTATTATTGTCATTTCCCCTTCCTCAATGACAGTTATTCCTATAGACACCAGATGATGTTCTATTCTATGTATTCCTAGGTGCTATTAAGGCTGACGATTCTTGCATGAACATGACTTTTTGGAGGCTTTGTGTCTTCAAGTCAAATGAACATTTCTTTTTGGAATGGCCTGCCATTTGGAAAATGTCACAAAATATTTTCTTTGGTCATGCACCCTTCGTGTGGTTGACCTCCTTGCAGTTGGTACACCACAAGTCTCCTTCATTCTGACCGGTGCTTCCCTTCATAGTTTTGAATTATTTAAGAATCCTTTCCATATCCTTTTGTAGTGTGGTGACTTTTTTCTTTGCTTCTTCATCCCTATTTCTATCATCTCCTAGAGTATTGTCCTCATCTGATGAAGGGGACTGGTTTTTCTTCTTCTTCAATGTCTTTTGTTCACTTTCTAGGTCCATCACCCAGTTATATGCATCAATGTACGATGTGGGAGGAACTATCTTCATCTTCCTCTGGAGGTTTGATTTCAGCACTTTGATGAACCATCTCTTCTTCAAGCCATCGGCTAGCTAACTCTCCATATTTCTCACAAGTTCTTTTAGTCGGCGACTATACGTCCACACGGTCTCCTTTCTCCCTTGCTTGGTTCCATATATTTCAGATATGATTTCATTGTCATCTCACAGGAGCCTAAATTCTTTTTCAAATGCCTTCTTCAATAAGTCCCAGGTGGTCACTCCACTTTTTTCTAAGTTAGAGTACCAATTGATTGCTACCCCTCAGAGGGTTGCCAGAAACTATTTCATCCATTCTACCTGGTTAGTGACTCCATTCACAGACCAAATTGTCTGACATGTGCGACAATGCGAACAGGGTCTTCTTTTCCATCACCATGGAACTTGGGTAACTTCTCCTTGTTAGCCACCATATTCACCCTTGGGGGTGGGACGGTGGTATGTACCACCTATTGCGTTGCTGGTTGGATTGCTAGAGGTGTTTGTTATATTGGTTGTACAATAGGTTGGGATGGTCCTATCGATGTCAGTCCTCTAGAATTGTTTTCTCGGTTAATTAATGCTCCCAAACTACTCAGAGTGGTCCACGTGCCTTTTTTTTCACTTCGACACTTTCCACTACAACTGCACAAGTGTACTCCCTTTGTTCAGCTTCCTCTTTTGCCTTCCTTCAGGCTTCTATCCTTGGGGTTAAAGTTAAGGTCTTGAAGAAGCTCATTGTCACTTCCATCGTCCTCCTAGTTAGGTTCCTCTAGACTGTTTCCTTCACTTACCCCCTCTAGTAGTCTATCGACATGTCTCCTAAACCTCTCCCTTCGCTCGACTTGTTGTTTGTAGAGTACTACTTTTTGAAGAGCTTGTTCTACCTCAAGTTCCTTCTTTAAATTCCTATTCTTATTCAACTAGTAGAATTTAGAAAATAAATGACTACATGACTAAAACGTTTAGTCACATGACTAAAACTAATCATATTCTACTAACTTTTACAATTCAAAACTATAAAGGACCAAATAAATGACTAATTTGGTCATCGGGTAATATCAGAAGGTCAAAAATATATAAATGACCAAATAAATGACTAAATACTTAGTCACCCCTAAAAAATGACTAAATGAATGATTACTACTCCTTTATACTAACATTCACTAATATCATAGACTTATATACTTAGAAGTTGCATTTCAATAGTAATGTCTATTCACCAATAGGATAGATTGAAGGAAGTTGGGCATGATCCAATGCTTAAAAAAAGTAACAAAGTCTTTTGATACTGGTTCTTTCTTTGCTAGTGGATCTCCCACTAGTAGAATTGACATGATCTTGGAACTTGTGTTTGAAAGGGGTTGTGTCAAAATCCATCAACTAGGATCTTTGCTAAACCTTGAACATGAAATTATCTTTATTGAATTTGATTCATAAAATCTATTCACCTTTATACTTATAACTTATATTTGAAAGGGGTAGTGTCAAAAGACATCAACTAGGATCTTGCTATTCTATGTGTGCTCTGATCTTTTTGATAAAAACCTTGTTATGAAGTCAATGGTATGAAATAGGGTCAATGAGTTTTACGATATTGTCTGATTTCTGGATTTGACTATGTATTTATTTTTCAATCACCATTTCAGATCACACTCTGTGATCTATCATTAGAATGAGAGCTAGGAGATAAAAATAAAGATTGTGATTGAACCAAAGCTTAGAAAGAAGAAGAGAACAAGAATGAGACGAAGTCCAATGTAGGGATGAAAGGAAGTCAAAGGGAACTTCCTAGAGATAAAAGTAAAAAATAAAAAATAAACAATAAACAAAACAATGATAAAAATAATAGAGACAAAAATAAGTATGTATATATCAAGATAATATGCATACACATAGGCATAAATACATAGACCTAGTAGAATGAAAATAAAATAAAAATAAAATAATAAGACTAAACACACACACTCTATATATATATATATATATATATATTTAAGCATAAATAAAAAGACAAAATATAAGAGGAAACAACCTAAAATAACAAGACCAACGAAATAAGAAATAAAATATAAATGCAAGAAAGAAAATATATTTATTTCTTGTTTGATTGATCTTATTATTATTATTTTATTTTGTTTCCTGTATATGTGAAATTATATATATGAATATACCATGAAATAAACATATATACACTAATATAAGAAACCAAACCAAAATATTAAAAAAATGCAAATGATATGACAATTAAGACTAATAAGGAGGATGAGGCTAGAAAAATTCTCTGAGAATACAAATAGCAAGTAATTTTTGTGAAGCCTCTAGCCTTTATGTGGGTATCTCAAACATTGGATGGATTACGGTTTGTGGTTGCAATTAATGATGCCAGTTCAAGCTTGAGAATTGGTCTTCACTTCCTTCTGCATTCATGGTAGGAGTAAATTAGACCCACCTTAGTATGACAAGAATTAAAACCAACATTAATTCTCAGTTACCAATGCTTCCCCAGAGGTTCTTAGACTCTAGATCATCTGCCACAATTCACTCACTAATCCTAGAATATGTTACTATGGCTAACTGAATACCCCTTGGTACATACAACATTATCAGAAGTAAGGGATGAGACTTGGCTAGCTATATGGAGAAATTTAAATCAAATATGCTAGGGCACGGGCTGGGATATAGTCTCCCCACCATTTTCACACTAAATAAATCTTCAAGAGAAAAGCCCTGATCTCAAAATATCAAGAAAAACCTTGGCTATTCCTTCAAAATCCCTCAAACACATTTGGGATCACTATGAAGATCTAGAGATCCTAACTCATTAGTGTGGATTGAACCAATGTACATAGGGCATCATAGACTGGTGGAATGAGATGTTCCCTTGCCAGGTAAGTATTCTCCCCCTTTCAGATAATTTTACCATACTCCTACCCGAAGCACCCAAGTAATCATGTCCCATGCATGCAACCTTGTGAATGAAAAACCTATATCTATAGTGTTAAAATGGAGAATCGAAGAACTTTGATCTCATGCAATCTGGTGTGGTTGTCCTCTGTTGGTGTGTTAGCTTTTGATCAATGTAGAGAATCAAACTGAAGTTTAGAATTTTGTATTGTAGACACCTAAATTTGATTACATTATTTAGTAATTTTATTTAGTCTTCTCCTAAGGCATTTTATTAATTAAATATTATTATTTGATTAATTTATGTCATCCCCTATTTAATTTATTTAATTAATTATATATAGTCCAATTAATTATCTAAATGACAAACCCATGGTCGGATAATTAATTAAACCACTATTCCTCTATTAATTTAAATATATACACTTATCTACTTAAATTAATTCATAAACCCCCTTTCTCTCCCACTTGTAATTAAATAAAATATTTAATTCTAAAAATCCTAAATGCTCCCCCACTCATTCTCTCTCCTCCACTTACCCTCTAATCCAAGCCTAATCACCTCCATAAGCATGTGCACAATCATAATCCAATATTAAGGAATACTAATCCATCACAAGTCAACCCACTTGTCAACACCTCCACATCCACCAATGGCAAATCATAAAGCCTCTTACACCTCTTACACACTTGTCCCTTCTCACACCTTCCATAGTTGGCTCATCCCTCAAGAATTTTTCCTCTCCTCTCATCCTCCCCCATTGTGACACTTGTCACAATGCTATGCATTTGAGAAAGCACAATCCATGTGCTCTCTCTAAGATGCATCTCCACTGTTGCTCACTCCTCTTTTTCCTCTTAACCTTGGCCATCCATTTCATCCTCCTTTCTATAAAAGAGAAGCTCTGCTTCAATTTCATCCACCATTGAAGCAAAGTTATTATGCCCATTTCTCTCTTTAAGCTTGAAGCATAGTTCATGAGCACACATCCAATCTATTGGATAAATCTTCCACATTTGGAGATTTTGAGGTTTGCATTTCCTTTTGGGTTGTTGTCTTCATTTTGTGGGTCTTATCATAAGTGTTTATCTTCTTTTCTTTGTTGAATATTTAGCTTGCTTAGCATTCTTAGACATTACATTTTAGGTACTTACATTTTGGCATGCCCATTGGGACCCACTTCAAGGGTCATTTTTCTTCATCTCTCTCATTTTTTCTTGCAAAACTAACCCCAAATACTAAAGTTTTTTATTGTTTTAGTGTGTTGCAAGGGTTTTTGGGTATTTTGTAGGTTCAGGGCCGAAGAAGACCTATTTCCATAGACATTCCCACCATCGGATTTTACACAGCAACAACTTCTAAAAGATCCTCAATTTTGCGAGAATGGTCGTACAGACATGAGAACATTGTTTTCTTTGCGGGAATGTTCATACGGCCTTGCGAGAATGCATTCCCGCAGCAAAAACTTTTGTCTTCTATCTTTTCCTTCTCTCTGTCTAGATTCTACCAATGACTGACTGTACCCTCTTTGTGGGATCAATCAGCATTGACTAGGTGGGATTGCCTATGTACCTTTTGTAAGCCGAAAGACATCTTCTGTTACTTTTTATTTTATGCCTTCATTCCCACATTGTGATATCACAGTTTGATGGCTGCGGGAATGTTTTTGACCTACGAGATTGATTTTGTTGACTATCTATAAGCCGTTTGGCCTTGGTAGTTTTTTATTTTTTTTGCCTTCATTCCTGCAGTGCAGGATTGACAATTGACCTGCAGGATCGCGACTGCAGGTATCGAGACTATGTTTTTATCTTTTATTCTATCATTTTCATTTTTTGACAGTCTTGTGGGAATGCCTATACAGCTCTACAGTAACACTATTTTTCTATTGCAGGTTTACAGGTATCTACGCGAACACGGGTTAATATTTTAAAACAAAATTAACTCACTTTATTTTTGGTGCATTAAAAAGAATAGTGTATGCCAAACAAAACCTCATCATTTCAATTTGGGTTTAAAAATGAACCAATGTTCAAATTCAACAAAGAAAACATCACACTTCTTTTTGGTGATTAAAATCAAATAAAATTCAATCTTGAATGCATAAGGGACAAAGAATCAATGCGATGAACACTTCTTTTGGTGCTTAAAAATCGATCAAACACAATCTTGAATGCTAAGAGGAGTAACACTTCCCTTATTTTTGCAAAGCAATTTTTCAAGCATTTTCATTAACATTTCAAAGAAGAACATTACATGCTAAACACAAGTGTTTGATGTTCTAGAATAGAAAACACTTAGTCTTAATAGGTTCAATTTGGAATGAATACTTCTTGGCGTGTTTGAAGGAATTTTTTTCAACACTTCCTTAGAGCTTTTCATTTTTTTCATAAACCTTATTAAAGTAAGCAAAGTGGAAGGAATCAATCCACTTGTATCCATATCCTCTCCCCTTTCCTTCATAGATCTTGGGTGAAGAGAAAGATCAAGTCCGATTGACAACACTTCTAGCAAGATTTGTCTAGAGAGAAGTGCTTTCTCTTTAGAGAATGACCTCAAACTGGTAATTCCCTGGTCGATATATACATAAGGTGTTGAGAAAACTCTTGCCTTATTCCTACAAGCTCAAGCAAGGCATGTTGATGGTAGCCTGAGGTAGGTGAATATCCCTATGATTTTGGCATGGTCAACTAGGCTCTTAAGTAAGTCACGTGCGTATAAACTGATTGAGGAGATGCCACGGACCTTACTAGAAGCCATTAATCAGAAGCCTACCTGATCTATTCCTGAAAGTATCATAATCTTTATGCAAGGACCAACCCAAGTGGTTTCTTGGGTCACTTGAAGATTACTCACCATATATATTCCTCTTTTGGAATATCAAGCTGTGGACAAAGGTTATGTTACTCGCCTATCTTATAGGTAGGAACTGCTTGTATGTGTTCTCGAAAGTGACTTGGCCTAGTGAAAACATCTATTGAACATACACAATATCAGAATTACAAAGTTGTTTTTCCAAGAGAGATCATTTACCTTTATCCTCCAAGATTGATTTGTCTCTTGTGAGGACTATTTTCCAAGACTTTACCCTGAAAGCATAACCTAAGATTTTTCAAAACTGAGCCAAGGTATACTTACTATAGTCACTTTCTAGCTTGATCCAATCCTATGAATAGTTACTTTTGTTGACCTATGACCCAAACTATGAAGCATAAGAAAGCTAAGTTACCCATCCCATGTGCATACCAAGAGAAGAAAGTTATAAAAAGGAAGCTTAAAGATTGTCAGCATATTGTCACTGTAGCCCGTGAAGAGGAAAAGTATCAAACTCGATTGGATAACATATAGCATAACACAAGAATTAAACAATTTTCCTTTCAGATTCAAGTTGATCATCATTTTGTCAGATTAGAAAGTGAAGACTAGTAGGCACAATCTCCCCCTCTTTCTAAAAACTATGAAAGTGTTCTAGCATCCTTTCATTTCAGATAGTCCCATAGGAACATCTACATTTTCCTTTAGGTGAGTCTCATCTAGCATCCACCCTATCCAAATCTTAGAACCATCATCCACAATCCCTAGCACATCCAAAAAAACCCACCTCAAGTTTCCCAACCTCATCCTTAGAATCAGAATCTTAAGCCACACTCTTTTAACTAAGCATTGTCTAGGGTAGCTAGTACTTGCTCTTGTGGACCTCATCATCTTGATCTAGAGATTGATTCCCATTAGTAAGGCTCATGTCATCCAAAGATCACAAGTCTATCTAAGGATGAAAATCCCACATATTTTCATCCCACATCAGGAAAGGTAGCTCATCAGAATCCCTTAGGAAATTCACCATCAAGATCTTTCATCATCCACCATCCTGCATCTAGGTCACTATTAATCCTCATGCCTAGCATTACTCTGATACACCTGCATTTCCTCCCATCTTAGGGCTTTGCATTTTCATTCCTATTGTGACATGATCAAAGAAAAGAAAATGGATGGACCCCAACTAGGCCACTACCTCAGCAGATCCAAACAAGTTTATGGGTGAAATGGTGATGTATGACCCCTAGGTGGCAATAGTTTAGAACATGTGGGAAGATCCCAATGAGACACCCACTACAAACTCTATGGAGGCTTTCATGTGTCTTCCAAGACATGCACAAATGGTAAGTGCGATCATTTCCCAAAATCATCTCGCCATCTTGGTGAACTATGCCCAGGAGGGTACTCCCATTCCACTGTAGTTACACACATTCGATCCCACAAAACCCTATCATAATTGCACCAATGTTGACCCCTTTATTTTCTAACAACTCCATGATCCAACCATGCAAGTGTCCCACATAGCCTCAATGATCTTGCATCTCTTGCAACCTAGTGCAACAATTCCCACTATCCCAAGCACACCCCAAACCACACCTTTCTCCATTATGGGTGCAATGCCTCCACCTGCTTCCGCACAGCTAGCCATGCAAACACCAACCCCCACACAGGATGCTTCTCAAATGGTCCCTTCACCCATCACAAACCAAACCCCCATTTTAACGCAAGGAGCAACACAAACCACCTCACCTGCATCAACCCAGGCCATTACACAACCTCAATCCATGTAAACTCTATCCTCTACATCTGCTGCTAAAGCACAAGCACTGCAAGTCACCTTCACGATAGTAATGTCATCCATGACATCCCACAATCCTCCCCTGGCATCACAAAATCTTATGTTTGCAGCAACCTCTACAGCATAACACCCAGTCAGACTTGGTACCACTTGGAATCTTGGCCAAGCACAAATGAATGCCATGAGCATACCTACACATGGCCAATTATACCAAATACTCCCCCAGCAACAAATCTTCCCTCAAGAAACACAACAACCACCTTCCATGGTAACTCTTCCCACGTTCACTAACTACTTATCCATGCATTTAGTTTCTCAACCAACCCTTCCTCCACAGTCGCAATAGCTCGGTGCTACCCATCCTATTAACTCCCATATGCAGCCACCTATAGTGCACACCTAAGCCACCATCCCCCTCTCAATAATGTAGGTATTCACCCATCTTATATTGGCCAAGCTCATCATCAATCCCAACCATAACCATTCTACTAACCACCCCCACAGAAACAATACTTCCCAACTTCATAGGCCAACTCCCTCATTCCGCAAGTGCAAACCTTTCCACAGCATGCACCCACCTTACACCAGCAATACATCGCTCAGCAAGCTAGCCAGAACCCATTCCAGATGACCTTTTTAGCTCGGCAATCCCTTTTCACTAGCTCACCATATCCCCCACACATCCCTCCATATTCACCCTACCATCTAATCCATTCTCACTGGGAGTACCCGCTCCGGTGCCTGCTAAATCAGAATGGGAAGAAATGAGAAATGCCATCAAGGAACTTAAGACTGGTACTGAGACTAAGGCATTCAAGTTTGAGGAGGTATGTATGTATCTATTTGATAGGTCTATCAAAATGATCCCCTTCCCTAATCATTTTGAAACACTAAAGTTCAACAAGTATCAAGGGAAGGGTGATCCAGTCAATCATGTCAAAGAGTTCTACATGGCATGCCAAGAAGTGGCATTCAATGACATATTCCTCATGCAACTTTTTCCCAAGAGTTTAGGAGGACCCACTCTTGAATTGTTCTACAAAATATCGTATGGGTCTGTTTCCACATTTCTAAGAGCTTTTTAAAAATTTTGTAGCCCAATATGCACACAACATTGAGAATGAACTCACCTTATTGGACCTGTGCAATACTAAAAAAAAGGGGGGTGAAGCTCTGGCTGACTCCTTACAATGATGGCAAAATCTTAGCACGAGATTGTCATACCAACTGCCAGAAAAACACCTTACCAAGATATTCATTGATAATCTACATCCAAAGTTATCCCACTTTATGAAGATGAACTACATTCAGACTTACCAAGACATAAAGGGGAAAGGCATGGATATTGAGCAAGCTCTTTTGGATAATGGTAGCATCAAACACTATAAGGAGAGCTCTCAAGATAGACTAAATAATGACTGTTCTCAATACTAGAAGAATAATAAGAACATGGTCACTGATGGGGCCACAGACACTAGAAATGTCCAAGTTGTGGTTGCAAGTCCTAATCCCCCTCCTCCATCATATCAACAGCAAACACCCATGTATTAGCAACCAGCACTCGTGTATCAACAACCTACACCCATGTATCAATAGAAAACACCTGCCTACCAGCAACCACCCTATTAGCCTCCTACCAATCAAGCCAATGCTATATCTATTACTTAAGGGAAAAACAAACCCCATGTCTAGAATGACCCAAAGCACACCTTTACACCCCTTGGAGAACCCTTGGATGCTATTTTTCATTGCATGGTCAGTGCCAACCTACTTGTGTATCCACAGACACAGCCCTTTGATGATTCAACACCCAAGCTAACCTGGTACAAAGATAATGAGTATTGTGAATATCACCGTGTTAAGGGACATGCCACTGTGAAGTGCATGAAACTCAAGAACTATGTCCAGGACCTTATAGATAAAAAAGAGATCATGGTTGACACCCCTTCCTAGATGTAACCTAATGCCAACCTGCAAATCTATCAAAATGTGTTTCCTAAACACAATGCTAGAAAGAACCCAGTCAATGCTAACCCACCCATAGACCAAGGTAAGGGTAAACAAGGTTACCATGGTGATGAAAAATATTATACCACTACCTACATTAACTATGACAAATTCATTGGTTGTATCTCCTAGGTTGGACCTACTATGAATGTGATCCATGTCAAAGGTGTTGACAACCAATGTGTCATTACCACTCGTAGAGGCTGGATATCTGTTGCCAGTGCTAATACTACAACCATCCCCAGTGCACAATACAATCTCCTAGAACACCTTGGGAACACACCTGCACAAATCTCCATCCTTGATCTCCTTTGCACATCCCCCCTTCTCCAGGAAGTCCTCAATAAAGCTCTCCAAGAATCCCATGTCCCTACAGATATCAATGCTATCCAATTCAAGAACCTTGTAGGGCACTTATCCACACTATCCACCCTCTCTTTCTAGCCATTTGACATGCCATCCGTTGAACTAGATCATAATCTCCCACTCTACATCACCGTCATTATCAATGACTTTTCCATCAAATGAGTCATGATGGATAATGGTTCGGCCCTCAATCTTTGTACATTAAAATTTAATCAATAGATTGGCCTCACAGAAGCAGACATCTCCCATGAGGTGATCACCATCAAGGCCTATGATATTCTAGAGCATACCTCTGAAGGTACTATTTTGTTTCCAATCAAAGTTTTTCCTATCACCCAAGATACAATATGCCACATTGTTGATCTTGACCTCCCCTACAACATCCTCCGAGGTCATCCTTGGATCCACTCCATCCAAGCAGTCCCCTCCACCTATCATCAATGCATCAAATTTCCATACCAAGGCACTAAGATCACTATCCATGTAGATCCCAAACCTTTCGCATACTATCATGTGATGGAAGCCTCATTTCCCCACTACACTCACTGTCCTAGTATCAACATCGGCACATCTATTGCCAACTCTTCTCAATCCTATTGCAATCTAGAAACAATCCTCACCTCTACCCTATCCTCAGTCAAGATCAACAACAAAGGCTACAAAGAATATAATCTCACCAATGCCTTCATAGTAGGGGCTCTTCCCCTAGACCCGCACACACAAGGATGACCCTATCACCAGACTAAGGCCCCTAAAGAAGGTCCCAAGATCAAAACCATGGGCTCATCTTCTTTTGTCTCTAATGGAATTTTGAATGGCCAAGAGTTAGCAGTCGATATTAATCAATGGTTGTAAAAGGATCATCCACCTCCTGATACTAAATTCCTCAGGTACTACAAAGAAAAATATCCCATACCACACAAGTGGGCTACTAAACAATGGGATTATCAAGGAGGCAGTCTAGGACCTAATGAAGATGGAATGAAAGACCCTATGGAAGCCTCTAAAAATCCACCAAATTGGGGCCTCGGCTTTAATCCCACTCCCCTACACATACGAGGACCCGATGTCATGACTGGGGGCACTAATTCACCCAATGTGACACTCTTGAGGATCCAAGATGAAATCGTGGAGGTTGAAGACGTACCGAAAGAGGAAGAAAAATGATCCTATGATGATATCTTTGATGATGAAACCTTCTTGGGAAATTTTGTCCTTCACCAACTCTCCATGAACCTCATTGATGTCCCACTCATTCACCACAATCTCATAGACTAGGACCAACCGAGCGTAGCACATATCGATGAGTTTCAAAGTGAGGCAATGCTCCTAAAATTCATGGGTGCTACCAATCAACTACTAGAATGGGGTCAAGAATCAACTGAAGTTTATCAACTCAACCCAAAAGGGTACTTCAAGGAAGAGGAAGTCTCTAGCTACAAAAATAAAATTAAAAAAGAAAATAAAGAATGCTCATGTGAAAACCCCTCTAGGCACATCCTGATTCAAAAATAGTAAAAACAAAGGGTGTATCCGACAGTGAAAACCTCTCTGAGGCGTTGGAGGATGGAGACTTGCCTCTTCCTCCTATCCTGGATTATAGGCCAGAACAGTCATCCATAGTCATTGAAGAGACCAAACTAGTCAATCTGGGCACAGAAGAGATCCCAAGGATCACCTACATTTTTGCATCATTAACTAAGGGAGAAGAGTTAGCCCTTGTGGCTCTTCTTTAGGAATCCATCATAAATTTTGCATGGTCATATGCTCACATGCCTAGACTTGACCCAACTCTCATTGTCCACAACCTTCCAGTAAATCCTAATTCCAAACCAGTCAAGAAGAAGCTAAGAAGAATGCATCCAAAGGTGGCTTTGTTAGTAAAGGAAGAACTCAAGAAGCTTCTCCAAGCTAAGATCATCAAAGCCATTGACTATTCAGGCTGGATCTCTAACATGGTTCCTATTGTCAAACCTTCAGACAATATACAAATCTGCACTGACTTCTGAGATCTCAACAAGGCATGTCCAAAGGATGATTTCCTACTCCCCAACATTGATATGATAGTAGATCTCACAGCTAGTCATGAAATGTTGTCCCTTATGGATGGCTTCTCAGGGTATAATCAGATCAGGATCGCCGAAGTAGACCAACAAAAGATGGCATTCACTATGCCCTAGGGTACCTTCTACTATAACATGATGCCATTTGGACTTAAGAATGCGGGAGCTACCTATCAAAGAGCAATGACCGCAATCTTCCATTACATGATCCACAAAATCCTTGAGGACTATGTAGATGACATCCTAGAAAAATCTAGAATGTGATGTGAACACCTTGATGTCCTTGAAGCTTTGTTCGACCATATGCACAAGTATGGTTTGAGATTGAACCCAAAGAAATGCATATTTGGTGTGACATCTGAAAAACTTATGGGGTTCATTGTGTCCAGGCCTGGCATAGAGATTGATCCAAAGGTGAAAGACATCATGGAGATGCCTCCCCCCAAAACTCTTGGATAGTTAAGGAGCCTACAAGGAAAACTACAATCAGTCCGAAGGTTCATCTCCCAACTAGTAGATAAATGCAAGTCATTCACGCACCTATTGAGAAAGGACACTTCCTTCAAGTGGGACCTCATCTACCAATGCAGATTTGAGAATCTTAAACGATACCTGATAAATGCACCTATCCTTGTGCCATCAATGCCAAGTGAGCCCCTCATTTTGTATATCTCTGCCACTACCATAGTACTAGGGGCACTCTTAGCCCAGCTTGACGACAATAGAAAAGAGAGGGCTATTTACTACATCAGTCGTACACTAGTTGGCTATGAGTTAAATTACTCTCCAATGGAAAAGGTCTACCTGGTAGTGGTCTTCACCACTCAGAATCTTCATCGCTACATGCTCAGTCATATAGTAAAGCTAATCTCAAAGTTTGACCCACTCAAGTACTTACTCTCAATGACCACACTCATAGGATGAATGGAAAAGTGGGTAATGCTGCTCAATGAATTAGACATCCAGTACGTCGATCAAAAAGCCATCAAGGGACAAGTCATTTCCGATTAGCTTGTAGAAGCTCCCTTAATTGATGCATACCCTCTAGTAATGGAATTTCCTGATGAACACATGTTTATGGTCGAGGAACAACCCTAGTGGAAATTATATTTTGACAGATCATAGGATCGGGGGAAGGGATACTATTTGTGACCCCTCAAGGATTCATGTGCACAAATAATATTTGAGAATATGAAGCTCTTGTCACCAGTCTTAGAATGGCTATCCAATGGAATATTACATAACTTCAAGTATTCAATGTTAGATTTGACAAACGCAAATCATCCCAAGAACACCTGCATGCAAGACTGTCACAAAGAAGAAGCAAAAAGACAGAAAGCTATGGCGGCCAAAAGGCCAGAGACTGCAAAACCATGTTGCAAGAAAATAATCTTCTATTAACAATGATGAAAATAATACAATCTCCTTATTGAAATGAAAGAAGTGAATCCTTATAAAAGGAAACACGAAACCCTAAAGGCTAAAACCCTAAAGAATTATAAAGCACCTAAGTGAAACTTAAGCCTAGAGTATGATAAACTAATAATTAAATGATTTAATTATTAGCTAACATAAGACTACTCTAACACCCCCCCTTAAGTGTAACTTAGGGAGAAGCAAAAAAAGCTAAACTACTGCAGAAAGCAGGAAAGATGGGTCCCGGCAACTAGGCCTGATCAGGTACCCAAACATAAAGCAAAAGATGTCCCAGAGAAAGGAACAAGAAGAGAGCAAGAAACTCCTCTGAAGCATGTCTGAAAACTCTGTCAGAAGATACTGCTGGAACCCCCACTGAAGTGCATGACCAGGTAGAGAAGACAAGTGTCTGAAGAGCTGATCAATCGAACCAGGAAGAAATAGAGCCAACAGGTGAACCCCCCCATAATGCTGAACTGGGAGAGGTGACAGGAACACTGAAATGCGATGCCAGAAACAGCTGCAGAAGAAGAACCAGGAACACCAACAGTGCAACAGAAGCACACACACAGGATAAAGGGCGGTGTCATAGACACAGTCTACATGGGCTAATGTCGTGGAAGGTACGCTCACTTGACAAGAGTGGATGCGCCGATAGTGGCAAATGCATCAGAATCCCCCCATGGCACTTTATAACTGAGTGCGAATACTAAAACTGAGCCAGGTGAAAAAGATCCCAGAAATGCAGAAGAGGGCACTTTATCTCAGTGCGTTTACAGAACAAAGATACATCAGAAAGAGCATGCAAGCTCAGAAGTCAGAAAGAAGAGTGAGCTATGAACTCAGAAGAAGAGATCCCCGGACCTGTAGAACCAAGCACACCACCAGAGGGCATAAACTGCATAACTCGGAGGAGTGAAAACCTGGAGCAGAATCTGGAAGAAATACCTCTGCCACTAAATAGTACACAGAAACAGCTTTCCGACGATATCTCGTTTGCCGAAAAAGGAGTCCAGATGAGCCAGATATGACTCCCGGAAGGCAAAAAGAGACATCAGACTTCAACAGCAAAAAACACTATTGAAATGGCAGAACCCAAAATCCTAACCTCCACCATCGAAAAGTGCTCGGAAAGAGCTTTCCGACGATATATGGAAGTCAGAAAAAGACCCCTGTATGCTCCCTGTAGAGCGAAAAAGGCCCAGGTACCCCCAAAAAGGCCAAAAAAGAGCCCCAAGGGCTTAAAAAAAATAGGCCCCCGGGCGCATGGCGCGCTCCGGGGGCTGGGCCGCAGCCCCTGGTCGGTCATATGACCGCCTTGTTATGAAAGGAGCCCGCGGGGGCTGAAATGGGCCGCCACCGGCGGTGGGGGCCAGCGGAGCGGGGGCGCTGGCGGAGCCGAGGGGAGGCCGCAGAGGAGCCGGGAGGCGGCGGAGCCAGGAGGAGGCCGTCGGAGCGGAGCGCGCTGCGGGCGGCGGAGCGGTGCTGGGGCCGTCGGAGCGGAGCGCGCTGCGGGCGGCGCTGGTGCCGGCGGTGGGCGGGCCGGTGGACGCAGGGCTGAGCGCAGGCGGAGGCTGGCCGCGGCAGCGCGGTGGGGCGCGCTGGCGGCGCGCCGTGTTTTAAAAGAAAAAACCACCTTTTTTTACGTTGTTCGAGAATATTTCTCGATTTTCAAGCCCGTACGGCCCATAGGAGGCCGAAAAAATTCCCCAGAGGCTCTGGTGTCCAAATTGGACGAGCTTTATATGGATTCTGGGGTTTTTGGGCCTTCTGGACGCAATGGAAGTGTCCGTTTGGGCCCAAAGTGCCTCAAAAAATAGAGACCCCCCAGAATCAATGAAAAATGCTAGAAACAGCTGTGAAACCTTCAAACCCTCGCTTGCTTTGAAATAACCATGTTGCCAGAAATAAGCTTCTATTAACAATGATGAAAATAATACAATCTCCTTATTGAAATGAAAGAAGTGAATCCTTATAAAAGGAAACACGAAACCCTAAAGGCTAAAACCCTAAAGAATTATAAAGCGCCTAAGTGAAACTTAAGCCTAGAGTATGATAAACTAATAATTAAATGATTTAATTATTAGCTAACATAAGACTACTCTAACATTCAAAGACTCCCAATTAATCATCAAACAGGTCCTTGACGAGTTCTAGACAAAGGACGATAAGCTACTACCCTACAAAGAGCTTGTAGATAAACTCAAAGAACACTTTGTTGGCATCTAGTTCACACAAGTACCAAGACTTGAAAAAAAGGCAACATATGCTATGGCAACCATTGGCTCACTATTGGAAATCCCCCGTGACACTACGCAATATGAGTTTCTAGTTGAGCAGCTACACAGACCTACTTACGAGAATGTTGACACTGATATGGTATGCATCTTGGTTGGTCCCCAGTCCCCATGGTACCATGACATTCATGCTTATCTAAAGAATGGTATCATATCCCCTCACCTCACAAACACCCAATGCTAGAACCTTATTAGCAGAGCATCCCACTACACTCTTGTAGCTAACACCCTATATCATCATGGGTAACATAATGTCCTCTCTCAGTGTCTAGACTCAAACGAGGCCATCATGGCTTTACAAGAGGTTCATGCTAGTATTTGCGGTGCTCACAGGAGTAGCATCATCCTTGCAAATCAGTTGCTTAGAGTTGGGTATTATTGGCCGACAATGGAACATTATGCCTGTGAATTCATAAAGAAGTGTCTATAATGTCAGTAGCATGCCAATTTGATTCATGCACCAGTGCAAGACCTATAGCCCATTACACCCCCATGGCCCTTCTTCTGTTGTGGTTTTGACCTTGTTGACATGATTCACCCTCATTCTTCTGATGGACACAAGTATATCATTATAGCCACTAAATACTTTACAAAGTGGGTGGAAGCCATTCCGCTCAGCTTAACTACTGGTGTCCAAATCTCCAAATTCATCCTCTACCACATCATTTTCCACTTTGGCATTCCCTCCACCATCTTCACAGATCATGGCTCTCCATTGGAAAATCAGCATGTCAAAGATCTCTGTGACCGTTTTCACATCCACCAACGCTTTTCTAGCCCATATTTCCCACAAGGAAACAAACAAGCTGAGGCAACTAATAAAACCATCCTAAAAATCCTACAAAAAGTTGTCAATGATTTTGGCTGCGATTGGCATCTACAAATCAATCCTACCCTCTAGGCCTATCGCACCTCCTTTCACACCCCCACAGGCATCACCCCATACTCCCTAGTATATGGTGTTGAAGTCGTTCTACCAATCTAGGTCGTAATCCCTTCATTGCGCATATCCATGAAGGACTACATCATAGACAAAGACTACCGCATGGCGCGCCTAACCCAGTTGGACTTGCTAGATGAAAAGAGGCAATAGGCCTATGATCACTTGATCATGTACCAAAACTATCTCAAAAGGAGCTTCAATAAAAAGGTACACCCTCGACAGTTCCAGGTGGGAGACCTAGTCCTAAAAGAGAACCAGAAAGTACAAGCAAATCATGAAAAGAAAGGGAAGTTTGAGCCCACCTGGTTAGGTCCTTACATGGTGACAACATGCTTTGGTTCTAGAGAATATCAGTTGTCTATACCTGAAGGGGAGCTTCTCAATGATCCTATTAATATCATACATCTGAAGCGGTTCTATGCTTGAACCATCAAATATGATCCTGAGAAAATCCTAAAAATCAAATATGATCCTGAAAAAAAATCTTAAAAATCAAATATGATCTTGAAAAAAATCCTAAAAATTAGAAAAAGTCCTGAAAAAATCATCGTCCTCGTGAAAACCTGGTAAATAGGCGCCTTGATGAATCAAAAAAATCAAAAAATGGAAAAATAGTAAAGAGAAAAATACTATCCAATGGTGAAAACTTGGCAATTCAAGTACCTTGGAAAAGTATGTTGATGAAAACCTAGTAAATAGGTGCCATACATAGTGGACCATGTCATTATCTATCAAACTCCTATCCCCTCTATCATAAACCACTCACCACCTTTCATTCTGTTCAACCTACCTTTTGTTCCCAAGGTGTCATTCCCATTTGCGCCAGCACATGAGATTCGCTATCCCACTTTCTACAATGATGTACATACCTATTGTATATAGTGTCTCTATCTTGTACATATCATTTTGGTCTCTCCCAGAAGTACCTTTTGACCACAAAGCCCATGACCAGTAATTGCCACCTTATTAGCAATGTTCCCTCAAGCAAGTATCCTGCATCACTGTGATTCTCCTAAAGTTGTTCATGTGCCCATCAATAGTTCCAAATACAGTTAGTACCCATCAACCAAGTCCTTGTAGGATGCATCCTTCCTCCATGTCTAACCTAAATTTGAACATCCATAGTCAATCGATCTCTTTTAGCAAAGGACATCTTTTGGTCTTATCATTTTGGTTTCAGTTTTCTTGTTTTATCTTTCTCAGTTTACTACTCCCATTAAGGCTGCCACAATCATTTATATCATGGTGTTATTTTGGGGCATGGTCTTTTGTGATCTTTTTTGTTTCTACTTGTGAGTCGGTCAGACATGACCCTTGCACTTTTCACTTGTGATCTTTTGGGTTACTTGGTGCACTTGGGAAATGTTGTTTGTTTGTGGGTTCCCTCGCATCATTTCCACCATGTGTCCTTCAGGGTGCATGCATGATGCTGGGGAAACCCTTGTATGTCTTTTTTGCATCAATCCCTTGCAATGCTAGTGACATGGCCTCACGTTCCTAGTAATTTTGGCTCTTCCCTTCTGCTACTATATCAAAATAAGTGCTCAAACTACATGGTGGTGTTCCTTCGAAACACCCCATGCTCAAGCTTGACTGAATATCCTCTGTCCTACAAAACATCTGAATGAAGCTCCCATTATCCCTATCCAGTATCAAAGCATCATCCCAAACAAGAAAGTCCCTAATGAGCTTCTCTTTTTACATCCACCTCACTTTTCACCCATCTTCTCCCCATCAACACCTCATCATAATGCAAAATTCTCCACTTCTCTCACCTCATGTTCTTGACTTTTAGATTGTGATTGTGCAAATGTTCCCTCCATCCCATCATACTTGTAGCTAAAAGATCTTATATACATCCTCCAGAGTCACCATCATCTCCCCAGTGGGAAGATGAAATGTCACATTCTCAGAATGCCACCCCTCACACAACACTGTCACCAGTGCCATGTAAGTCCATCTACATGGCATCCACACTAGATACCCTAGCCCCAAGGCATGCACTCAAGTCTAGTCTGCAGCCATAAACTACTCTCCTATCATCAACACCACCATGTGTCTCTCTCAACTAGTCAGTCAATCCACCGACCACTACATCCAAGCCAAGCCAAGTTTGTCAGTTTCTTTCTCTAACCAAACCTAAGTTGCTTTTCCCTACATTCCCATGAAGAAACTTTTACCTGCATTCCTGCAGGTTTTGCTTTCCCCGTGTTCCCGCAGAGGACTTCCTTCCCCCATTCCCCTCTTATTGCTAAAAACATCTTCAAAATAGTATTATTCTAACACTATGTCGAAGAGGGGCAAAATATAGACACCTAAATTTGATTACATTATTTAGTAATTTTATTTAGTCTTCTCCTAAAGTATTTTATTAATTAAATATTATTATTTGATTAATTTATGTCATCCCCTATTTAATTAGTTTAATTAATTAAATATAGTCCAATTAATTATCTAAATGACAAATCCATAGTCAGACAATTAATTAAACCCCTATTCCTCTATTAATTTAAATAGATACACTTATCTAATTAAATTAATTTATAAACCCCCTTTCTTTCCCACTTGGAATTAAATAAAACATTTAATTCTAAAAATCCTAAATACTCTCCCACTCATTCTCTCTCCTCCACTTACCCTCTAATCTAAGCCTAATCACCTCCATAAGCATGTGCACAATCATAATCCAAGATTAAGGAATACTAATCCATCACAAGTCAACCCACTTGTCAACACCTTCACATCCACCAATGGCAAATCATAAAGCCTCTTACACACTTGTCTCCTCTCACACCTTCCAAAGTTAGCTCATCCCTCAAGCATTTGTCCTCTCCTCTCATCCTCCCCCATTGTGACACTTGTCACAATGCTATGCATTTGAGAAAGCACAATCCATGTGCTCTCTCTTGGATGCATCTCTACAATTGCTCACTCATCTTTTGCCTCTTAATCTTGGTCATCCATTTCATCCTCCTTTCTATAAAAGAGAAGCTATCCTCCTTCACTTTCATCTACCATTGAAGCAAATTTATTATGCCCATTTCTCTCTTGAAGATTGAAGCATAGTTCATGAGCACATATCCAATCTATTGGACAAATCTTCCACATTTGGAGACTTTGAGGTTTTGAGGTTTGCATTTCCTTTTGGGTTGTTGTCTTCATTTTGTGGGTCTTATCATAAATGTTTATCTTCTTTGTTTTGTTGAATATTTAGCTTGCTTAGCATTCTTAGACATTACATTTTAGGTACTTACATGTACTATGCATTATGATTGAGAACATTGATTGAACATAATTTTGGGCAGTTTCTTAAGGGAAATTTGCTATTGTAGCCTTATGTTGTCTCTAGTAGAATTTACTTTACTTGGTAATGTGTCAATATATTGAATCTTGTTTTTATATGGTTTAGATATACTCTTATGCTTTTTATGAACTCATAATAATACCTCTATAAATCTATTAAATGATATGTATCAATCTTTTTATTTTAAAGAGACAAGAAAGATAGACCAAACTTTCAAATGCTTTAGATTCGTTAGTACCCAATAAGTCTTTTTTCATGGAAAAGGGCATTTCTTTTCATGAATATACATCATTTTTGGGACAAATATCTAAGCTTGAAGAGGCTTGTGTATCATACGAAACTACACTGAAATGAAGGTATATTTTTTCCTCTCAAATTATTAGTTGCTTGCAATACATTTTGAACAGGGAATTGCAAATGGCTACACAGATAAAAATATTTATTATGAATAATTCAAAATGTGCAGAGCTCAAGGTTGCCTTCACTACTTGAGTACGGGTCATCTTTCTGTATCTCCAATAGATATTCATTTGTTTCCTCAACACAACACTTATGGGAAGGGGAATCATCCAAATGCTTGGCAATCCTTATGAAGCTCTTTATCTTCAATTAGTTTCTTGCATTGATGTTGTTATTCTCATCATTTTATTCAGATGGTTTGCATTAAATTTCTAACTTGAAACACTCTTGGCTTCCTCAAATTGCATTTTAATGTCACATGCTATACAGATCAAGACACACAACGAAGCAAAAGATGGTTCACATTCTCATACTGTAAGTTGCTAATCATTAGAGTATTGGAAATTTATTTAGTCAATTAACTGGAAATATTGCCAATGTTGTTCTCCTTCATGTACATTAGCATTAACTTTTGATTTGAAATTTCCAGAAAGTTTCTTAATAATATTTGAAATTTAGAGCACACGGTACAAACAAGATTAGGTTATTTGTATTTTTAATAAAAAATAATTGTATTTTCAATAAAAAATAATTGTATTTTCTTCTTTTCTTAGCAAACACTTTTTGGCTCACCCAAAAAACACTATTAAGCTAGGACAAAAATGTTTTAATTTTTTGAAAGAGGGGCATAAATTCACATATCTAACAAAAAAAAATTGTTGCTAGATTCTAGTTGATGGATTAATATAAAGTGATATACATCAGTAGTTTAGTTGTTTAATACTATCCATATTGCAAGTAATCATAATTTCTTTATACTTGATCATGTTGAGAACTCAGTAAATTACTTGACAAAACAAGTTAGTGATGCTTAGAATGTGACACAAGCACTATCGTAGATTGCTTCTTATAATCGACAAAGAAAAACATTTTATAAAACCTTAAAAATAGAAACATGGTTATTATGGAGATGTGTAAAAATATGCACCTATATGGGGATATCATTAAGGTTAGGATATTGCTTCTCACTTGTGTCCTACAAATGTGAAGTAAAGCATAATTTACAAAGCGCAATCAATCATAAGTTTTGATAGCTATTAGTTAGGAGGCTAAACGTATATCATTGTCAGTCTATTTTTAAAATTGTGGCATGTCATTATAGGTTGTTAGAATCATTAAGAAATTAAGGCAGTGATGCTCTAATGTATCAGAGGACATAGTAATTTAAACCTTAGATGAATTTGTAATTACAATTTATTTAAAAATTTAACCTTCTATTTGTCATTCAAGTGTGTTTTAATCAATCAACCTTATATTTATCATACTGCACAACCTTTACCAATATTATATTTCTTCATGCTCAAGTTTTATGAGCAATAGAACTTTGTGTTTGTGATAAATTGGTTACATGGTTTCCTTGAATATTGAATAGCTATAGCCTTCATGTAGGTGTTTCATATTTTTCAATCACCTACATCTCATTTGTAGGTTAATCTATTTACTATCCCAGTTGAAGATCCACATGTTTTCTTCTTTAGAATTTAACTTTTGTGTATGGCTTGTTATTATAGGAGTGGTTAAAGGGCTTCACAATAATCTAGTTTTGGTCGATCAGGTATGCCTAATGAGTGGTCTCTCCTGAGAGAAGTAGCATGGAGAAAAGTTTCAAAGTAGTTGTGTCAAGCTTTGTGTAGTATGCTATCTCCATTTTTCTTGCAAATATTAAGGTAAATATTTTGTTTCTCCTCAAGTTGTACTTTATTTTTTCCCTCATCTTCTGGATAGTTTTTGTTATGTTGTGAATGTAAAATTTGAAAAACTCTCGAAAAGGTCTTATTTTGACTCCTAAGTTGTGTATGAAATGGTTAAATGCTAAGAGGGGGAGGGGGTGAATTAGTATTTCTAATATTTTAAATCAAACAAGCAAAATAAAAACCAGGCAAAAGAACAAGACACACACATGATTGTTATCATGTTGA
The DNA here is from genome assembly GCA_027943335.1 of Chamaecyparis obtusa. NCBI lineage: Eukaryota > Viridiplantae > Streptophyta > Pinopsida > Cupressales > Cupressaceae > Chamaecyparis > Chamaecyparis obtusa. Next base: position 748,727 of record BSBK01003232.1, on the reverse strand, counting down.
AAACCCAAGATGGGTTAAAAAACTATGGATTCACTAAACACTTGGGCAACAACCCCTTTACATCTAAGAGCTACAACTCTCCTTATCACTTGGCTAATCAGGCTACAACCCGACCTTGAAGGCTACAACCTTCACTTTAGAGGAATACAAATTAGACCAAATATTTTTACAATGTCTTCACAATAGCATGAAGACACTTGAACTGTAAATGAATTCAAATTTGATTAATCTCAATATCCCTAAAATGCTACAATTCAAAATTTCCTTCAGCTCTTATACCCACAAGAACTTCCACTAATAAAGATGCACTCCTTCAGATTTCTTAATTGATCTCAATTACAATCTTCTCTGCTCCTCTTCGAAGAACCACTGTCTCTCAAATCACCTTTTTTAATCAAACATTGTAGAATATTTTTACACTATCTCTATTCTAGAAACACTTACACTTCCTCGACACTTCTCCTTCCTAAACTTTACCACACTACCTTTTTTGTATACTTTGAGACATCAAAACTAAACTCACACCAGTTCACACATTGTTCTCTCATAGATGCGACTTACAAAAATAAGACCTGCAGTCGTTTGGCACCTTGTTTGCACCAATCAAGCATCAAGAACAAGAACACTTGTTGTTACTCCTTAAAACACATATATTATTTTCCATGTTTTTGATGTTGGAACTGTGTTTCTTTCTCTATGTATGCACACCCTACATCCACCTCTATTTTTCACACTTTCAACATCACAACTCCACACGTTGTGCAAAATGTTTTTGTGTATCTCCAAAATAATCAACAATCGATATTTTTAAATGTGTTGCGTGTCTCCTTTTTACTGCTCGCACAATTATCTCATCTTTGGTCGAAGACCTGCCTGTCTCTCTTAGGCACACATCCTAGTATCATTTTTTCTCATGCCTGTCTGTATATGATTTCAAAGGAGCATATTTTCACCCAGTTATCTTCTCATTCTACCTTGTATTATCTTCGTTAATGTATTTTTTCATACCTAGAAAAATACAAATCACACAAAACAAAAAACTAAGTTCCTATATCGAAGATGATGGTTGACCAAATTTGTAGATTTTCGTTGCATCTATGCATGAACATTTTAAGACTGTGGTCCTCATTTTCTTACGATACCTACTCCCATATTTTGAAACGTTCACTTCACCATGCCTGAATATCGTATCTTTTTATTTGACAATGTATACATTATTTTTTCTCTATAATCCATGCTTCTTACTGAAGTTGTTGGTATTCAAGAGAAAAAGATTATCGTTATTTTTATGGTACCCTTCATAACTTCATTCACTATTTTTTTAATACAAACATAGCTCACCAAGTAGGAAGATGTCTATTTCATACCTTGCTCAAAAAACATGCGGTTGTAGCTAGTTAACTATTTTTGACAGAAATACCTCAGCTGGAAGACACACTGAAGATTAGAGCAAAACGTCTCTACATAACAGATTCTAGATGCACACTTGTCATGGTGTATAAAACTCACCAATCAAAAATATACATGGATAATACTTACTTTCCTATTCAAACATATTTTTGTAACACATGTGCAGCCATTATACTTCACTAACCAACACATAGCCGGCATTTGCAACTCTCGTATCCACCACTTTATCCTGACACAGCAACAAAGAATGACACTAGTCATATATGAAATAGTAAGTGAAACTATTCTCAACACAACAAGTGTTATGCAGGGAGGTAACTTCATCAGATGAAAAAAACTCAATAATCTCCCCCTTTTTTTCATTGATGGTAAACCAACTAAAACACAATTGAAATAGATTGCAAAATTGAAGAACTCCCCCTGAGCAAGTGAACCAATCTAAAAGCACTGTAAATCTGAAACCACTCCCCCATAAAATTGAACCAGCTAAAACAACTCTACCAAATCTAAATGGATCTCCCCCTTAAGCTCTACTCCCCCTTTTTCATCAATGACCACAAAACTAAAACACAACAATAGTCTGAAAGATACAACAATGAAGTGCTTCTACTAAAAACTGACCTTTCATTGAGGTGGAATACCACCAAGATTTCTTTGAAGATACTCAAAGCGATCTTGGGGTAGAGGTTTAGTAAACACATCTACTACTTGTTCCTTTGAGAAAACATAGTTTAAATTAACTGTATTATTTGCAACTTGCTCCTTTAGATAGTGATACTTGATTGGAATGTTCTTGGTTCGAGAATGCATCACTGGATTCTTCAAAATATCAATGATGTTTATTTTGTCACAGAAAATACAAATAGGATCAGTAAACTAAAGCTTATAGTCATGTAAACTGTTCTTCATCCAAATTACCTAAGTGCAGCATGAAACAGCCGCAACACATTCAGCCTCAATGATGGATAATGTAGTGCAAGACTATTTCTTGCTAAGCCATGAGACCAAATAGCCACCTAAAAAGAAAGCACATCCACTAGTACTTTTCTTGTCATCCATGGAGCCACCCCAATCTACATTTGTATAGGTTGTAAGAGAAAAATTATAATTCTTTGGAAACCAAAGACCAAGATCAACTATGCCTTTCAGATATTTAAAAATTCTCTTAACGACATGAACATGAGTTTGTTTTGGAGAGGCTTGAAATCTAGCTACATATCCCACAACCTGCATAATATCCGGTCTAGTGACTATCACAAACAACAGACTTCCTACCATAGATCTATAAAAAGACTGATCAACTGAAGGAGACACATCCTCTTTACTTAGCTTACATCCAATTTTCATAGGAGTGCTAACCGGATTGCAATCTTCCATCTTAAATCTCTTAAGTAACTCTCTAACATACTTAGCTTGGGAAATGAAAATACCTTTAGAAGATTGATTAATTTTCAATTGAAGAAAGTAAGTTAACTCACCCATCATAGAAATCTTGAACTCATTCTTCATACAAGCAGTAAATGTCTTAGACATATTAACACTGTCACTCCCAAAAATCAGATCACCAACATAAACAACAACAATGAGAATGTTGTTACCTTCCTATTTAACATACAGGTTGCTATCCACATATCCTTTTTTGAATCCCTACTACTACAAATAATTATTCATCCTATCATACCAAGCTCTAGGAGCTTGTTTGAGTTTGTATAATACCTTTTTAAGCTTGCATACATAGTCTAAATTGTTAGAAATTAGGCCTTCTGGTTGTTCAACATAAATTTATTCAACTAAATCTCCATTTAAGAAGGTTGATTTAACATCCATTTGGAAAACTTTAAAGCCTTTGTAAGAATCAAATGCAAGAAAAATTTAGATTGCTTCTAGCCTTGCAACCAGTGCAAAGGTTTCACTATAGTCCACACCTTCAATTTGAGAATAACATTTGCAAACTAAACGAGTCTTGTTTTGAATCTTACCATCTTCATTTACCTTGTTTTAGAATACCCATTTTGTACCTATCACATTCTTATTGAGGGGTCTTGGCACGAGCTCCCAAGTATTGCTCTTTTTTATTTGGTCTAATTCCTCTTTCATGGAAGCCACCCAATGTTCATCTACAGTTGCCTCTTCAAAACATTTAGGCTCAATCATGGAAATAAGTGAGAAATCACCATCCTCAAAATAGTTAACATTTTTCCTAGCATTTTTAGTCTTCCTTTCAGCTATAACCTGATCAATAGGATGATTCTTTTGTACAAACTTTGAAGGAGTTTTCAAATTAGAAACACCATGTTCATCTTGAGAATCATTTCAAGAATTATCACGTAGATTTTCAGCATCATTATAAGTAGGAACTATTTCTTGATTAGTAGATTGTACTTTACCTTTGTCATTCTCATCACTCTTGCTAGCTATTCCAACTTGAATATGTGGAGGAGAAGAGGGTGCAATGGTGCTAGTTTGAGTTTTAGAAGATACCACAGAGCTGGTTTGAGTTTTATCTTCGTCAGGGTTGTCATCATTCTCACCAAATTGATTAGTAACCTCATGAACCTTAACATTTGCACTCTCTACTAATTTATGTATCCTTTTATTATAGCATTTGAATGCCTTACTTTTAGAGGAATAGCCAAGAAAAATTCTTTCATCAGCTCTGGATTCAAACTTACCCAAGTTATCTTCATCTCTCCTAATGTAGCATGGAATCTCAAAAAATTTCAAGTACTTGACTTTGGTTGGTTTACCTTTCTAGAGTTCATATGGAGTCTTCTTGAGCTTGGGTCTAAACAATGTTCTGTTCTGAATATAAAATGTTGTGTGGACAGCCTCTCTCCAAAATATATCTTTTACCTTTCTCTCATTCATCATGCACCATGCCATTTCTTGAATGGTTCTATTTTTCCTTTCCACAACACCATTTTTTTGTGGTGTTCTTGGGGCTAAAACCTATTTCCTAATACCATGTTGCTCACAAAACTTGACAAATTGATGAAGGGTGATCCCCTTAATACCACAAATACATACCATAAATAGAGAAAAAACAACAATTTGCAAGAATAGAAAATGGGCTTCTTATTATCTCCACAAATGTGGAATTAAAAATTTTAGAAGTACAATATGCAAAGCCACATGGGCATTTTTCCTTACAATATTATGTAGGACAAAGCCTTGAATCATTACCCAGATCTACTACCCAGAACTGTCCTAGACAATACTACAGGCCTTCTTTATATAGGCAATTTCCACCACCTGAGAAGGTTCCAGAAATTTAGCCCTTAAGGCTAACTAAACTTAGAATTATTTTATTTTTCAATTTATTACATCAAAGTCAGCTCAAAATAACTTTTGAAACCCAAACAAAAATTTTGAAGGAAATTTATTTTCTACCATTTTAGGTGGCCCAACTTCCGGAGACCATAAGTCATCACCTGTTGACCCAATTGACTATTATGACCCCATTCTAGAAAGGGCGCAAGGTGCTCTACAGTGCCTAACTTGTGTAAGCTCTAATTAGCCAAAGTTTTGAGCTCATTCGGGGCCTCTAAATCCTTCAAAACTGAGTTCAAAGTTTATGTACTGTATTTCAAATATCAAAAAATTTCAATATCTTTGAAACTAGACTTGATCTGGCAATGAAACTTTACTGGTAGGCTAATACAACCAAAATGAACCTCCACCTATGAAATCAAAACATTCTGAGATCATATGACCAACTTACTAAAAATAGTAAGTTTCCATAAATAGCATCTCTACATAAGATAGGCCTTATTGAAAAGAAACCAAAAATATTTTTGGGTGAAGCAAGATTTCTCTTACACCTAGGATGCTCTTGCATCAAACACTCAGAGTAATTTGAGAAGTGACCCTATCATGACTCAAGTGTGTAGAGGAAAACCAAGATAGTTAACCTCCTCCTTTGTCAGCCATGATGAATCTTTAACAAGTCACCCTTTCCATTTGACCAGATATTCTTCATATGTCCTGCTCCTTTTGCTTCTGGCAACATGACTATCTAGTATGTCCTCAATCTCCTCAATAGTTGAACTGGTTGCTGGAATACTCCACTATGCTATTGTGATCTCATCTTCAACATCTCCTTCATGATACTCTATCAAATCTGAAATGTTAAATACTGGTGAAATATTCATCTCAGTAGGCAACTCGACCTCATATGCATTTCCTAAATCATGCTTCTTCAATATCTTACATGGCCCAAAATTTTTCATTTTCAGCTTGTTATATGTACCAACTAGAAATCTCTCCTTCCGCAAATGAACCATGATTTCATCTCCAACCAAAAATTCCTTATGTCTTTTCTTTTCTCATATGCCTTAGCCTTATACTACACATTCATCTTGGTAATGTGCTTCCTCACCTCCTCATGGATGTTCTTCAAATGTTCTGCAAAATCCTTAGCTTCATCACTACTTATTTCTCCTTTATCTATCTTTCTCAACTCAGGTGCATTTCTTGGACTAGTCCCATATACAATTTGGAATGATGATTTACCAGTGCTCCTATTGATAGAATTATTGTATGAAAATTCCACCTATGGTAAAATCAAATCCCATCTTGTTGGTTTATCTCCAACCAAACATCTCAGTAAATTCCCCAAACTCCTATTCACCACCTCTGTCTCTCCATCAGTCAATGGATGATGTGATGAACTAAACTTCAAATCTATCTTCATTTTCTTCCATAATGTGTGCTAGAAATTCCAACAAACTTAGTGTCCCGATTTGAAACTATACTCTTTGGCAAACCATGTAGTCTCACCACTTCTCTAAAAAATAATTCAACTACATGAACAACATCATTATTCTTCTTGTAGGGAATGAAATGTACCATCTTTGAAAATCTTTCAACCACCACAAAAATTGAATCACGTCCCCATTGAGTCCTTGGTAAACCAAGAACAAATTCCATATTGATATCCTCCCATGGTTTTTCTGGTACAGGTAAGGGATGATACAACCCTATTTTCTGCTTCACTCCTTTCGCCATATGACATACTCTGCAACTCTGTACAAACTTCCTAGCATCTTGCTACAACTATGGCCACTAATAATTGTCACTAACCAAAGCAAGGGTTTTATCACAACCAAAATACCTATCTAATACTCTACTACGTTTCTCCTTGATGAGATTCTCTCACATAGAATTTTTTGGAATGCACAACTGACTCCCTCTGAATAGCATATCATCTTGAATGATGAAATCCATCCACTTTGTTCTATCTAGAGTAACAGGTTCTTTACAAGCTTTCTAAGCATCACCAAAATTAGGATCCTTTGGATACAAACTCTTGACTTCCTTGAACCCAACAACCTAAATCTACATCTCTATCAGCAATAGTTGTCTTCTACTAAGCACATTTGAAACCCTGTTAGAATTTCCACTCCTGTGTTTCAAAGAAAATGTATAACTCTACAAAAATTCAACCCATTTCAAATGCCTTTGATTCAAATTTCTTTGACTATTCAAATATTGCAAATCTTGATGATCAGTATACAAAACAAACTCCTTAGGAAGCAGATAGTGTCTCCGCTTCTTTAATTCCTAAACTATAGCATAAAATTCTTGATCATAAATAGAATATTTCCTCTTGGCATCATTCAACTTCTAACTAAAATAAGTAATAGGTTTACCTTCTTGGCTCATAATAGCTCCTATTGCAGTACCACTAGCATCACAGTCTACTTGAAACACCTTATTAAAATCTAGAAGTGCTAAAACAAGTTATTCTGTAACTTTCTATTTCAACAGTTTAAAACTCTTATCTGCCCCACTAGTCCACTTGAACTATTTTCTATCCCTTCTCATTGTTTTAGTCAAGGGTCCATAAATACTGCTAAAATTTTGATAAACTTTCTATAAAAGCTAGCTACACCATGAAAAGATCTTACCTCAGTAGCACTCCTTGGAGTAGGTCATTCAAGGATAGCCTGCACTTTCTCTAGGTCCATTTTTAGACCTTCTGCTGAAACTAAAAATTCCAGATACACTAACTCCCTCTTCACAAAACTGTACTTCTTCAAATTAATCAATAATTTCTCTTCTCTTAACTTCTCAAACACCATACGAATATGCATCATATGCTCCTCCAATGTCTTACTAAAGATAAACATATCATCTAGGTAAACAATGACAAACTTACCTAGAAATTCTTTCAAAACCTCGTTCATGAGCCACATGAAAGTGCTTGGTGCATTGGTTAGCCCAAAAGGCATGACTAACCACTCATAAAGTCCTTCCTTTTTCTTGAAGGTAGTCTTCCATTCATCTCCTTCTCTGATCCAAATCTGGTGATATCCACTCTTCAGATCTATCTTTTAAAAATACACAGCTCCACTCAAACAGTCCATAATATCATCCATTCGTGGAAATGGAAACCTATACTTGATGGTGATCTTGTTTATTTCTCTAGAATCTGTACACATCCTCCATTCTCTATTCTTCTTTAGTGCTAATACTATCGGTATAATACATGGACTTGGGCTCTCTCGAATTAATCCTTTTTATAACAACTCATGTACTTGTATGTTCAACTCTTCACTTTCTGTTGGTGTCATTCTATGTGCTACCTTATTTGGCAAACTGGCTCTTGGAATCAAATCTATCTGATGACTGATCTTCCTTACCAGTGGTAATCCATCAAGTACATTATCATATACAATATCCTAAAACTCATTCAACAAATCTACAAATTCTACAAGTACATCCTCTACTTCATCTTTACCATATTTTAGAACTAAAGAAAAACACACATGCTCATGCCTAATACCTTCTAGGAACTTTTTCCATAAACAAAATTTATTCTTGCATTACCACATACCTTTTCTTCTATCTCCTTCAATGGCTTTAGCTTATGTCACACTCTATCCTTTGTGAGGGAATAGGTATTCACACAACCATCATGTACAGAAAACCTATCAAATTGCCACGGTCTACCCAACAACATATGACATGCATCCATAGGTATGATATCACATAGTACCTCATCATGGTATCCGCCAATCTTGAACTTTACTAGGCACTGTTCACTGACCATGACCTTGTGGTCATCTTGTACCTACGCAATCCGGTATGGATGTGGGTGTTTCTATCTCTTGAGCTTCAACTTTATGACCATCTCTTCTAATACCAAATTTTTAGTGCTTCCACTATCAATAATCACATCACAACATTTACCCTCACACTTGCATCTAGCACTAGTACATTTTGCACCATTTTTCGACACACTATTGGTCGAAGTTTCAACCCAACTCAATCGAATGGTCAACCAATGGGTTCATTTCTATTATTGGCATCAAAATATCAACCAAATACTAAACCCATCGAATAATTGACTCAACTATTGGTTGAAAACAAGGGCAACCTACGCCAAAGATAACATTGATAAGTGTTTGTGTATTGGTCGATCTTTCAACCAATATGGGTTGAAAACTTTGGCCACTCCAACCAGGATGCCAAACTCATGACGGTCATATTTCGACCAACTTTGGTCAAAATATTTAGTGGCTCTGACCAAGATGCCAAACCCGCGACATGACATTTTGACACAGAATGGTCAATTTTAGGCTAGACTTTTGACACAGAGGGGTCAAAATTTCAATGCAATGCGGAGTGTTAAAAAAAATTTGAATTTAAATATCAAGACTAATCACCAACGGCATCTTGATCAGTGATTAGTCTAGATATTTATCTTTAGGTGTCCACACTCATTCTACTGCTTGTTGCCAGTAGGTCCCTGCTCATTCTATTTTCCAGACTGCTTTGGGCTCTAGCAATCCATCTGCTCTACTCTGCATGAAACTGTTGGTTTTTTCATTTTGTTTGAACTATTTGAGAGATAGGCTCTAACTGGTGATTTGTGGATTGGTAGAGCTTACTCTTATATGCCCACAACTCTTCAAATCTATTGGTGTGAATCCCCCAAAGGGTATTCTACTCTATGGGCTTCCTCGTTCTGGGAAAACTTTAATTGCTAGGGTAGTGGCAAATGAAACTGGTGCCTTCTTTTTCTGTATCAATGGAGCTGAGATCATGTCAAAGTTGGCTGGAGAAAGTGAAAGCGATCTCGGGAAGGCTTTTGAGGAGGCTGAGAAGAATGCCCCATCCATTATATTTATTGATGAGATATTACAAAGATTTGTCTGTGGGCTTGCAAGTATTCTATTAGAGAAAATATTGAGAAGGTGAGTTTCAATTGTGGTGGCTTTTGCAAACTAGATTTGGTTATGAATTTCTTAATGGTTTTTTTTGAATTGGTTGTTTAGAATTTTACATTTTTTGATTCAATTTTCCTCAACTTGTATCTTATTATTTCAGTTTGTCATGTTCTCTTTCCTCTGCACTTTTACAGGATAATATTGAACATGAAAGAAAAAGAAGTGAGAACCCCAAGGCAATGGATGAGGATGATAGTGATGAGGTAGCTAAAAAAAAGGCTTCTCATTTTGAGGATTCAATGAAATATGCCCAAAGAAGTGTCAGTGATGCTGATATTCAGAAGTATCAAGCCTTTGCACAAACACTACAGCAATCTCAAGGCTTTGGTTCTGAATTTTGATTTCTTGGTGCTTTTGCTGGTGCTTCGAATGTATTTTCTACAACAAATAATAAAGATGATGATGACTTATACAATTAGGAAAAGTAGTACACAATTATCATCTTAATGAAGTGACAAATGTGTCTATTCTAGTAGGGACCTTCCACTAACAAATAGCCAATGCTATTCAATTTGGCTCTAGCTTTTACTTGTATGAGTTTTATCTACTCATATGTTTGAAACTTTATTTATTTTATTAGCCCTTTAGCTGAGGACTTACTAATTCTAACTGGTGATCCATGAATTGGTAGTTCTTCCTCTTAGATTCCCACAACTCTTCAAATCTATTGGTGTGAAGCCTCCAAAGGGTATTCTTCTCTATGGGCCTCCTGGTTTTTGGAAAAATTTAATTGCTAGGGCAGTGGCAAATGAAACCGGTGCCTTCTTTTTCTGTATCAATGGACTTGAGATCATGTCAAAGTTGGTTGGAGAAAGTTAAAGAAATATTTGAAAGACTTTTGAGGAGTCTGAGAAGAATGCCCCATCCATTATATTTATTGATGAGATATTACAGAGATTTGTCAGTAGGCTCTAGCAATCCATCTTCTCTGCTCTGTGTGAAACTGTGGGTTTTTTCATTTTGTTTGAACTATTTGAGAGATAGGCTCTGACTGGTGATGCATAATTGGTTTGCATGTTTGTAGCATGGAAGCAATGTTGGGGATACTGGTGGTTCTATGAATAGATTCCTTAACTAGTTTTTGACGGAGATGGATGGTATGACAACTAGGAAAACAATTTTCATTATACCTAATGGCATTGGCCTGTTATACCCAAGGATTCAATAGAGCCAATATTACAGAGATTTGTCAGTAGGATTGCAAGTATGCTATTAGAAACAGTATTGAGGTGAGTTTCAATTATGGTAGCTTTTGCAAACTAGATTTGGTTATGAATTTCTTAATGGTTTATTTTTAACTAGTTTGTTAGAATTTTACATTTTTTTATACAATTTTCCTCAACTTGTATCTTATTATTTTAATTTGTCATGTTCTCTTTCCTCTACACTTTTAAAGGATATTGTACATGAAATAAAAAGAAGTGAGAACCCCGAGGCAATGGCTGAGGATGATAGTGATGAGGTAGCTAAAATAAAGGCTGCTCATTTTGAGGAGTCAATGAAATATGCCCGAAAAGTTTCAGTGATGTATTTTTTGTTGCTACTGCTTTGGATGTATTTGCTAAGATGATTTCCCCTGTCAAGATGATGTGCATCCATTTTATGGAGATTTGCTAAAAGTTTTATATGATAAAGATCACTACAAGTTGGCCCTTGGCCAGATCAATATTTCTCACAATCTCATTGCCAAAGTGGCCAAAGACTATGTTAGGCTGATAAAATATGGGGATTCTCTTTATCGCTGAAAATCTTTGAAGGTTGTTGCACTTGGATGGATATGTACCATTGTTAAGAGAATTGGACTAAGTTTGGCTTACCTCAAACAAGTGAGGCAGCATATGGTTATGTTCTTTTTTCTATCTATCTGGTTTTCACTACCTGTCATTCCTTGGGATATCTTGCAAGGGTTCTATAAATTGATGGTCTATATTTTGGTGGGTGTCTTGTATGGGCCTATGAACTTTTTATCTTGTCTTTTTTTTCAATCCTACAACTTGATTTTGATATGTGGATACTTACAAGAATACTTACACAAAATGAATCTGGGAATACTTATGTTATGAAGACCTGCAACTTGCAGCTAAGAATATGATACTGAATAATTATGACTTATTTTAAAAATTTAGGAAAACTTAACCATTTCTGTAGAGATTACTTAAAAAATAGTATACCTGATCGATGACTCAATATTTGTAACCTCTTAGAAACTTTTCCTTTCCACTTCACTATATTTCCTTGATAATTCTTGATCTCCTCAGAACCATTAGAAAAAAAAAATGACAACAGAACTTGCTACTTTAGAAAATTGCATCAATACTTAACTTAAACATTATAGTAATCAAGGGTGTAACAAAATCTGATATGCTAATAGACAAACTCATTTTGCACAAAATGGCATTAAGCATGGATTTTGGTTTACATGTGGTACATCAATTCATTCATCGAAGACATTATCTATTACATTTATAATTGTTTATTTAGGTTCCATAGCACTAGCATATACACAAAAAGAATTTGTATTAAAAAAAACATGGACACTACATATATAAAAATACCTATTAAAAAAAAAAGAGGCCATTGAGGACAATTTCACAAGTCTCCAAAAACAACATTACCCAACTCTTTCTCTCAAGCCGAACACTCAGTGTGCTCAATTGCCCAGACTAGTAGTCAATTCTATGTTGAGTATATCTGTCAGGCCCTCCTGCAGTTTGAATGAATTAAGAATAGAAGATAGGAACTGATTTAACATTTCACCTACTCAAAAACACAAACCAATGAAATAATCGACATTAGGCCAAGAGAGGTTGATGCATTCAATATGAAAATACTTACACAAAATGAAGCCGAATCATGCTAGACAATGACAATGAGAAGTTGACTATTGGCCCTTCTAGTTTTTTATTCGATAGTTGCCTGACAATGACACATTCAAAATGCACTTATGAGCAAAGACCTAGAATGAATGAAATTGATTAAATAATGAAGGTATGTTAGTTTGAGCTTCACTTGGTTTCGAGAATACTTTAATATTCTCTACTTAACAAGGCCAACCACATGAAGGTGGAAGCTCATCTGGCCTCACCCCCCCCTAACATCAATCTAAATTCCCCATTAACATCTAATTACATGCTTCATTCATCCATTTATGAACTATAACATTCAATCAATATAATCACATAACATTCATTAATACGAAACACTAATCAAGAATACATTAACACATAACAATATTCACTAACATGACATATAATTTAATTATCTGATGAGGATATCCCAGAAATCCCTAATATAATAAATATGGTGAAGAAAAAACTAAAGAAGAGTCAATGCAAAAATTATTACTATTTTGCATTATGCTACTACTGGCCTCACCACGATGTCCATGACCAGGTAATTGAGCAAGCAAAAAATCCTGTAGCAAGAACACATACATATTTTAGTTCACGACATAAAAGAGCATAAAATATAAACCTTTATTGAACTTTTTTTATAACTAAAGATTCATCACCTCTGTTGTTATAGGTGCTTTTACCCTATCTGATATTTATCTTTAGGTTTCCACACTCATTCTATTTCTTGTTGCCAGTGGGTCATAGTTAGTGATTGGGAGAGCCCTATTTTGGCACCAATCATATAGTACAAGCACTAGAATTGAGTTTTTTGGCACGGACTGGGAAATTTTTGTATATCAACATGCGATAGAGTTCGGGGATTTTTTAGTATTTAAATACATATGTGGGATGTATTTTAGAGTTCGGATATATGGGAAGAATGGTTGTGAAAAAGATATTTCTATTTTTCATTTTGAGAAGATCCAGAGTGATTTTGAGTCACAGAGGAAATGCCCTAATCCTTCAAAAAGTGCTATTTCGATGAGTTCTTATCACCTGAGAGACAAAAGCTTATTTGTTGAGTTGAAAAGAAAATCAAGTGATCAACAGATAATTTTTTGTCCCTCAAGTGATAAGAACTCATTGAAATAGCACTTTTTAAAGGATTAGAGCATTTCCTCTATGACTCAAAATCACTCTGGATCTTCTCAGAATAAAAATATATATATATCTTTTTCACAGTCATTCTTCCCATATACCCAAACTCTAAAATACATCCCACACATGTATTTAAATACTAAAAAATCCTCAAACTCTATCATATGTTGATATACAAAAATTTCCCAGCCCGTGCCAAAAAACTCAATTCTAGTGCTTGTACTAAATGACTAGTGCCAAAACATGGCTCTCCAAAAACTCTTTTGTTGCTTCAACTTCTTCTCCACCGTATAATGATTGTGTGAGACATCTTTCCACCAGGATGCCTAGTCTGAATACACCTCCTGCACCGAAATGGAATCCCTTCGTAATCCCTTTATTAAATTATTGAGCTTCTCTTTGTTTCGAGAATAGTTTAACATTCTCTACTTAATAGGGCCAACCACGTGAAGGTGGAAGCTCATCTGGCCCCTCCTAGGAGCCTCTTATGACCCTTTACAACATTTTAAGACCTCTAAGATGTATTCTTAGGGATCGTAAATGGTCGTAAAGGATCATAAGGTGTCTTGGGACACAACAACTAAGAAACATAATTGTAGGCATCATGGTCACATTTTTCTGGAAACAATGTAATTCAGTGGTATACCCAGATGATGGAGAGAAACTTTTGTACCTCTGATTCCAAGTTTTTCTACATCCCACAGTGTCAACTTGGAATCAGAGGAGCAAAGGTTGCACTCCATCGTCATCGGTATACAACTCAATTATGTTGTCTCCAAAAAAATGTGACCATGATGCCTACAATTATGTTTGTCATCTATTGTGAAATATTTTGCAATGTGGCCTTTATTGCCTTTGATGTGTCCTGCAACCTATGAAAAGTTTGAAATATTTTACATGATATAGATATAAAGATCACTAATTAGTGCATTATTACATTCTACTAGTAGTTAATACTACCTTCTTCTCTCATTTGTTGGTGTAATTCCTCTTTGAGTATCCCCTTTCTCCTTTGCATCCAGAATGAACTCATTCCAATCCCTCACTGGAATAAAGGGAGGATGCTCATACTTTGGGTTCTGGATGAGACTCCTTCTATATGAGTCTCTCATTTTCTTAAGATGTTTGGTAGCTTTTTCTAAAATTTTCTAAAATTTTCTTTTGCTAATAATTTATGTATTGACTCTTTTTAGTTTTTTCTTCAACATATTTATTAGATTAGGGATTTCTGAGATATCCTCATCTGTATCTATAGCTATTTCCTATGTTGTTGTAAGTGTTTTTCCCCTATCTTGAACATCAAATTGTGATAGGAATATCAGTAAAACTATCATAATAACTCCAAAACCCTAAATAAAATAACATAATAATATAACATTTTTCAACTATCTAATTTGTACAATTTCAATAAGGTTTATTGTTGCTAACGAATGGGTGGGAGGAGTATCTCTATGGTCTCTATCATGTGGGGGATCCATGTCACCTGCTCTTGTATTTCAAACTTCAGCGAGACTTCATACCACGCAATGTTCGTAGATTACGCTCAATGCACTATTTACACTTGTATTGGTGGGAAAATGCTTGAAAATGCACAAAAGAGATTGCATTCAACAATGTTGTTTACATGACACATGTAGTTTACCTCCAGCCTAAATCAGTGTTGCATACAAATTTGCAAACAGTGCATGGTATGTGTTACCTTTTTTTTTTCCCCCATGGTCAAATTGTTCCTGGTTCAGGTCAGATCTCCATCCTTCATGTCTGCAGAGAAACCCCAAAAAATTCTATGATTTTATTAGTTTTCCCTTGGTCTCTGTGAATTTTCTAAGGTTCTTGGCTAGGTGAAAAAGGCTTCAAAAAATACATATTTATAGCTTTTAGGGTAAAAGATCCCTTTAGCATGTTATATTTTCACTTTACCTTTTTTGGCGGCCACTTAAGTCATTTTATTTCCCCATGCACAAAATACTTCCCTAAGTCTCCGGTTTAATTTTTCCTAAGTCTCTGCGCACTTAATTTTTCCTAAGGCCACTAAACCTCCTCAAGATCTGATGGTTCTCGCTATTTCAGAGATCAAAGATGCAGTTCATTTACCATCGTGAAGTAGCGATGACCATTGATCTTCCCTACTCTACCAAGGCCTTGACATGTCAGTGGGTCCAGGCCACATAAGCTTACTCGGCGGCTCCTGATTCATCCGCCTCAGTCCACTTCTTCGCATCTATCAATGGGTCCTATTTCAAAAGGATCAATGGTGGTTGCATGATCACCAAGGTATCTTTCATAACATGCGATCATTCGACTACCATTGGATGGGAATCTTTAAACTTTAGTGGGTCCGTTGTCAGATGTCGCTAAGATGTAAGGCTTTTGATTGGTGGAGGGACTATTCCTGTTAGTGGGCCCATAGGGTTAGGGGTTTCCAAAGGAGTTAAAGTGTGGCAAGATCTCATAGTTCTCATTATACTAGAGGGTGAAGTTGCTCGTAAGTTAATCTTGCAGTATAGCAACAACCATCGGATGCTCTTCTTAGGGACATGGGTCCGAAGCCTGCTCTGACACAGTGATTTTCTTGCATTTTTATTGGTCGTTGACTTCCAAGGTGGTGCTAACTTGTCAGAGGGACTTCTGGGGGTGATTCTTAAAGGTTTTCATAGTGCATCTTGACCATCCATCTGCCGGGAGAATCTTCATTGATGGCTACGTTTTAATTCTAAACCTTGCTAGCCGTTATTTTTCAAATTCAAATATCTTCTCAGGGTTTTAAGGTTTTCTAATATTTTTCAACGTACATGGCATGTGGTGGCTCCATATTTCAATTCCTCAGGACTGTGGTGGTTGTGGGAGACTCAGAGGTGACTGTTAGATGGCATTGCAGAGTTTGGTGCCGTGTGTTCATGCCGCGAGTTGATAAATGAAGCTTGGTGCCAAAATTTTTGTAGTACCTTTTCCAGGGTGGTATGATTGATTTTAAGAGCCTTCATGGCTGATTGGGGTTGTAGTTGAGATTGTCGATCAAGGTGGTGTGTCTGCAGGTGGATTCAGTACAGGAAGATACGTGATGATGAGATTTTGTTCTTTTTTGTCAACTATTCTCAAAATTTTGAGGGTTTGTACCTTTAGGGTTTGATAAAGAATTGTAAATCTATAACCCTAGTTAGGTTAGAATTTTGGACTCCTGCCTACGTGCAGTGAGTGATGTATATATTGTAATAGTAGAGCCTTAGTGCTGAAGAGGTTCATTTTGTAAAGGAAAAGAGGCCCACTTTTGCAAGAAAGTCATCCTTTTTTCAGAAGAATATCTGTGGTATCTATTCTACCCTCTGGTTCTTCTACTCTATGTAATCTCCCATTGGTGATTGAAGCATTCTTGAGGTACTTGTGATATTTGTTCTATCCATGTCTTCATTGTTTTGATTATCTCTTATTGGATCAAAGTGTATGAATGTTTTTAATGGAAATTGGGGTTCCCAGTCCCTCTCATTTTCTATGATTTTGTGTGTTACTATGTCTGATCTGATTTAGATGTTTTGTGGGTATACTACAACCCCTAGTAGTCTTGTCTCATTCCTACACCTAGTTGCAAAAAAGGATGTTTGTTTGCAAGTCATAGGTTGAGTCTTTTGTTCAGACCCTCCTATGAATTACTTATGCAAGCCTATCCAGTGAGTTGTGACTTATTAGACCTAATTCCTCCATTGGTTTCATCCCTCTATACTGAGATCCAAACCCTAATTTCGGTGCATCACCTAGTAGGTAGTTTGCTTTCAGTCATTTCCCTTTCAAGCATTCCTTCTAACCCTTTCCCTCAAAAGATTTACATTTCTTGTCTAGAAGAAAATAAAGGTGATTATCCAAGAGGAACCAGCTGAGAACCTAGAGGTTTCATCTTAGTTAGCAAAGGTCCCACAACTTGGAGATGATTCCCATGTTATACTAGGTTATCAAGACCAAGAGAGCTTGAGATAGAGGCACAAACTTAGTGTATAATAGTATGAAGCCTCACTAAAGCTTGAAAATGATCCATGATCTTAGGAATATCATCTTCTTTCCACTCTTCTTGCCTCTCTTTTCCCATCTTGCAGCTTGGGCATTGCAACATGAATCCTATTTTCCACAACTACTGATGGATCCTTAGGTGTAGTTGAAATTACCAAATGGCCTTCAAAGGTCAAGGAACAAATGGAATAACCAAGAAAACACTATACATTAAATCATGTGATTGATAGCAAATTAGGGCTCACCTAAGCCATAAATATGAAGAATTATTCTAAAAAAAGATGTAAACCATATATATGTGCACTTGAGGCAAAGAGAAGTTACATCATATCCATATTAAAATATTAGTTACAATATGAAAATACTAAACTAACTAATTCCTGAGTTCATCTCTACATATGGTCACAACAAAGATATGCGATTACAATAGAGAGAAGGCATTGTAAAAATATAATTTCAGAATTTTTCCTAGCCTGACACATTTTGCACTCAAATCCTTCATCCCGGATAAGTGGAGATGGGCGGATAGATGCAGATGAGTTGTCATCAACCCAACTAAAGTAGCCATAGCCATTATTTCCCTATGATGCCCAATCTACATTAGTTCTTATAATATAATGAATAGTATTTACATTAGAAATATTAAATATATACACATTAGCAACCTTTTTTCTATTTGGGCAACACCAAAATTGTCATCTAGGGTTGCTGTGTGTCTGTGAAGTCTTCAACACACATTTTCCACCACCACATTGACAGTTTAGCACATTAACAAGAGCCATCGAGCCTATATCAATAATGCACCACACCATCATTACTACATTTATTATTTTTATATGGAATAAACCAAGGAGTACCATCAGAAATATTAACCATTTACAATAATGAAAAGTAAACCTAAATCAAATAGCTCATTTTTTTATCAACATGTGTAGTCTCTATGTATATAAAAAATGAAAGAAATATCAAGCTGAAATAAAGTAGTGAACAAAATAGTATTCCACATAGAGTGAATGAAATATACCATCAAAAGAAGGTGACAAAATCCAGTCATGAAGCACAGACATAGGAAATAAAAAAGGGAGAAAAGACAAGAAATAAGAAAAATTATTATGACTATAGAAAAATCATTTATACTATAATAAAAAAAAGAAACACTCTTTGTCAACAATTTTCAAAATCATTAGGACTATAGAAAAATAATTAAGACTATACAAAATCAAATTTTAGAAATGGACAGTTCTGATGCTTTTCTATTACAACAATTGAACATTCATCATTTGGTATTGTGTATTCCATTTAAGTATGTCAACAATGTTCAATAAATAAGAAAAATCATTATGACTATAGAAAAATCAAGTTCTAGAAATGGACGGTTCTGATATTGCTTTGCCATTACAACAATTGAGCATTCATCATTTGGTACTTCTTGGTGTATTCCATTTAAGTTTCTTGTTGAATCATGAAGTTGAGTTGGCCTATTTAAGGTGATAGTAGAGGGCTCTGCATCAGTAGTCTACAGAATTAGACCTTTATTTTAAATGCATTTAGCACAAAAAAAAATTACAAAACTGAACCAATGGCATGTTTACAACAAAGAAATAGAATGATAATAATATGTTGAAAATTTGATTTTGTTTAATACATGTCAAAGGACTAGTAGGGGAGAGAGAGAGGGGGGGGGAATGATGAGGATATTGATGCTCTGCTTAGCCGTTATCTTCGAAAAATGAGCAAGAAAACAAAAAAGAAATGATTGTAATTAATATTTTTTGCTAATCATTTCTTTTTTAGTTTCTTGCTCATTTTTCTAAGGTAACGGCTATTAAGCGAAGCATCAATATCCTCATCATTCCCCTCCTCTCTCTCTCTCTCTCTTTCCTACAACAAATGGACTTGTGATGATTTTCACAATACTACATGTGTGGCAAGAATGCTCAAAGTACTGCTTAGGAAAATATGAATGTTCATCACCTGTTGCTGAAACAGATTCACATAAATCAATTAAAGGAACTATGTTGATTTTATTTTGTAGTTGTTTAACATGAGAGTTTGTAAATTAATAGGAGTTCACATTTTTATGGAAATGTATCATTCAATTGAGCATTAATGTCCATCTATATCTAGTGAGATGAACATAACTCATGTACCTCATGCTAGTGTGCTTGGATTAGACTAGACATTATCCAACCGCCTATGAGAGTTGTCACTATTATTAATTGGTGTAAAAGGAGGACCACCTATGTGTTATAGCACTTTATATAAATACTCACTATTTGGATAATGTCTAGCCTAATGAAAAATGGTGTATACAAGGTATCCAAGCACACTAGCATGAGGTACATGAGTTATGTGCATCTCACTAGTTATAGATGGGCAACTATGGCACACTAATATCTGTGAACTCCTATTAATGTACAAACTCTCATGTTAAACAACTAAAAAATAAAGTCAACATAGTTCTGTTAACACAACCAAAGTTAAAATTAAATTATCTAAAACAAATGGTGCCTTAGAGGGATAGAGAAACACTTTGCTAAAGAAGTTTGACTATTATTTGTGAAAATGCCTCCAAGGAATGCAAGTACTACCAAGGAGATCCAGGAGTTGAAGGAGAAGAACACAAGGTTGCAGGAATCTTAGATTGATGTTCATTTTTCACCTATATTTCATGTTGCCGACCTATACCTCTATAAAGGTCTGGTTGCTGATGTTGTGGTTGTAGGTAGTACTGGTTCTATGCAAGAGGCCCAGCTCCAAGACATTCCTAAGTCATCTCCTTTGGAGATTGACAACATTTTGGACACTAGAGTTGTGTGGAAGACCCAGACGCACAACTATATTGAGTATTTGGTACAATGGAATTATAATCCCATGGAGGATGCTACCTGGCTTACTCCTAAAGCTATTGTGTAACTTGGTTTTCCACTGTCTGCATTACCAACTCAAGGGACTTGAGTTTCTTTGTCCTACAAAGCATGGTGCAGGGCACCCAAGTCCACTTCTAGATAGTCTTTGTTTTAGTTTGGTTGTAATAAAAGGAAATAGATCTTTAGAATCCATTTCCTCATTTTTGAGTTTTGTCCTTTTGTGTGGTGAAGAATCTTTTGGTGTTTTCATAAACTAGGGATGTCTTAGTCCACTGGATTGTTCTAGTGGGGGTTAAGTTTGTTTATGTTTGTTTATGTTTTAGTGGGAGTTAAGTTTGTTTCCCATCATTTGGGAAACATTTCCTAACTCATTGTTAAGGAATGTTGAAACTGTTTCCTCATATAGCCGACTGTTGGTTCCTAGGCCGGTTTGGGATCCTAGTTGGCTTTGAATGGCTAAACTTAGTTTTAGTATGTTTTAGTTTATTTTCTTTAGTTTTAAGGAATTTGAGGGATCTAGACCTTAGATCAACCTCTTAATTCTTTTAGGAAGTTGTTATTGAGTTTTAGTGCATTTTTTACAAAGTTGCACTCCAAAGTTGCACAAATTGTGAAATGTTGTTAATTTTTTGCAACACTATCAGTAGATTGTAAGTCTGGTTCTCCAACAACCACAACTGATTTCATGTTGGTTGGATCAATTGGAAGACTTTTTGGAAGTGGTTTTTAAACCTTGTCCAATCATGAGATTGGCACAAGGAGATGATCTTCGAAGCAGCATTGAATAAAAGAAACCCAAAAAATATTCTGAGTACGTTTTTGTTATCATACTCTGTCTGTTACAAATAGGTAGATGGATTGATCATTCTGCAAGTTCATTGTATGCATTGTTTATTTGAATCCATCTTAGTTTTAACTATCGTTTGATTTCAAGTTTTAGTTACATTTACACAGTCATTTATGAACTGAACACATGGCTTGACTATCATAGCAAACCTGATCATGTAATGGTTAGAGAGTTTTAATGTCACTACAGGTTCATTTGTGCATCCACAGTTCTTGTTGGAGTTCATTTAACTAGACTTTGCAAACATTGTATTTTAAATTTGGTGTTGATCTACGCAAGAACCCAACCTCACTAATAGACCGACTTGGGAAAATCTATAGTCAGCTCTGTCATGAAGGTGGAACCTTGACTTATGGTTTCCCCATTGGATTCCAATGTCATTGGGTGAGAAACAAGCCAAGGTTATGCACTTTAATAATATAAGTGCTCAGACTGTGGAAAGAGGCATATTGCTTTAAGGTTTGATGCCCTAGGTAGATACTTTCCATGTATTTAACTAGTAAGAAGAAGACAAGTTTGTAGCAATGTAGTAACATGAAGGTTGAAATTGAATCATAGATTGAATTTGATAGTCTCAGGCACATTGAAGAATCCTTGGCGATTGTACCTACAATGTGAATCCATTGATTGACCATTCCAGATTGACCCTAATCTAACTTGATCAATTAGATTAGAGTGTCTCTATGACAGTCAATAGTGCTAGGCTGAGTGGCTACAGTTGTGGAGAAGATTTAGTGTGACATCTTAGTAGATAGTACAGTCTATGCCGAATGGTCTTAACCCAAATCTAAATAACCAAATGTATAAGGAACATTGTTGCAGGCTCAAACCAGAGATTGATAGAATTTGAATACCAGAACTTTCTATAACAGTCACATACCTTATGTAAAGATTGAGCTCAAGCTGGGACATATCTCCTGCGTGCGCGCTACTATGGGTAAAGCCTAAATTATCTAGATAGACTAGCAACTATGGGTAAAGCCAAAATTATCTAGCATGGGGAGGGGGTTTATTTAGAATTATAGACCATAAAATCACATGATTGTGACATATGAATCATAAATAAAGGACACTTTGCATAATAAATCTTGATAGTGATTTAGAAAACAAGAGAATCATATTTTAAAACAACTCCTATAAGGCAGAAACCTTGTGAATGAAACTTGGTAGAGATAGTACTGAAAAATTGGTGAATGTAATTAAAAACTTGTCTCCCACATAAAAAACAAACTTAAGATCACATTATAACATGCAAAGAGACTCTATTGGATATAAAAATGATTGATGCCGCTAAAATAAATAAAAGTATCAGTCACAAAGGTTTAGTTTGGACTCTTGGGGAAAAAAATCATTATCCAAATTAGCTTATTAAACAAACCTAGTAGCACAATATTAAGTTGTTTGGTACAAAATAGATGGAGGTCCACAAAGATAAGAATTAAGATGAAGCAGACATATGAAAGCACAATGCAAAAATGAGGAAGGTTCCCAACCTGCATTGAAGAGGAGCACTAAGTTTTAATCCCATGAAAGATGGCTTCATATGAGGTACAAGAATTATCAAGATTTGAATCAGAAATTGTTATTGCCTCTGAGCAGTGCAGAGATTTATATAAAAAATCAACACTTCTATAAATAATGAATAGTCAACAATCTATTAAAAAAATAGCAACCCACTTGACACAATTTACTACTCCAAATCATTGGGCTTCCATTATGCAGCTTAATTTTCCATCAATGTCAGTTTCAAAGGTATAAGTATTAACAAATATTATACTATATGATAAATGTAATAAATGTAATAAATGTCACTTAAAAATAAAGTGTATACCGTAGGGATTAGCAACTTCAAAATCTTTTCTATTAGACATTATGGTTGGAAATGCTTTGGCAGACATGTATGCCAGATGTGGAAGAATAGACAAGGCCCGTGAGTTGTTTAATAGAATGCCTCAATGAAATGTGGTTTCATGGACCGCAATGATTGCAGGGTATGCACAAAATGGATTCCTTCAAAAGGATTTAGAAACTTTCAAACAAATGTAATTGGCAGATGTAAAGCCAAATTCCACAACCCTTGCCAGCATCCTCCCTACCTGTGCCAAAATGGGAGTTTTGGAAGAGGGTGTGGACATCCATCAAAGCATAAAAGATAAAGAAATTTTGTTAGATGTTGTAGTTGCAACTGCCCTAGTATACATGTATGCAAAATGTGGAACTATAGACAAGGCATGTGAACTCTTTGACAAAATGCATCAAAGACATGTGGTATCATGGAATGCCATGATTACAGGCTATGTACAAAATGGATTTTTTGAAAAGGCTTTAGAAATTTTCAAGAAAATGCAAATGGAAGGTGTAAAGGTAAATTCCACAACCTTTTCTAGCATCCTCCCTGCCTATGCCAAAATGGGAGCTTTGGAATAGGCTAATTAACCAGTCACTGTTAATATATTATGCAGTCACATTAAATATATTATGCAGTCACTCTTAAGCTCGACTTAGTTGATTGCTTGATCACACGATAACCAATAATTAATGGTTATCATAACATATTATTAATGTGTTATGATAACCACTAATTAGTGGTTATTTGTATCATTGTGTAAGATAATGAAACAATGCCTGTCAACTGATAATGAAATGATGCCAGTCGTGTCTATTCATATTGGTATTAATAACAATTGTGTGGGCTGGGAAAGACTTACCAGCACCATATAATTGATAGTAAATAATCAATGATACCCTAGCTCGTATAAATGGATGCCATAGCTCGTGGGTAACCAGAAAATCTAATGAGCACACATTAACACGATGCCCTAGTTTACTAACATAGCTAATGCCATAATCAAATCATCCAAAGAAATGAACTCAATGCCATGGAAATAATAGAGCATGGAGTAATGAATATCACAGTAAGATGTGCCCTCGAAATGCAGAGGAGATAACACAATCCCTACCTCAATGAGCTTCTATTTGATAAGGAGAGGAAAAACCAGGTTTCCAAAACCAAGCTCAAAGATCAAAGGCCCAAGTCTAGATTAAAACTACAACCCCTATACATAGTGTCGAATCTGCCCTGGCTGATGTGGTTTCAAGCTCAAAGATCAAAGGCCCAAGTCAAGATAAAAATTGCAACCCCTATACACAGTGTCAAATCCGCCATGGCCAATGTGGTTTCACATGCTACCCCTTGAAAAAATTCACCATGGTGATAATGAAATGAGAAATGAATTTTTTTTATTAAATAGTTATACCTGTGTTCATCAAAATTTCAACATACACGATAGTGGTTGAAATTTTGACTAACACAGGCATGGATTTTAAAAAAATGAAAGTTTTCCTTCTATAATCTGACCAACCAAAATACTTTTGTATCATGGTTGAAAAATTTGGTAGAAAAACTATGTGAAATGTACTAGTGTAGTGCGAAACAAGCTCCTCCTTTGCTCAGGTTCATTCTCACCACTCAGCAGGACTGTTTTGTTAATCAACATTTCTCCTCCTTTAGCATCTTTAGAATGTGATGATCTAGCATCTTCATCTACATGTGCAACTATGGCCTAGCCTTCATTCCTCCTATCTATCCTTCCTTGGCATTGAGGACATTCAAATGCCCTATGACCTTATTCTCCACAATGAAAACATGTTCCACAGAAGCCTCCTCTTCCTAAACCTTGTCCTCTTCCTCTTCCTCTTTGATCTCTATTATTCTGATCATGGAAATGATTGGAATTGTTTCCTCTTTGATTTTGACTACTACTGGCCTCATCCTTCTTTTTTGGATCTTCATTTTGGCCTCCATATGACTATCCAGCAGATCGTCCACCATGACCACTTCCTCTTTGTCTATTCTCAAACTTCTTGTTCATCTTTTCCTCTACTTTTTGGGAAAAATAGTATGCCTCTTCAATACTATTCATTCAAACTAGATTCAGCTCCTCCTGATTGCTCAGCCTCAACCCATTAAGGTAATGGGAAACTTTCTCCTTATCAGCCTCTACATGGCCTGTTCTGATGAGGATTCGATAGAAATCCTCTGTATAGTCCTAAATAGATCTTCCTGCTTACTTCAAACTTTGCATTTTCTTTAGTATGTCAAGCTCATAATCAACAGGAATGAACTATTGCTTCAATTTATCCACCATCTAATCCCATCTTTTGATTTTATCCTTTCCTCTTCTATTTCACTCTAATTGAATCTCTTGCCACCAGATCTTCGCATGACCCTTTAGTCTGGCCTTCGCAAACTTGACCCGATCAGGATCCTCGATGTCTTCATACTTGAAATATCTTCTAATTCATTGATCTAGTCGATCAACTCCTATGGGTTAAGATTTCTTGAAAATGCATGAACCTCAATCTTAGGTCTTTTCCCAATCTTAGAAATGGCCTGAAAAAAGCTTTCTTCCTCTTGGTTCATAATTTCACCTTCTCTTGAACTTCTTCATCTTCATGCTCACTTTCGTCTCTGACATTGAGATTCATTCCTCTACAAATCTCTTCTTGCAATGCTTGCACTTGTCTCAGGAGCACTCTAACCTTAGGTGTCACACCACCAGCTCTTCTACCACATTCCCTTTGTGGAGGCATTTTTGTGCTTCTCGTTGAAACCCTGACCATAGTCCTAGTACAAATTGCCTCACATTCGGTGATCTGTTTGCACACTCAAGAACTCCTGCTCTAATACCACTTAATGAAAGGTGATCCCCTTAATACCACAAACACATAACAGAAATAGAGAAATAACAACAATTTGCAAGAATAGAAACTGAGCTTGTTATTAGCTCCACAAATATGGAATTACAAATTTCAGAATTACAATATGCAAAGCCACATGGGCATTTTCCCTTACAATATTCTATAGGGAAAAACCTCAAATCATTACCCAGATCTACTACTGAGAACTATCCTAGACAACACTACGGGCCTTCTTTATATAGGAAATTCCCACTGCCCGAGAAGGTTCCATAAATTTAGCCCTTAAGGCCGACCAAACTTAGAATTATTTTATTTTTCAATTTATTACATCAAAGTTGGCTCAAAATTTTTTTTGAAACCCAAACAAAAATTTTGAAAGAAATTTATTTTCTGCCATTTCAGGTGGCCCAACTTTTGGAGACCATAAGTCATCACATGTTGACTCAATTGACTATTATGACCCCATTCCAGAAAGGGTGCATAGTTCTCTATAGTGCATGATTCATGCAAGCTCCAATTAGCCAAAGTTTTGACCTTGTCTGGGGCCTCTAAACCCTTCAAAACTAAGTTCAAAGTTTCTGTACCCTTTTTCCAATACCAAAAATTTTCAATATCTTCAAAACTAAACTTGATCCGGTAATGAAACTTTATTGAAAGGTTGATACGACCAAAATGAACCTCCACCTGTGAAATCAAAACATTCTAAGATCATATGACCAACTTACTAAAAATAGTAAGTTTTCATAAATAGCAGCTTTGCACAAGATAGCCCTTATTGAAAAGAAACCAGAAATATTTTTGGGTGATGCAAGATTGCTCTTACACCCAGGATGCTCCTGCATCACAAACTCATTAGAAGTGAATTCTCCCCCATTATTAGCACGTAAGAATTTGATTTTCATGTCCATTTCATTTTCAACCAGACTTTTAAAAATCTTAAACTTCTCTAAGGCTTCTGATTTTTCTTTTAGGAAAGTAACCCATGTCATGCAAATAAAGTCATCAATAAGGAGCATAAAATATTTCTCACCTTGAAGACTTGCTACCCTTGTTGGTCCACAAAGATCCTTATGGATAAGCTCAAGTGGCCTACTGCTGAATTCATCTTTTGGTTTGAAGGAAGCTCTAGTATGTTTTCCCTCTTGACAATTTTTGCAAACAACATCAGCTGGTTTTTCGATCATTGGCATGTCTCTAACAACCTCCTTTTTGTTGATCTTGATAAGACTATCAAAGTTAACATGCCCGAACTACTTGTGCCAAAGCCAAGAATCCTCTACCTTTCTCAAATAGAAAGTCTCATCATTAGAATCATTAAATATGTAGAGATTATTAGCTACTCTAGTTGCCTTAGCTATGACTTCAATTCCCTTTTTGATAGTGCAAGCATTAGAGTTAAAACTAAGATCATAAGCTTGATCACATAGTTGGCTTACACTTAACAAATTATGTTTCAACCCTTCTACATAAAGAACATTCTCAATAGTAGTTTCATCATTATTAATTAAGACTATACCTATACCAGCAACCATTGCAGAAGAGCTACCACCAAATCTAACTTTACCACCTTTCATTTTCTTGAGAGAATGAAACTTACTCAAGTCACCTATCATATGTCGGGAGCAGCCACTATCAACATACCATATATCCTTCTCACTGCTAGATAGAAGGGTTGTTTGAACAACTAGAGCTTGAAGAGGAGTCTCTTGAACCTTTCTTCTCCAAACCTTAGTCACTTTAGTTCTTTTTTTAGGTTCAATATTATAAAACAAATCTACATTATAGCTGTTACAAAATCTAGATGTATGACCAAACTTATTACAGCTATAGAAAATCAAGTTATACTTCCTAAAAATATTTCTTTCATGCTGATAATAATTCTTGTATGGAACAGCTCTACAATCAGTAGCTCTATGTCCAAAGTAATTACATGCAAAATAATAGCCATAGAAAAAAGGTTTAATTACCTTGTTAGGAGTAGGCTGACTACTTTTTCGTGGTGAAGTGTTTGATTCAAATTGCATGCCAACTCCTTTTTTATCTTTGGTGGGTCTTTGAGAACCAAGAACATCATCTGATGTGAGTTTACCACTCTTGAAAGATAGTTCTTCACTAGAAAGCATAGAAGTTTTACCAATGTTCCTCATAGCGACAATTTCAGCTTCCAACTTGGCAATGTTTTCTTCCTTTATTAGAATCTGATTTTCTAAATCCTCACAAATCCTCTTGGCCTCCTCATTCAGAATTTTAGAATGAACAAACTGAGATTCAACCTCTTTAAGAGATGTAGCAATCTTCATCTTTTCAGCACTCTCAACTTGTAGGAGATCCACAAGACTTAGATTTTTCTTTTTCAATTTCTTAATCTCAGATAGAGTTGAAATCAATTCAAGTTCGAGGTCTACTTCATCATCTCCAATTTCTTTAGAACTTGCATCATCAATAGCCATGAACATGACTTCACTTATTCTAGAATCGCTTTCACTTCTTAAAGAATCATCACTGTCATTTTTAGAAAACAACACCTTCTTGCCCTTTTCAGATTTCTAGTTCTTCTTGGCAAACCTCTTAGATTTCCAATGTTTGAATTCTTTTTCATCATTGTTGTCCTCTTCTTTATCAAATGGACACTTAGAGGAAAAATGGCCAAGCTTCCTGTAGTTGAAGCATTTCAAACCAGACTTTCCTTTGTTTTTAATAAATCCTTTTTTTAGCCTTCTAATGAGGTAAGCTATTTCCTCATTGGAGTCCTCATCTGAGCCTTTACTTGGATTGTTCTCTTTGTCCTTGCTTCTTTTAGAAGCCTTGAATGTAGATTTAGTTTTAGAAGACCCTTCAACTATAATCCTCATCTCATGTGCAGTCAAGATACCATGTAGTTTTTAAACTGTTAGAGTGTCTAAATTTGACATTTCTTCAACAGCAGAGACTTTAGCATCAAGTCTCATGGGAGGAGACCGAAGAATTTTTTGAACCATATTTTTCTCTTCTACATTTTCAATTAGACCTCTTAAAGAATTGACAACCTCATCAACACAAAGAAAGTATGCAGTAATGTTCTCACTATCCTTCATGTGAAGACCTTCAAAGACAATCCTATGAGTTTGAACCTTATCTTTCCTGACTTTGTCATCACCTTGATATGTATTGTGTAATTTATCTCAAATGTCTTTTCTGGTAGCACAATGCATGACCTTTAAAAATTCAGCCTCAGTTAGACCACACAAAATTGCATTCATGGCCTTGGCATTATTCACAAATTCTTTTTTATTATCAACATCTACATGATGAGTAGAGGGAATAGTATAACCATTTACGAGACTGAGATACACATCACAACCAGTAGACATGATGTAAGTTTTCATGCAAACACTCTAGAAAACAAAGTTGTTTCCACCAAAGAGGGGGGCACGGTTTGTAGCAAGACCTTCTACGGAACTCATGATGGGCACAAAGATCGAAATATCAAGCTTTTAAGAAAGGCAAGAGAGTGACTGGCTCTGATACCAATTGAAAAATGGTGAAATGCTAAGAGGGGGAGGGGGTGAATCAGTATTTCTAATATTTTAAATCAGATAAGTGAAATAAAAACCAAGCAAAAGAATAAGAGACATATAGGATTTTTATCACGTGGAAAACCCAAGATGGGTTAAAAAATCATGGCTTCACTAAATGCTTGGGAAACAACCCCTTTACATCTGAGAGCTACAACTCTCCTTATCACTTGGCTAATCAGGCTCAAACCCGACCTTAAAGGCTACAACCTTTACTTTAGAGGATTACAAATTAGACCAAAATTTTTTACAATGTCTTCACAACAGCATGAAGACGCTTGAACTATAAATGATTTCAAATCTGATTAATCTCAATCTCCCTGAAATGTTGCAGTTCAAAATTTCCTTTAGCTCTTATACCCACAAGAACTTCCACTAATAAAGACACACTCCTTCAGATTTCTTAATTGAGCTTAGTTACAATCTTCTCTGCTCCTCTTCGAAGCACCACTATCTCTCAAATCACCTTTTTTAATCAAACACTATATAATATTTTTACACTATCTCTATTCTAGAAACACTTACACTTCCTCAACACTTCTCCTTCCTAAACTTTACCACACTGCCTTTGTTGTATACCTTGATACATCAAAAATAAACTCACACCAATTCACACACTGTTCTCTCATAGATGCGACTTACAAAAATAAGACTTGCAATCTTTTGGCACCTTACTTGTTTGCACCAATCAAGCATCAATAATAAGCACACTTATTATTACTCCTTAAAACACATATTATTTTTCATGTTTTTAATGTTGGAACTATGTTTCTTTCTCTCTATATGCACACCCCGCATCTACCTCTATTTTTCACACTTTCAACACCACAACTCCACACGTTGTGCAAAACATTTTTGTTTATCTCCAAAATAATCAACAATCGACATTTTTGAATGTGTTGCGTGTCTCCTTTTACTACTCTCACATAGTTATCTCATCTTTGGTCAAAGACCTACTTGTCTCTCTTAGGCACACATCTCGGTCTGATTTTTCCTCGTGCCTATCTGTATATGACTTCAAAGGAATGGATTTTCACCCAGTTATCTTCCCATTCTACCTTATATTATCTTCATCAATGTATTTTTGCATTCCTGAAAAAACACCAATCATGCAAAACAAAAAACTAAGTTCCTATATCAAAGATGATGCTCGACCAAATCTATAGATTGTCATTACAGCTTTGCATGAACATTTTAAGACTGTGGTCCTCATTTTCATACAGTGCCTGCTCCCGTATTTTGAAATGTTCACTTCACCATGCCTAAATATCATATCTTTTTATTTGACAGTGTATACATTATTTTTTCTCTACAATCCACGCTTCTTACTGAAGTTGTTCATATTCAAGAGAAAAAGATTTTCATTATTTTTATGATACCCTTCATAACTTCATTCACCATTTTTTTAATACAAACACAGCTCTCTAAGTAGGAAGATGTTCGTTTCACACCTTGCTCAGAAAACACGCGGCTGTAGCTAGTTAACCATTTTTTAGAGAAATACCTCAGCCGAAAGATGCACTGAATATTAGAGAAAAATGTCTCTGCATAATAGATTTCGGGTGCACACCTGTCATGGTGTATAAAACTCACCAATAAAAACATACATGAATAATCCTTACTTTCCTATTCAAGCATATTTTCATAACACATGTGCAGTTGTTATGCTTCACTAACCGACACACAACTGGCATTTGCAACTCCCGTATCCACCCCTTTGTCTTGACACGACAACAAAGAATGATTCCAGTCATATATGAAACAGTAAGTCAAACTATTCTCAACACAAGTGTTATGCAGGGAGGTAACCTCATCAGATGACAAAAACTCAACAATGTAGATGGTGTTTTCCTATTTTTGAATTTTTCTTCTTGCCCATTTAGGCTAGGCACAACTTTCTATCTCTATAGTTTTCCCTCTGATACACTAAACAATTTCTTACGATCTTGTTAATCCATCTAGCAATCTAAAATTCAACAACTTGTTAGAGGCAAAATAAAATCTCTAGTACATGAAATCATTGAACCATATATGATAGGTTCCTCTATCAAAGTATTCTTCAACACCTATAGTCCATCAAGCCAAACATCCATCCAAGAACTCTTCAAGATTCATTCCAAACTCACCAATTAAAGAATCAAATTAGCTTCTCAACTTAGTCCAATCAATCACTTGATTCAAGCATTACATTTGTTCAACTTCAAGCATTACCCTTAACTTAATTGCAATCATTCATCTTACTGTGTTCATAAGGTATCCATACCTTTCCCTTCCACATTTGGGTCTTCCCTTAACTATGTCTGCATACAAACTATTAGATCCCATTCCATGGTTCATCAATTTCATTTTGCACCTAGTTCACTTTCCTTCCTTGCATTATCAATCATTTTCTGAACCCTATCTGCACTCAAACATTAGTATCCTGGAAGCCAAATCAAGGATTCTAATGTTTTGTATTTTGATCTCAGTAGTGACTTTAAACAATACCATATCATTCAAATTCTTACCACACCATCTAGTCTTTCTACCATTTAGGTCTCACATTCATATAGTAAAGATTGTCCTTAAATGTTGCCCTCAAATAGAAAAGATCTTGTCCACTATCTTCAACATTATCCAATCCAATCTTTAAAAAACATATATGAAGTGCATACTTTACTAAATATGCATTGTAACCAACCCTATTGGTCATCACTTGGTCAAGGAAATCTCACATAAACAAATTCTGCTATGACAGTGACTGTCATTGACAATTTTTATACCCTGAATTATGTTATTCTCAACTTTTTTTGTAGACCTCTAATTGGAAATTTCTCCAATGGAGTTGTTAATAACTAGGTCTTTTAAAACATATCAAAAGAAGAGAACAATCCAATGGTTTAGTAAAACTCTATGACCCGAGGACAGAGACCCATTTTTCTGTCAACACAAAACTCAGAAAATTTGTTCTTTATGCTGGCAAGGCATCCATTTACTTCAACAAGACACAACCAATAAACTTCAAACCAAATTCATATTAAAGAGTAATGAATCTACTTCAAAATAAACCAAGATTTAGATTTTTCCATTGGTTTAAATTAAAGTTATTGTCAAACTCTTGCATCTAACTCAAAATTGAGGTTTTGGAACCCATTTTTACAAAACTCCATGGATCTCTTTTGATTCTAAATGAAAATACCTCCAACTTGATTATAATTTTAGATAATTAATAAAAATACCTCTATCCACTTCATTATATCAATTTTATTAGTAGGCTATGTGTTATGTAACATATTTTCTAATACATTCAACAGTCAACATATTGATTATTGAATCCTATCATTTCTCAAACTTGTCCAGCTTTTACATTAGAATTACTTTCTTCTTTACAATTATTTAGATTCGATATTATCTTACCACTTATTATTTATTATTGAGTTTCTCTTCATGATGTTTAACTATTGATACTGACTCTTGTTTAGATCCCAACCAATTCCATGTCAATGTAGAATTGTAGACATTTTTGTTAGCTTATTTTTGTAATGAGAACATCTCTATCCCCTTAGGCTGTGTTACTAATCTTAGTTTGGTTTGTGGGTGGAAGTGGGAGAGAGATATATTATGTCAAAGAAGCAATCCAAGAAACAAGAGCAATAACCGTCATTAGATTGTGGCATGTTCTTACAAACCATTCAATGGTTGTAGGTCAATTATCAAAAGCATCTGCATATTTTCTATTTCTGTGTGATTGTTCGCTTCTTGTATTTCATATAATGTAGTGGGGGGAGTGAGAGAAAGAGAGTAGATCAGAAGTAAATTTCCTAGGTTGTAACTACAGATGACAAAGTGAAACAATGAACATATGTGTAGGATGACATATCATATTGAATTACACTATAGTGGCTATAAAATCCATAAGAATATGTCAAGGCAACTTAAAGATATACTCAGCCCAATGTTAAAGTCACTTTGGGCTCTAAATTTTGTTACCTTGTAAGATGTCACTAAGATTACCTTAAAAGTAACATTATTCTTCTTACAAATATGAATAAAGCACTATAGAACTTTCTCAAAGGAACTTGAAAATGGTTCAAATTCAAAATTTGTAATTTATTTTTTATTCGTCTTGTCAATGATTATTCCTTACTCTAAAATTACTTGTTGATTTCTA
Organism: Chamaecyparis obtusa; assembly: GCA_027943335.1. Classification (NCBI taxonomy): domain Eukaryota; kingdom Viridiplantae; phylum Streptophyta; class Pinopsida; order Cupressales; family Cupressaceae; genus Chamaecyparis; species Chamaecyparis obtusa. The sequence continues at coordinate 714,970 of BSBK01003232.1, read as the reverse complement.
GGGCTAAGCACTCTTTTGGTGGTTACATTACATATTCAAATCAGACATTTAGTGTATAAGAGATAAATCTTCTATAGGAAAGGAATAGCTATGCAGGCAAGTATAAAAGCCTCTTGTTATGAGAATTGATGATTTTGAAATGCCAGCACGTACTCATGTGTTTTGTGAAGACTCGAGGGAATGGAAACAACCCATTGTTTGGTAAGGTATGTGGCTTATTCTGAATTCAAGGCAATATAACTATCACTTCTTTACTTTTAACTTTATGCTTATGCCTACATATAAATTAAAGCATTGTATACTTAAGCAATAAATTTAGAGGAGTTGATGCTATTTTGTTTGTTATTTCTATTTCACATTCAAAGGCATAGAAAAATATTGTTGCAATTTAGTTTGTCTTGATTTTCATCAAGTTGAAATAATTATACAAAGGTACATTTGTAAATTTGACCCATGGTGTTTTGGTGGGTAGGCATGTTGGCCGAGTGAATAAGGATTTTTGGATGGTGTTTCGAGTGGTTGCCTAGAGATAAGTAATTCTAATCTATACACCATAAACAAAATTTTCCTTTTTGATTTTGACTCAGTGATCTCCACAAGGGAGTAAGCATATAATTATCTAGAATAAACCAGTATTGTAGTAGTAATAGCCCCAGCCTCGTTAATAATCAAAGCCCAACTGTTCCATACCACTTCATAGATTGCAGTCCTCCATATGGTAATATTTTATTAGTTTAAACTTTAACTTCACTCCTTGTATCCAATCTGTGTAGAAAGGAAGTGAACAATGGTGGCATCATTTATGTGAAAGATGCTATGAGAATTTGGTTAGAGGTAAGTGAATATGGTTAAAATGGATTCAAATCTATTGAAATGTGTGTGTGTGTGTGTGTATTGTATGGGGGAAATATGAGATTCACTTCTAAATCCAAATTCCAAAAGGAGAAATCTAATTTGATCAACCAAAGAGGTTAATACACAATCGAATTAGTCTAAGGAGAATATGGAAGAGAGAGAGAATAACCCTATGTTTCCCTATGGTTGAATTGAAGTCTTTAGTAATTAAAATATAAATACTAACCTCAAATTAGGGCAGATCTGGAAAATGTCAAATTCTGATGTCTGTGTATACTTTCAGGCAATTCTGCAACCTATTCCAGATTGCAAATGTCAAGATAGAGAAAATGCAGAAATATTTCTCCAAGATGAGCTCAGGTTGAGTTTGACCCTCATAAAAGGTCAAATAATACATTATTTATTTGAAGTCTGATTCTGATTCTGTTCGCAGATCTTGGAATTTTTCCAAAAAGGGTATCCAAATTCACTGTCAGATCTGAAATCCCACACCTGTACCTGCAAGAAAAAGAGGAATTTTTTTTTTTATTTGAGGGGTTTGCCTTGGTCAAACCCCATTTTTGAATCAACCTTAATATTGAAATTGAAACAAGAATGCTAGCAAGTAGTAGAAAAGGATCTAACAATGAAGCTATGCAATTCAATAGATATGTAATTGTATTTTGAATGTAAACAAGTATATTGATATGAAAGCTTGAACATAACAATAAATGTAAATCAAACCTCCATGATTGTATTCTTAGAATCCACCTTGAAGGAAGAATGAAATGGATCTTGAATATGAACAAAGGATCTTGAAGGAAGATCACACCATCATGATGGCTAGATCTAGGGTTTGAATGATGAGTCTTGAACGCTTGAACCAAATCCCTTCAATGGCTTGAATGCTTTAAATCCTTGATCTTCAATGGAGAACTTGAATTCTTGAATGGATGCTTGCTTGAATGGAATGCTTTCTTGATCACCTTGAGAAATCTTGAGATCTTGATCATGAAATTGCTTTGAAGATGAGATGTGAAAATGAGAGAGGAAGGCCTCCTTTTATAGTGAACTAGGACACAATCCTCTAGAGGGGCCACCTTGGAGAATTAAATCCCAATTAGGTCCTAAACTTTAGAAAATATACCTAGATTAAATGCAATTAGAGGATTTACCATCCTGAAACCTGAAATGGCCAACCCAGAGGCGGGAAAATAAATATCCCAAAAGCCTAATGCCCATAAATCAAGGAATCTAGAAATTTGAATGAGGGGGGAAATTAAAGGTTGGACCTAACCTAGTTAGGTTTAAGCTTGATCTTGACCCAGTTAGGTTCGACCTCGAATTTGACCCTGGGCCTAGATTCACTCAGAACCAAGTCAGGAGGTCCTGGGGATGCCCAGAAACCTAGAAATGATACCAAAACAAGACAAAATGCCAAGGATAGACATAAAATCATATGATTACTATGATGAAGGCCAGGAGGACCTATTTCTAAATCCTACCTAGAAAATAGAGCCATAGAAGAGGGAAATTCAAGAGAATCCTTGAGATCCTAACCCTAATTTCACCTAGAATGAAGAAATCAAGTGTAGGAAAGAAGTGAAAAGTAGGGAGAAAGCCAAATACATGCAAAGACCTAATCAAGGTTCTTAACATGACCCCAAACCACTTACTCGGAGGGCTAAATGCTCTTATCATAGAAGTGCTTCCATTTTAAGATGATACATTAAGCCCCCACTTTAGCAAGAGTATGGACTCGATGCAAACTCTTGGTAAAGGAGAAGAAAGAGGAGATCCAAGTAGATTCACAACAAGATAAAATAACACTTAGCTAAGGACACGATCCCCTAGACTAAGCATTCTACCTCAATATACACACCTGGGGGTGCCAAAAGAACAAGGGTTAGTAGTAAATAACCCAAATCAATTAGCATAAGAAACCTCGTTAAGAAATATTTCTCATACTAATATCATATTTGGAAAGCTATCATAAAAACATAAATGTTTACATAAGAAAGACAAGAGCAACACTATAAATAACATAGCTTCATGATCTCGTCCTATTAGCATGAAAGAAAAAAGAGAGAAAAGAGAAAGTGATTACCTTGCCCAGTAAGATGCCCACCTTACCGTGAATCACCCTGGAGGGAGAGCCCAACAGGTTCACCCATAAATAATGCTTGCAATTGTAATGTGTCTTCTGACGGCTTCTAGAATACCCATAGATCCACCTTCTTGTATCACTATGAATATGAAATGTGTGTCTCCTCAGGATTTAGCAACTTATGTGTGTTACCCTTGGAAGATTTAGCATATAAATGCATGTCTTTTTAGGATTTAGCAACTTATGTGTGTTACCTTCCAACATTTAGCATATTTAAAACTAGAAATGTGTGTCCCTTCAGGATTTAGCATATTGAAACATTTGAAAAATGCATGTCTCCTCAGGATTTAGCAACTTATGTGCATTACCATCAGAAGATTTAGCATATAAATGCATGTCTTTTTAGGATTTAGCAACTTATGTGCATTACCTTCCAAGATTTAGCATGTAAAAATAAAAAACTATAGTACAAGGGAACCCCTATATATGCCTCCCTCCTTAAAATGGCAAAAACATACTATTTTGACATGTTAAGGAAATAAAAGAACAAGGATAAAGCTTTCTTAGCATCAAGACAATATCCACAAACAACACCCATTCCAAGCCAAGAAGGTCACAGCTCCTATGAAGCCATGGAAGGGATGAATGTAAAGAGATATCATGCAAGAAGTGAAAAGAAAGTAACCCTTATGAGGGATAGCACATTGTTCAGTTTCCAAGGTGAGAGATATATCAACCATGGAAACCCAATGTCAATCAATAAAATAGGTTGTGATCAAGGACAAAGATCCTCAATACAAACCAATATTTTTATGTATGATTGGATGTCACATAATGAATAGATACTGCTTAACCAAGGAAAGAGGTGAATCTTGGAAAGATAGAAGAAAATTGCATCCTTGCCCCCCCAAGTGTAGGACAAAGATGGAAGAGGATACCTACTTCACAAAGCAAGGAGATACCCTGTTTACAACAATGTATACTATATCCTTAGCAAGGGATATTGACCCCTACATCCAAGAGTATAGCTAATTTTGAAAAGGATATGTCACTCATGGAAAAGGATCCTCAAAGAGAGATCTTATCAACAAGACCTTCACCAAAGAGGAGTGCTTTAAATAAAATATCATCTTTCAACAGTGGGAACAAAGATTCAATCATCAAGCCCCCTGCAAACAAGAGGAAGAGGAATCTCTGCAATGAGGGAAAGAATTCTAACATCAAAGCTAGGATGAGAGTTTATAAAGAACATAATTTGCAAAATAGAGAAGAAGTGACGACCTAGGATAACAAATTCTCATATAAGAAGGTTATCGATAGTCAAAACATCTATCAATATGTTTGAAATAATATTGCAATGTAAACAAATACCACTAGGCTAAGGAAAGTAGTTCCTTGGACAAAGTGAAACAAAGAGGTGCCTTGCCCCCCAAAGATAGAGACAAGGGATACCTTCGCAAAACAAATGTCTTAGAAAAGATATCTTGAAAAAATATATAAATGCAAATCCATAGAAAAATAGGAGAGAAAGAATACCAATTAAGCCCTAATAAAAGACCTAATGGATCCTAGGACATTGGATGAAAATAAACCTCTTGCCCCCCAGTCATGAGATAAGAGGGGAAGAACATTTACATTATATTTAAAGGAGGGGAATCCCCTATATCAAAATTATGAAGGAATTGTAAAACTGCACGAGAGTGAGATAGAATTCCTAAAGCAGCTCTTTCTCTAACATATAACTTGAAATGTTTACAATCAGCTAGTAAATGTTTGCTACTATAATGAAAAGGACAATTATATTTGTATAAAGCATCTATCAGCATAGGTCTAAATATTTCTTTCTTGGAATTCATTAGCTCAACATATACCTTCTTAGCAATTTCTTGATGAGTAGTAGAGTTATTTAATATAGTTGTGGGGAGAAGAATATGAAGAGGAGGATGATGTTTAGCATCATCGACCTTAATTTGAGACTTTGAACAACCAACACCATACATATCTATTTTAGGGGGTATATGAACTGGAAACCTAATACCATGCTCATTAACTCCTAGCCCTAAACCTTTATAACCTTATTGAGTCACCATATTATATCCAATAGTGTACATATTATGTAAAGCTTCTACAAGAGGTGATTGATTATCATGTTCATGAGTAAAGGTTGTATAAGGTGGGATAGTAGGTTTTTAAGAAGTTTCTTTACCCTTTCCTTTAATATCATCATGAATCAAAGGAGAAGGTAAATCAAAGAAATCTTGCACATCTACATCCTGAGCTATAGCTTGAATCCCATCATAAGTACAGGAAGAGAGAGGATGAATAGATGGAGAACTAGGTATTAGATGAGGATTAGGAAGATTAGGATTGATAGGATTAGGAGTAGGATTGATAGGATTAGGATTAGGATTAATAGGATTAAGATTAGGATTTGATAGGATTAGGATTAGGATTGATAAGATTAGGAAGATTAGTAGATGGTGTATCATCTACAAAATTATTCACATAATCCAAAAGATGAATAAGGCTACTACATAAATCCCTAAGAAATTTTTTAAATGTAGGTAGACTAGTGTCAGTCAACTTTACAAAAGCATAGGCAAGAGAAAAGTGAAGGGTCATCAACATAATGAAGTAAATGATACTCTCATAAACATCATAGGTATTATAAAGAGATGCTAAAAGAAGAGTAATAAAGAACATAACTACACACTAAAGCATCTTAACAATCACCATAGAAAATGAAATGCAACAAATATTTTTGGATTTTATTGAATATATAGATTTTTTTCTATTTTTGAACTTTAAAATGCAAGAGCATAAACTAGACCTAATCTAAAAGGAAATCTAACACCAAAAAGAAAGAGAGTAAGCTTGTTGGTTTCACCAAAATGAATAGGGTTAAAATGGATTCAACTCTATTAAAATGCGCGTGTGTGTATTGTATGGGGGAAATATGAGATTCACTCCTAAATCCAAATTCCCAAAGGAGAAATCTAATTTGATCAACCAAAGAGGTTAATACACAATCAAATCAATCTAAGGAGAATATGGAAGAGAGAGAGAATAACCCTATGTTTCCCTATGGTTGAATTGAATTCTTTAGTAATTGAAATATAAATACTAACCTCAAATTAGGGAAAATCTAGAAAATGTCAAATTCTAATGTCTGTGTATACTTTCGGGAAATTCTGCAAACTGTTTCAGACTGGAAATGCTGATACATAGAAAACCTAGAAATATTTCTCCAAGATGAGCTCAGGTCAGGTTTGACCCTCATAAAAGGTCAAATACTACATTCTTTATTTGAAGTCTGATTCTGATTCTATTTGCAGATATTGGAAGTTTGCCGAAAAGGGTATCCAAATTCACTCTCAGATCTGAAATCCCACACCTGTACCTGCAAGAAAAAGAGGAATTTAGTTGTTTGTTTGAAGGGTTTGCCTTGGTCTAACCCTATTTTTTAATCAACCTTAATATTGAAATTGAAACAAGAATGCTAGCAAGTAGTAGAAAAGGATCTAACAATGAAGCTATTGAATACAATAGATATGTAATTATATTTTAAATGTAAACAAGTATATTGATATGAAAGCTTGAACATAATAATAAATGTAAATCAAACCTCCATGATTGTATGCTTGGAATCCACCTTTAAAGAAGAATGAAATGGATCTTGAAGATGAACAAAGGATCTTGAAGGAAGATCACACCATCATGATGGCTAGATCTAGGGTTTGAATGATGAGTCTTGAATGCTTGAACCAAATCCCTTCAATGGCTTGAATGCTTTAAATCCTTGATTTTCAATGGAGAAATTGAATGGAGAAGAGAAATTAAATTCTTGAATGGATTCTTTCTTGAATGGAATGCTTTCTTGATCACCTTGATAAATCTTGAGATCTTGATCATGAAATTGCTTTGAAGATGAGATGTGAAAATGAGAGAGGAAGGCCTCCTTTTATAGTGAACTAGGACACAATACTCTAGAGGGGCCACCTTGGAGAATTAAATCCCAATTAGGTCCTAAACTTTAGAAAATATGCCTAGATTAAATGCAATTAGAGGATTTACTATCCCAAAACCCGAAATGGCCAACTTGGAGGCAGGAAAATAAATATCCTGAAAGCCTGATGCCTGAAAATCAAGGAATCTAGAAATTTGAATGAGGGAGGAAAAATAGAGGTTGAACTTGACCTAGTCAGGTTCAGCCTTGAATCTGACCCTTGGCCCAGATTCACTCAGAACCAAGTCAGGAGGTCCCGAGGATGCCCAGAAACCTAGAAATGATACCAGAATAGGATAGAATATCAGGGATAGACATAAAATCCTATGATTACTATGATGAAGTTAAAGAGGACCTATTTCTAAATCCTACCTAGAAAATAGAGCCATGGAAGAGGGAAATTTAGGAGAATCCTTGAGATCCTAACCCTAATTTCACCTAGAATGAAGAAATCAAGTGCAAAAAAGAAGTGGAAAGCAGGCAGAAAGACAAATACATGCAAAGACCCAATCAAGGCACTTAACATGACCCCAAACCACTTAATCAGAGGGCCAAATGCTCTTATCATGGAAGTGCTTCCATTTTAAGATGATACAGTAAGTAATTCTAATCTATCTACTGTAGTGAAGATTCTTCCTTTTGAATTTGACTTGGTGAGCCCTAGGCTTTACAATTCTCCATCAAGGAATTAGCATAAAATGCTCTAAAATAACTCTAAATTGTACTAGTAATCACGTAAAGACAAATCCTGTCAATAAGGTGAACCCTACCATCATACACCTCTTCATTTCTTGGGAAATAAATTACATCATTCACATATATGGAAAAATCCCAATAGTTTTAACTTTGTATAAATTGTAAAAGGGTTTGCAAAACAAATGGATATGGATATGTGTTGAAGACTACAACCACTCGAAGGTCAAGATTTATTGTTGGAGTTTTCTACACACAATATACAGAAGTTTGGTTCCTATGGAGTTGTAACTCTGATTTCCCTTCTTTCTATAATTCATAAAAGAAAAAAGAGGGTAAAATTAAAGAGGTGTAAGTGGGGAGAACATAAAAGAGATGGGATTTATTTTGTGTTGCTTTATGTTTTTTTTGGTATTCTCAATTAATCAATCAAAATCTGATGCTATTTTCATTCCAACAAATAACTACCTTATAGATTTTGGATCAAACAAGGACAGAACTATTGGTAATAGGAACTTCAGCTCAGATACTATCTCTTCATCCTTGTCCATAACTGCTAAGGAATCCATATTTTCCAACAACACATCTTCCAGTTCAAGTAATCTAACTGATATTTATTTGACAGCCCGAGTATTCACTACAAAGGCCACTAACAAATTCAAAATTTAGAATAAGGTCATACACTGGGTACAATTACATTTCTTTCCTTTCTCTTATCAGAAGTACAATCTAGCATATAAAAAAATTTCCATGGCAATTGAAGAATTTGGTCCCCTGAACAATTTTATGGTCCATATTGGATTGACTATGTCTAAGGAATATTAAATCAATTTAGCTTCAAATATAGGAACAATAGAGGAACAAATGTCTTCTTGAAGAGTTGACATATGTAGGACTGTTTGAAGAAATTTATACTTATATTACTCTTCATAATTTCACAAAATGGAACATTGTTTTTCTATAGAAGGTTTTGGATTATGATACTTGAATGTTGTAAAGATGAATGGTTGTTATGCCAATTTTAGAAGGTTGAAATATTAAATTTTGATCATGTTACACCTATTAAAAATTGTCCTTGGTTTGCGGTTGATATTTAAGTTTACTGAGTTTGCATCCATGTTTCTTATTTTCTCCATTGAGATCATCCATGTTTCTTTCCCTAGAAATAGGAAATCATGGCCTTTCATGTTTATACTCAATGTTCATTTTTTCTTAAATAGTGCTCTTTCTTAAGTAAGGTAAGCTTGATGTCCTATGGTCTTGTGTTTCCATGACCTTTTTTCATCTCTGAACAATGGTTCTGCATTCCAAAATCTCCAAAATAGCTAAAGACACCATGTTCAATCTCCAGTCCAAAAGATTCCAATGTGTTAACTTTGAACAACAATAGATTTAGATTTGCTTCGTAGGCCATGTGTATGTTTAGATGTCACCCATCTATTACGTGAACTTCAAACTTAAGAATGGTTTAAGCTACAAAATATTGATAAGAGGTAGAGCTAAAGTATGGTCCATATGCTCTAAGATGTGCAGGCCATTCAGCTTGGGGTTGGAGCTCTGTATGTAAAAGTTGAATTTGGCTTAGAAGTTGTTTATTGTACTTGATTATGTCACTCATAATTTAAGTCCTGTCCATCTTGGTAATGGTGGGAATAACAAAATGAAGCACACAAAGCCTCTCATTAAGCCTCTTCCTTCTCCTCCTCTCTGCATGCAAATTCTTAGTTGGTTGTCCTTTGCCCTTGGTTCTACCACCTAATATGGGTTTGTCATGACTACGACTTACTCCACCAGTAGTTAAGTGCTTCTTCAAAGGATTATCAATTCCAACATATTGTCTAACCATATTTTTTCTATTAATGGCTTGGCTTTCTTTATGATTCTTTTTCTATCTATTACATTACTGGCCTGTAGGCTAGTTTTGCAGTCCTGGGGGCACTGCAAATCATAATAAGCTTTTGTTTTGTTCAAATCAACTAAGCTATTATGCTTCCCTCTTATTCTTTCCAAATCTATAGTCTTGTTAACACAATGGTTACTACTATTACTCTTTGTACACAATAATCTTCCATTCTATTCAATATCTGGATATAGATGGAAGACTCCTCTCACATAGCAAGATTCTTCCATAGTTGTTCTTCTCAAAAACTTCTCCCGCGTGCATAAACTATCAGCATCAAAAATATCATGGGAGACAACATTGGCATTAGAGAACTTCAATTCAATCTCCTTCTACAAGCTCAAGGCTTCAAATTCACCCCACTTAAACTTTTTAAAATATTTTTTAACACCTTGATTACCAAAATTTATTTACTACATATTTACCATCCTTACACAGTATAAAAATATAGTCACTGATGAAATATAGAACATAACATCAAATTCATGTTGATAAAAAATCTTGCATAACTAAAGTCCTTTGATTTAAAAACATGATTTAATTAGAATGTTTCTCACTGTCAATATAAAGTACACCAAGTACTTGCTTCTTTGCAGCCAACTATAGAAATTATACTATTGCAGTCTTTTGTCCCATCTGTGACCAGTTTCAAAATGGAATGTCAAGAATTACAGTATGTTATCCACCCCAACTTTTTAACTATGTTTGGGCAAGTTTTTGGGTTTTCTGAACAACCATGCATACAATCCATCCATCTTATGGTTTGAATATTTTACAAAATAATGAACAGAACACAATACACATAAGAAAGTAGTAGTGTGGCTACCTATTAAATTTCATCTCTACAAAATTTACTGCAATAGCCTAAAGCATGTACTATATTAGCATATGCATCCATTTCACTGATGCTTAGTTCTACAGGCATACAAATAAGTGTGATAAAATTCCTAAATGTTGATTGGTGATTTGTGCCAATAGATTTGAACTCTATTATAACCAAAATTGACATGTAGACATGATCAATATGCTCAACTATACAAAGTAGAACCAAAACCTTCCTCCACACAAAAAAAAATGCAATTTAATAACATTTTCGTACCTTTATGTACATTTACCTGGCATAACTGCTTGGGGTGAGTAGAACTTAGTAATCTTTGGAATAAATCCCTAACCTTTAATATCTCAACATAGAATGTAAGACATGATTTGGTTTGAAATATAAAATTAGAGCTTCCTTTTGATTTGGCACCATTCATCAAATATAACAATAATATTTCCCCAAAATCTAGTGCTACAGTTAGACAGTTCTACTGAAGTGTTCTTTATATAGAAAGTCATAAATTTGAGGCTTATTTATTAGCAATTGCTAATGATTCCTGAAGAAATCCATCAATTAAAGAAACTATAGCTGATAATATCCACCAAGACAAGTGATACTTCAAACAAAAATCTTTATCCATGTAGGAAAATTATGGCTTTCTTATTTGAGAAATACAACTACATTATTCAAAGGCCATCTGATCTTTGTGACTTGCATTATAAGAAAATAAAATTGAGGTGAAGGATAAGAACAAAAAGAAGATTAATATACAACCAATCACTTGAAGACACTACAATCACATATCACTGAGTATTCTTCCTAATAAAATTGCTAGTTGAAGTTGTGGCAAAAAGATGAATTATGTTGTGGCGAATGAAAAATGCATCTTTGTTGGAAGTGAATAAATTTCGCATTCAGTTGCATACATCCATTTTATAGACCCTATCAATTTCTATCAGACCTAAAGAATGACAAGATAAAGTGGCAGTAGTGAGTTGTTCAGGTTAGACATGACATACTTGGCAAATTGTCTACCATAATTCTTTTCAACACATTTTTTCTGTCAAAACTTTTCATCATGCATTCAAAATTCTTGCCACCATTTTCTTCTTATCCACATTATCATCATCATTTCTGAGAGTCTACTTATTTCTTTACTGATTTCAGGGAGATGTCCCCCTCTTTTCCATCTTAGAATGAAATGAAAATGCATCCTTTTCACTGTTAATCTAACATAATCAACCAATCAGAATGTTGATGGTAGCAAAAATTGAGGCCACCCTTCCCTTGGCATATTTTTAAGAAAATTTTCAGCCTTTTCCACCTCATGCAATTTACATAGGCTACATATCAAAGAATTATAAGTAGCATTGCACAGTCTATCAATAACTACCTAATTTATTTTTAATGGGCACTTTCATGGTACATAGACACCACTTTGAATGGGTACTAAGGAAAGTGTACCCCCTAATTTTGTTGCCTACATAATTCTAATTGGTGGTTTACATCATATTAACAAGGAAAAGAAAGAATTTACACTTTTTTCTAAGATGGAAAAAAGGGGACATCTATTGGAAACTGCAATTGAAGCAATTGTTGTATTGTCATTGATGTCAAACCTTAACTAGTAAGACTATTGCTACTTAGGAAAGTACTATATCTATTTGATTGTTGTGATGGGGAGAAGCAAGGATGGTAACAATAGCACCTAAGGAAAGGTTGAGTTATCTTGATACTTCAATGAGTACTTGATTATGTTGCACAATGATGAGATAATGTATTGTTTATCTTAGTAAGAATAAAGACTAAACTGGTAGGCTTAACCGAGCAAAAGAGGAGAAATCTAGTTTAAGCTGAGTGACGTTAGTGTCGACCAAGTTAGTATATGCTGAGCGAATTTAGTGTTGACTAAACATCAGTTAATTGCTGAGGGAGATAGTGTTAGTCGAGGAAATAGTTTAGTATTGACCGAGCATTCTAGTATAGACCAAAAAGTTGAACACAGTATTGACTGAGCATCAGTATTTTACATTTGAGGGAGAATTCAGATTTCCAGCCAACTTCATTGAATTCTTGGATTATGTAAAATGTGTTGACTTTATTTATTGATTGTATGAAAGCATTGAATGCACTGTAAAACATTTTATTGTAAATCTTTACAAGATTTGATATGTTTCTAGAAAGGAAGATGAACATAAAGTGGGTTGATTCAATGAATCTGACCTAACCCTAAGATCTACGAAGGAGATTAAGTGGCAAAAGATGTATTAACCTAATTGAGGAAATATTAAGGAAACCTAAGCATGAGGTTGAAGTGGGAATAGAGGATGCTCAAAGATCAGTAGATGTTATTGACTATATAAGCAGAGGAGGCTGAAGGAGAAGTGTTGTGATTGCTTTAAGGAAAGTTCTGAGAAGATCAGTGATGGAGATGGCAAAATTTCATAGTCAATAAACCAACATATGTGTATAGAATTGGATCTGATATTTGCAAAGTGAGTTGTATGTTTTTTAATCAATACTACTACTACTTTCTAACCATTGTAACAGTCATAATCCTTTTAACAGAGGTTGACTTAATAGTCATATGTATAAATCCTTTGAACAAGGTTGCATTCTAATGGAGTGTATGTAAGTCCTATAACAAGGTGCACTTTTAATAGAGTGGTTTAAATGCTTTAACCAGGTCACACCTGATAGTGTGTTTGTAACCTTTGATAGGGTTGGTTTTTCACTAAGCTCACTTTAGAAGAGTGAAAATAATAGTAGCATGTTACAAAGTGGTTTTTCCCAAATTGGGTTTCCACTATAAATCCTAGTGTCAATAATTGTGTGAATGTTTTGGTTTGAACATTTCTATGTTTTACAAGTTAGATACAGCTGGGTAGTAGACTACAATGTTATATATTTCTATTATGCAATCAGTAATGACCGAGTAACTATTGGTTGTTAGATTTGATTTGTTGAAGTATTTTAAAGATTGTTTTATACATCTAGACCTGAGAACAACTGATTCAACTCCCCTCTCTATTGTTCTAAATCATATTAATAATTGATATCATAGTTATGGTGCTTATAGAGAACAAGTTTGAAGGTACTTGAAGCAAAGGATCAGGATGTATAAGAAGGAGGTGATGAACTACAACTGATTTGGAACCAGAATGAGGAATCTATAATTCAAAATTACTAAGGAGTTTCTAATTAGATATGTAATATGATTAAATTAGTATTATGTTGTCATTGATGTCAACTTGTTTGATAGTACTTATCTTGTAAGTTACTACATCGAGGCATCTGAAGAAAGGTGAAAGAAATGAAGAATAGAGAAATCTGCATGAGAAAAGATATACATGTCAGATGAGGATAAGGAACACATTGAGTAACTTATTGATGAGACTATGACCGTATGATATTGACTTCATTATGTTGCATTCATCTATAATGAAGAATAGAGCTGAAAGACACAAAGCAGTGTTGTCGGTAAATGAAGCACTTTGTAGTATACATCGACAGAGTGCAGTGTATACTGAGCATAGTATTAACTGAGCTAGTGTTCACCGACACATTTCTTTGTTAACCGAGCAAAATAGAATGAATTAAATTATCAGTTTATCCGATAAGAGTGATGAGCTTTAAAGTACCTTGATTTTAGTGGCAACAAATAAAGTTTGTTATGAAGATCGACGGCTAACAAAATTTGAGAAAGATCTAATGGATTGATTTGAAATGTGTCAATGACACATCAGCCGAGGAAACTTGAAGAGGAAAAATCAATGATGATGATTAAGCGGCAAAATCTAATAGAGGAAAAGAAAATGTTTTACATGTCTAAGATTGCAGAACTATCACGTGAATGAGTTTCATGCATTCTGATTATACTATTTAATGAGAACCGAGCTATAGAACAATTACCGAGCTATAGAGAGTAATTACTAATGGACAGTAAGTTGATAAATTATTGAATCTGAAGTGATATATTGGTCAGAAGGATTTATGTGAGAAAAATATTGATCTATAACCTACAATTGAAGTTGTATTAAAGCAGATCATCTACTGTTACATATTTAACCATTGTACACAGTCAAATCTCTTAACTGAGTGGATTATAAAATTCTTATGATGTATCATTCATAGAATGAACATTGTTATCTTGTCAACCCCAGAGTGATTTCTGGTTGGACGATAACTTCTAGTCTAAAATCCTCTTACAAGGTCACACCTAACAATGTGTTTATAATCTTTAACAAGAGTGGGTCTTCACCGACCTCACTTCAGAAGAGTGAATATTTTTGGGTTGCCAATCCCAGGTGGTTTTTCCCTTCACAGGGTTTCCATGTTAAATCTCTTGTGTTATGTGTTATGTGTTATTTGTTTGTTTACACTTTGCATATTACATGTTAGATTTGATCGGTAACTATTATAAGTTATAGATTGATTATCGGTAAAAACATAGTACAGAGAGAAAGTTTATGTTTACCGAGCATCATAAATTGAAGTATTTGTTTTGAATTATACATCTGGTGATGGGATAATGACTAACTAATTCACCAACCCCCCTCTCAATTATTCTAACAATTGGTATCAGAGCAGTGGTTGCATAGAAAAGAGTTTTAAGGACTTCAGCACAAAGGTCTAAAGATGTATAAGAGGGAAGTACCAAAATTGAACAAAGAGAACTTTGCAGTATGGCAAAGCCAGATGAAGTTGCACATATCTAGAATTGGGAATTCTGCACTAGATCTGATGGAGAATGGTTATATACAACCGACCACTAGTCTCCTGACCCTTGATCAATTAAGAGATAGGCATGAACATAATATTACTATGATGGAACTTTTTGCTGCCTTACCAACACCGAATTTGAAGACATTAAGGGATGCACTACTACCAAAGAAATGTGAGACAAGTTAAAACTGATATATAGTGGAGATTTAAATGTCAAGAGAGCCTGAGCTGAAAACCTAAGAGGTAGATTTGATGATATGAAGATGAAGGAAGGTGAGAACATTATGCAATACACAAATAGATTGATAGAGGTAGTACACACTATTAGAGAATCAGATGTAGTCATCAATGATGAAACAGTGATCAGCAAGATATTCAGAACTTTGCTACCGGTTTATGCAATCAGGATATCTACAATACATGAAACAAGGGCCACATCCAATCTTACCCTTGACACACTAATTGGTAAAATCACAACCTTTGAATTGAATAATTTTGATAACAGTATTGTTCCTTCTATTGAATCAGCTTTCATGACTTCTCTAAAGATCGGTAAGTCTAGCAGAAAAACTAAGAATGATGACAGTGACAACAATACCGATGATGAGCTTGATGAGATTGAAGCTCTTGTGGCTAGAATATTACCGAAAGGAAAGGGAAGATACGGAGGTAAGTTACCTTTGGCATGCTTTAATTGTAAAGAGGTTGGCCACATTGCTGCCCAATGTCCACTTAAGAAAAATGATGACAGACCCAAAGACCGATCAGAAGGAAACTATGGTAGAAGAGTTAGCAGAGGATACCGACACAACAATAGAGAAAACTAAAATAGTTATGACAAAGGAAAGAAGGTATGTTACATAGCTGAAGATATTGAATCTAAATCTGATTCTGATGATGACATAGAAGTTGTATTTGTTGCTATGAAAGATGACTCAAAGGAAGAAGAGAGATATGAAGATACAACACTAATCTCTAGAATAAATAGAAATGAAACATGGATCATAGACAGTGGCTGTACAAATCATATGACCAGTGATGTAGAGAAATTTGATCAGCTAATTGAATAAAATGGAGGATTTGTGAGAATGGGCAATGATGCACCTTGTATGGTAAGAGGTAAAGGTTCATTGATGATCAATGATATATTAAAATGTGAAAATGCATACTGGGTTGATGGATTAAATTACAATTTGTTAAGTGTGGCACAGCTAAATAATTGAAGCCATCGACTTGCCTTTGAGATTAAAAAGGTGAAAATTCATGATGGTGAAGGAAGACTTGTCAAAATTATTACACAATCTAGAGGTAACCCATTTTATCTTGATATTGATCAATCTTCTTGTTTATTGATGAAGGATGAAGATGCATGGCTATGGCACAAAAGGTTATGTCATGTAAACTTTGACAACATGATCAAGATTAGAAGAAAAAAAAAGAGTTAGAGGTTTTCCTAACCTGTCAAAACCTGATCATGTCATGTGTCATGAATGTTAGAAAGGTAAGATGACCAAGTCTATTTCAAAATCAAAGATTACTCAACAAAGAAGATGCTTGAGTTGGTTCATACCGACCTGTGTGGTCCCATGAGAATGTTAGAAAGCAAAGATCGACAAGATAACTAAGAGGGGGGGGGGGGTGAATAAGTTATCTAATAATTAAACCATTTATCAAATTAAATAGTTTTAAACCATATATTCAATATAGTAACCAACCATAGAAAGATAATCATACACAATGACACAATAACACAAGATATGTTAACTAGGGAACCTCTTGATCAAAGAGTAAACCCTGGTGGGAATGATGCCCACAAAATGATGTACTAATATGAAAGTTTCTTATGAAAGGATGGACCTTGTTAGGAGTCTTATGAAATACATTTATTGCATATGAATCTTTGTTAGGAGATTTTGAATCCCTGTTAAAAGATTCTAACCCTGTTAGGAGTTATGGAAGACAGAAGGACCCACTGCCCAAATAGCTTCAAGGCAAGATCTCTGAACTCACTATCCAATAGATCTTAGGATTATTCAATAGAATAATATAAAATATGTTACCTCCTTCACACTATGCCAAAACCACACTCTCTACTACACAAGATCACAAATCCAGATCTCTGTACTTCGCAAGTCTTCCTTCATCACTGAATTAGCTCTTTTATTCACCTCATGCATATATTCGCATCACAACTTTCACAATTTCATATCACAACTATTACAATCCAAATTACAATAAGGAAAACATTCCTTCCTTTATACCACACTCAAATAATTACAAATGAGTCATCATACAAATACAAAATAATAATTTCAACATGCTACATCAGAATTACACAAAACTGTCAGCTTCCAGATGCAATAACTTTCCAACCGTGTGACCTAAAATTTTGTGCTATGAACCACATCACCACCAATGAGTCTCAAACTTCCCTTTAACTACATAGAATCATATTCCATCCCGGTTAGAAGATATCCTCCGATTACCAAAAACCGCTACATAGGAACACTGCCAAAATACTGCTTCCACCAAAATGCTTATAACTTTTATGAATGAATGAATTTATTTTTGTTTTGTTAACCATAGGTTAATAAAACACCAAAGAACATACCATCAATTGTGCATAACTCAATCTACAATATAGCATGTGCACAAAACAAAACTATGCCTGCTTCTCTGCTAAACTCTAGAATATCATTGTGTTGACATCAATGACAATCATAGTCATGAATGCAACAACCACTGCTATAGAATGACTTCCAATCATCAATAATTCATTCCTAACAATCTCCCCCATTAGCATTGATGGCAACATAGATTAAAAACATCCAATGTTCCAAAAATCCAATACTGCAGCACTGCTATCTTGATAAAAAAATTTAAGTCCTCTTCATCAATCAAATCTTGCTTTGCTATCCCCCTTGACATCAAATCTTCTATTTTTCATGTACACTTCTCCCCCATTGACATCAATGATAGAAATTTCATCACTATGTCAACAAAAACTCAATGTCAAAAGACACTATTTAGAAAATACATTCACAAGAGTCCTCATGACTCAGCTCAAATACACATACTCCCCCATAGAGGAAGTACCAACATCTAATCCAGAAAATAGATAGGGCCATATTCCACTGGACGGATGTAACCAACTACATCATTACTAAAAAGTGGGCTAGGGCATAACCCCAAGCATACCTCTCAAATACTCAAATGTATCCTTAGGCAAGGGCTTTGTAAATATATCTGCTATCTGCTCCTTTGTGCTTATGTACTCCAGTCTGACTTCTTTCTCAGCAACTTTCTCTGTTACAACATGATACTCGATCTCTATATGCTTAGTCTTAGAATGTAATATAGGATTCTTAGACATAGTAACTATACTGGTGCTATCACAATATATAACAACAAGCTCATCAAACTTAATTCCAATATCCTTCAACATTTGCTTCATCTAAATTATCTAGTTACAATTGTTTGCTACTGCTACATACTCTACTTCTATACTCTGTGAGATACAATTTTTCTTTTTTCTCAACCAAGATCCTAGTCTTCCTCCAAGAAAAAAGGCTCCACCATTGGTGCTTTTCTTATCATCAATGCTGCCTCCCCAATCAGCATCAATATATGCACATATGGTAAAATCATCAGAAGTTTCATACCATAATCCATAGTCCATTGTGCCTCTAAGATATCTCAATATCCTCCTTACTATTGCATAATGTGACTCTCTAGGTTTAGCTTGAAATCTTGCTCCCATTCCAACTAAATGTTGTATATCTAGTCTAGTGTGTGTCAAGTACTGCAATCCACAAATCATGGATCTGTATTTCTTCTTCTCAACTGTTGGTGTTACATCTTTACTAGATAGTTTATGTCCTGTAACCATAGGTGTTCCAACTGGTTTACAATTATCCATTCCAAATCTTTTCAACAAATCATTCAAGTACTTTGTCTGACTTACAAAGATACCATCTTTGTTTTGTGTTATCTATAATCCCAAAAAGTATTTCATTTCTCCAATCATACTCATTTCAAATTTTTTCTTCATTTCATCAGCAAATTTGTCACTAGCTTCATCTTCTCCTCCAAAGATAATGTCATCAAAAAAAATAACTATAACTAACAAACCATTTTCAATTTCTTTTGTGTATAGGTTACTATCAGCTGTTCCTTTTGTAAATCATAATTTTAACAAATACTTATCCAATCTCGCATACCAAGTTCTAGGTGCTTTCTTTAGTCCATACAATGCTTTCTTTAGTTACATACCATGTCTCCTTCTTGAGTCAAAGGAAAACTTTCAGGCTGCTCAATGTAGACTTCTTCTAATTCTCCATTCAAAAATGTTGACTTCACATACATCTGATACACTTTGAGTTTCTTAAATGCTAAATAAGCCAAAAACATTCTTACCGCTTCAAGTCTTGCCACAGGGGAAAAGGTCTCTTCATAGTCAATTCCTTCTTGCTGTGAGTATCCCTTACATACCAATCTTTCTTTGTTTCTAATTGCTTCTCCTTGCTCATTCATCTTGTTTCTGAATACCCATTTAGTTCCAATCACATTTTTGTCTTTAGGTCTAGGAACCAATTCCCATGTCTTGTTCCTTTCAATTTGGTCTAGTTCTTCTTTCATAGCATTAATCTAATATTCATCTTCACAAGCTTCAATAGTAGATTTAGGTTCAATTTGAGAAATCAAACATAAATGTGCCTTATTTCTAGTCATAACTCCTCTATCCAAACTTCCAATCACTTATTCAATAGGATGATGTCTTGATATATACCTGTTAGGTGTCATAGTCACAGATCTTTCTTCAACTGTAGATTCTTCTCTAGATTCTTCTCTATTTTCTTCAACATGACTTCATTCAACAATTCACTGTCAGTCTCAAAAAATTGTTCAGTAGTTTCAATGTTAGGCTGAGGGTTAGTTCCTTCATCAGATCCATAATCAAGGATTCTTTCCTAAATTTTAAACTTATCATCAACTTTTACATTTGCACTTTCAACAATAGTCTTAGTTCTCTTATTGTAACATCTATATGCTTTTCCTTTTTAAGAATATCCAAGAAAAATTCCTTCATCACTTCTAGGATCAAACTTCCTATATCATCATCTCTCTTAATATAACATTTACTTCCAAAAATTATAAAATACTTAACTGAGGGTGCATGTCCAAACCACAATTCATAAGGTGTCTTGTCTGTGTCTACTCTGATTTGTACTCTGTTCATTGTATATATTGTTGTATTCACTGCTTCTCTCCAAAATGTCTTTGCCAAATCTCATTCAAATAACATAGCTCTAGCTACTTTAGTCACTGACATGTTTCTTCTTTCTGCAATACCATTTTGTTCAGGTGTTCTAGGGGCTGAAAAATTTCTCTTAATACCATTCACTTCACAAAAAGTGTTAAACTCCTTAGATGTAAATTCTCCACCTCTATCAGATCTCAAACATTTAATCCTCATTTCTGATTCATTCTCAACTTTATTTTTCACAATCTTAAACTTATCAAATCCTTCAGATTTTTCTTTCAAAAATGCAATCCACATCATTCTTGTAAAATCATCAACAAGAATCATAAAATACCTTTCTCCATAGAATCCTCTAGTCCTAGTAGGACCGCTCAAGTATGTATGAACAATCTCCAACTTTTCTATAGATGTGAACTTCTTGCTAGGAAATGAGCTCCTTTTCTTCTTAGCCATCACACATTCTTTGAAAATCATGTTAGTAGGCTTCAAAATCTTAGGTAAGTCTCTTACTGAAAGTGTAGAACTTACTTTCACAATGTTATCAAAGTTTATATGATAGAACCTTCTATTCCATAACCAACTATCATCAATCTTAGTCATCAAACATGTCATCTTAGTAGGGTTCAACTGAAATACATTACCTCTAGTTCTAGATCCTATTCCAATCAGATTTCCATCTTTATCCTTAATCACACAAGTTTTCTTAGTAAACCAAACTTGATATCCCTTATCAACTAACTGTCCAACACTTAATAAACTGTCTCAATCCATCCACAAAGTAAACATCATCAGTATTAGTCTTTCCATCAAGAGTAATAGATCCTATACTTTTAATCAAACACAATGCATTGTTACCAACTCTAACAACTCCTCCATCATAATTGTTAAACTTTATGAACTTTCCTTTATCACCAGTCATATGATGTGAACAACCACTATCTATAATCCAATCAGGTTTCTTTTCAACTTGGGAAACTAAGGCTTTCTCTTCCTTAACATCAGATTCAGAATTTTCTTCCTTAATTGCTACAAATCCTCTGTCATCAAAGTTATAATTATCACTGTCACTCAAATGTCTTTCAATTCCTGCTTCAATTTCTTCATCATTTGCATAATAACATTCTTTAGGTCTTCTAGGCTTAAAATTTTTTCTATACTTCTTAACTCTTTTAGGACACTTAGATGCAAAATGACCATATTCTTGACATGTCCAACATTTAAAAAAATTTGTACCATATGGTTCTCTTTTCACAAGGAAATACCTTCTTCAATCTTCTTATCTTCATTAGATTTGCATCTGCTACTACTGGCATAATCTCCATTCACACTTGTACTTCTAAACAAAGTAGGTTTGATGTTGAGAGCACTAAATGTTGTCTCCATTCTAGGTAGTTCTCCTAATAATCTCAAATTCATCTCTGCTACTTCCAATCTTCCAAGAAGAGTCTCTCTTGAAAAGTTTGGTGTACAAGGTATCACTTGTTCAATCATTTGTGTAGTCTTCCTGAATATCAGTGTCAATGTTCTCAAAATCTTCCATATTACTTCATTCTCTGTCTTTTCACCTCCACAAGACTTTATTCCTGCAACAATTTCTAACATCCTACCAATATAGCTTCTAACAGATTCATCTTCCATCATTCTTATGTCTTCAAATGCACAAATCCAATTATGTAACCTAGCTTTCTTTGCATGTCCATCACCTTCAAAAGTAGAATGTAAAGCTTTCCAAATATCATAAGATTTAGTTAAAAATTTTACCTGACTGTATTCATTCTCTGGAAGTGCTGATAAAAGTGCTTCTCTTGCAAGTATGTTACACATGAATAGGTCTACCTCATCTTTAGAACTTGTTTCAAGACTGTCTTCTTCAATTATAGTTTTCTCATTTTTTGTAATCAACCAATAACCTAGTCCTAAACACAAGAGATGTGTCTTCATCTTTTCTTTCTAGCTATCAAAATTTACTTCATCAAACTTAGGGCTTTCTTTCCTGAAATTTTCCATAGATCTCCTTAAGTTGTTAAACTTCTCTTTCAAGGACCTGTCGCTTTGATACCAATTGTTACAAAGAAAAGATCCACAAGATAACTTAGAGGAGGGGGGTGAATCAGTTATCTAATAATTAAACCATTTATCAACTTCAAAAGCTTTAAACCATATAATCAATGCAGTAACCAACCATATAATGATAATCATACACAATGACATAATAACACAAGATATGTTAACTAGGGAACCTCTTGATCAAAGAGTAAACCCCAGTGGGAATTATGCTACTAATATGAAAGTTCCTTGTGAAAGGATGGACCTTATTAGGATCTTATAAAATACATTTAGTACATATGAATCTCTGTTAGGAGATTTTGAATCCCTGTTAAAAGATTCTAAACCTATTAGGAGTTATGGAAGACAAAAGGACCCACTGCCCAAACAGCTTCAAGGTAAGATCTCTGAACTCACTGTCCAAAAAATCTTAGTATTATTCAATAGAATAATATGAAATATGTTACCTCCTTCACACTATGCCAAAACAGTACTCTCTGCTACACAAGATCACAAAGCCAAATCTCTGTACTTCGTAAGTCTTCCTTCATCACTGAATTAGCTCTTTCTTCACCTCATCCATATATTCGCATCACAACTTTCACAATTTCATATCACAACTATTACAATCAAAATTACAATAAGGAAAACATTCCTTCCTTTATACCACACTCAAATAATTACAAATGAGTCAGCATACAAATACAAAATAATAATTTCAACATGCTACATCAGAATTACATAAAACTGTCAGCTTCTAGATGCAATAACTTTCCAACCGTGTGACCTCGAAGTTTGCACTATGAACCACATCACCACCAATGAGTCTCAAACTTCCCTTTAACTATGCAAAATTAGATTCCATCCTGGTTAGAAGATATCCTTTGATTACCAAAAACCTCTACACAGGAACACTGCCAGAATACTGCTTCCACCAAAATGCTTATAACTTTCATGAATGAATGAATTTCTTTTTGCAATGTTAACCATAGGTTAATAACATAGCAAATAATATACCATCAACTGCGCATAACTCAATCTATAATATAACATGTGTGCAAAACAAAATTGTGCCTACTTCTCTGCTAAACTCTAGAATATCACTGTGTTGACATCAATGACAATCATAGTCAAGAATGCAACAACCACTACTACAGAATGACTACCAATCATCAAGCATTCATTCCTAACAAAGAACTCAAATTTGTTCTGTGATAGATACTTAATTCTTTTTGTTGATGATTATACTAGACTAATGACTGTTATGTTTTTGAAAGAGAAATCTGAAGCTTTCAAAATGTTCAAATAGTATAAAGCTAAGGTAGAAAAAGAGAGTGGAAAAAAAATAAAATGCTTAAGATCTGATAGAGGAGGTGAATTTATCTCTAATGAATTTACTAACTTTTGTAATGAGCATGGTATTAAGAGACAGGTCTTTGCACCAAGGACACCTCAGCAAAATGGCATTACTGAAAGGAGGAATAGGTCAATAATTAATTGTGCTAGAACACTGATGATACAAAAGAATATTTCTCAGAAATATTGGAGGGAAGCTATCAGTACAGCTATATATGTTCTTAACCGAGTACAACTAAAGAAGGACACCAACCGGACACCTTATGAGTTATGGTTTGGACACAAACCTACTGTGAGTTATTTTCAGATTTTTGGAAGTAAATGCTTTATTCTAAAAGATGAGAGAAATGGAAATTTTGATTCAAAAGGAGATGAAGGGATATTCTTAGGATATTCTACTAAAAGTAAAGCATACAAATGTTTGAATAAGGCTAAAAATAAGATAATTGAAAGTACTAATGTTAATGTTGATGATTTTGATGACAAGAACACAGAGGAAAGTACAAAGGAACCAGAAGACTATAGTATATTTACTTATATTGAACAACTAGAGTATCTACCGATACCACAACCTGTTATAACCAGTCAGCAGGAAAATAATGTAGAATAGCAGGAAGCACAAACCAATGACCAAGATGAAGCTACCGAGAAAGAAAATGAACCTGAATAGGATCAACAAGAAATAAGAGACCAAGTGTTGGCTATATTTTTCAGAAGACATCATCCTGAGACACAAATTATTGGTGACAGACAAGTTGGAATGCAAACTAGGAGCAAAACAAGACAAGGTACATGTCTAGTTTGTGAATTTGAACCTAGAAATGCAAAAGTTGCATTAGAAAATAAAGAATGGGTTAATGCAATGAAAGAAGAGATAGATAAAATAGAGAAGAACAAAACATGGAACTTAGTACCCTAACCCAAGGACAAGAATGTTATCGGTACTAAATGGATATTCAGGAATAAGCTGAATGAAAATGGTAAAGTAACAAGAAAAAAAGCTAGATTAGTATGCAAAGGTTATGCACAAGAAGGCATTGACTATGGTGAAACATTTGTGCATGTTGTTAGATTGGAGGGAGTTAGAATGTTACTTGCATATGTTGCACACAAGAAATTCAAAGTCTATCAAATGGATGTCAAGTCAGCATTTCTAAATGGTATACTTGAAGAGGAAGTCTACATAGAACAACCGGAAGGGTTTATTGATCCAGAAAAAAGAGATATGGTATGTAGACTACATAAACCTTTATATGGTTTGAAGCAAACACCAAGAGCATGGTATGAAATACTGCACACTTATTTTCTAAGTATTGGATTTCTAAGAACAAGTGAAAATAGCAATCTATATATGAAAGGAGATACCGATGATACTAATCTTATTGCTGAAATATTTATGGATGATATTATTTTTGGAGGTTCAAATCATGTGTGTAAATCATTTTCTGATGAAATGCAAAAGGAATTTGAAATGTCTATGTTTGGAGAGATTAATTTCTTTCTAGGACTCCAAGTGATTTAGCAGAATGATGGTATATTCATCACACAATCTAAATACATAAAGGAAGTATTGAAAACATTTGGCATGGAAGATGCTAAACCTATGGGAACACCGATGGCTACTAGATGTAAATTGACAAAGGAGGATGAAACTACAGAGGTAAATCAGACACTTTAGTGATCCATGATTGGTAAGCTCATGTATGTAGTTCAAAGTAGACCAGATATAGCACATGATGTGGGAATTGTTGCCAGATTTTTTGCCAATCCTAGAGAATCACACATGATAGCTACTAAAAGAATCCTAAGATACCTAAAGAAAATAGAGAATTATGGATTATGGTATCCCAAGGAAGGAAAGTTTGAACTGAAGGTGTATACTGATGCTGATTGGGCTGGAAATGTAGATGATAGAAAAAGCACCACCGAAGGAGCATTTTTCTTTGGTGAAAGACTTGTAACCTGGACAAGTAAAAAGTAGGCTTGTATTTCTCAGTCTATAGCTAAAGTAGAATATGTTGCTGCTGCTAATAACTATTCAAACATTGCATACATCAAGAAAGTGTTGGAAGGAATGAATGAGGTAATCACTGACCTGGTGATTATATACTATGACAACACTAGTGCAATAAATATTTCAAAGAATCCTATGATGCACTCTAAGATAAAACATATATCAATTAAGTATCATTACTTAAGAGAGAAAGTGAAAGAGAAGCAAGTGAAGTTAGAATTTGTTACATCTAAAGAACAACTTGCTAATATATTTACAAAGCCTCTACCGAAGGACACATTTGAATACTTGAGGACAAGACTTGGGGTCCATCCCCAATCTATCGGTCACTAAGGTGATCTGGATGATGCATCAGCCTACTCTTATTAGAAGATCATACATGTTGATGCAACATAGTTCACACTTTTAATCATGTTCAAGGTTGTGATTGAGTTTGACAAACTGAAACAGATTGAGATATCAGTATATTGAGATACAGTGATTGGAATGGACAACAGTGAGTTATTTAGTACTACAAAGTTGCTTGTTTATTTTTTTCTTTGGCATTATTGTAAAAGGGAGAGATAAATAATGTGAAAAGGAATATTAAAAGGAGAGAATTATCTAAGGGAGAGACAATATGAAGACAATCTGAAATAGAAGCAGGAAAATAGAACCGAAAGAGCATATCTTCATATCTGATGATTGACATTACAAATGTTCAGTAACGTAGTGATTAAACATATTAAGCTAAGGAGAGCTTGTATGAGCATTTGTTCACTAGAGTTGTAGAATACATGTTTGGTATGTGTATGGTACATTTCATATTATTTGAGTTTCCATCAATGCCAAAGGGAGAGATTGATGAACTACAACTGATTTGGAACCAGAATGAGGAATATGTAATTCAAAATTACTAAGGAGTTTCTAATTAGATATGTAATATGATTAAATTAGTATTATGTTGTCATTGATATCAACTTGTTTGACAGTACTTATCTTGTAAGTTACTACACTGAGGCATCTAAAGAAAGGTGAAAGAAATGAAGAATAGAGAAATCTACATGAGAAAAGATGTACATGTTAGATGAGGATAAGGAACACATTGTGTAACTTATTGATGAGACTATGACCATATGATATTGACTTCATTATGTTGCATTCATCTATAATTAAGAATAGAGCTAAAAGACACAAAGCAGACTTGTCAGTAAATGAAGCACTTTGTAGTATACACTGACGGAGTGCAGTGTATACCGAGTGTAGTATTAACCGAGCTAGTCTTCACCGACACATTTCTATGTTAACCGAGCAAAATAGAATGAATTAAATGATCAGTTTAGCTAATAAGAGTGATGAGTTGTAAAGTACCTTGATTTTAGTGGTAACAGATAAAGTTTTTTATGAAGATCGATGACTAACAAATTCGAGAAAGATCTGATGGATTGATTTGAAATGTGTCAATGACACATCAGCCAAGGAAACTTGAAGAGGAAAAATCAACGATGATGATTAAGTGGAAAAATTTGATGGAGGAAAAGAAAATGTTTTCCACGTCTATATAAGAGACTGGAGATTTCATTATGAAATGATGCTAGAAGAAGAAGAGACTGTAGAACTATCGTGTGAATGAGCTTCATGCATTCTGATCATACTAGTTAATGAGAACCGAGTTGTAGAACAATTACCGAGCTACAGAGAGTAATTATCGATGGACAGTAAGTTGATACATTGTTGAATCTAAAGTGATATATTGGTCAAAAGGATTTATGTGAGAAAAATATTGATCTGTAATCTGCAATTGAAGTTGTATTAAAGCATATCATCTACTGTTACATATTTAACCATTGTACACAGTCAAATCTCTTAACCAAGTGGACTATGAAAGTCTTATGATGTATCATTCATAGAATGAACATTGTTAACATGTCAACCCTAGAGTGGCTGTTAATTGGATGATAACTTCTAGTCTAAAATTCTCTAACAAGGTCACACCTAATAGTGTGTTTGTAACCTTTAACAGGGTTGGGTCTTCACCGACCTCACTTCAGAAGAGTGAATATTTTTGGGTTGCCGGTCCCAAGTGGTTTTTCCCTTTACAGGGTTTCCACGTTAAATCTCTTGTGTTACGTGTTATTTGTTTGTTTACACTTTGCATATTACATGTTAGATTTGATCGGTAACTATTATAAGTTATAGATTGATTATCGTAAAAACACAGTATAGAGAGAAAGGTTATTTTTACCAAGCATCAAAAATTGAAGTATTTGTTTTGAATTATACATTTGGTGATGGGACAATGACTAACTGATTCACCCCCCCTCTCAGTTATTCTAACAGGAGGTACCCAAGCTAAATAAGGAGAACTTCCCTACATGGAAAAGCTTGATGAAGCTACATCTGGCTAGTATTGGTGATTCTGCAAAATACTATGTTGAGAATGATTATGTCTCACTTGTTACACCCTTGACTACTGAGGAAATGAGAGCTAAGAAAGAGCATAATCAGGCAATGTTGGAAATTGCATCTGCCCTAAGCTATCCAAACTTTGAATACATAAAGGATTGCACAATTGCTAAGGAGATGTGGGACACTCTTGCAAAAATCTATGGCAGTGACATAAATGTACTGAAAGCTAAAGCCGAGAGCCTTAGAGGTAAATTTGATGAAATGAGAATGCAAAAAGGTGAGAATATTACACAATATTGTGGTAGAATAAAAGAAGTTATGAATGCTATTAGAGGATCAAATAGAACTATTGATAATGAAACTATAATTGGAAAATTATTGAGAACTATGCGTCCTATATATGCTATTAAAATTTCATCTATTCAGGAATCTAGATGTAACCTTGCAAATGTACTTACTTTGGAAAGTTTGGTTGAAAAGCTTACTACTTTTGAACTCTCTAACTATGATAACTTCACTATTGATAATATCAGTAATATTGAATCTTCTTTTAAGTCTCAAATGGTCTTGAGTAAGTCTAAGAATGAAAAATAAAGATGCATTAGTGAAAGTGAAAGTGAAAGTGGCAGTGACACATCTGATGAAGAACTTGAGGATCTAGAAGCTCTTATGGCTAGAAGACTGAGAAGGGGAAAAGGAAAATACAAAGGCTAAACTCCCTATTATATGTTTTGCATGTAATAAAGTTGGTCATATAGCTGCTAGATGTCCTAACAGGAATGATAAGAATGAAGAAAGAGATAACAAGCAAAAAGACAAAAGAGATGACAGAAGCTACCAAAGGTACAAAGACTACAAAAGAAAATGTAAGAAATATTTTTATATTGCTAAAGAAGAGACTGACATTGATAGTGATGATTTTGAAATTGAGGTAGTCTATGTTGCAATGAAAGATGAGTTTGATGAGGATGAGAAAACTGCATTGATTTCCTATGTGAACAAGAATGATAAATGGATTATTGGCAGCGGTTGTTAACATCACATGACTAGTGACAAGAGTAAGTTTGATACCTTACATCATTATAAAGGTAAAAGTGTGAAATTTGGTAATGATGCACCATGTCCTATTAGAGGAAAAGGATTGATTAAGCTGACTAATAAGATTTGTTGTGAAAATGCATATTGGGTAGAGGGTCTTAACTATAATCTGTTGAGTGTTGCATAGCTTAATAGTATTGGTTATCAAGTGGAATTTCATCACAAAAAGGCTAAAATATTTGATGCCACTGGTGAACTAATTGGAAGTGGAGAACAGACTAGAGGTAATTTGTTCTATCTTGACCTATTTGAAGAAACACGTATGGTTGCATAACTTGATGATATTTCATTATGGCATAAGTGGCTATGTCATGTTAACTTTGATAATCTAGTAGAAATTAGTAAAAAGAAGAAAGTGAGAGGTCTACCTAGATTGAAGAAACCTGAGAATGTGATTTGCAAGGAATGTCAGTTAGAAAAGATGACAAAGTCAAGTTTCAAGAGAAAAACCTTTACTTCTAAGAATACTTTAGATTTGGTTCATACTAACCTTTGTGGACCTATGGGTGTACAAAGCTATTGTGGTGATAGATATTTTATTTTGTTTGTTGATGATCATACCAAGATGATGCATGTAATGTTTTTTTATAAAAAATTTGATGCTTTTCAATTCTTTAAGTGGTATTTGGCTAAGGTTGAAAAGGAGACAGGAAGAAACCTAAAGTGTCTGAGATCTGACCGAGGTGGATAATTTATATCAAATGAATTTAATCTATTTTTCAATGATAGAGGGATCAAAAGACAAATGTCTGCACCTAGGACTCCTCCACGGCATGGTATAGCAGAAAGGAGGAATAGATCTATCTTGGATTATGCAAGGACATTGTTGATTGAAAAGAATGTGGCACAAAAATACTAGAACGAAGTTGTATGTATAGTTGTTTACACTCTTAACCGAGTACAAATCAAGAAAGGTACAAATCTAACACCTTATGAGTTATGGAATGGGTATGCATTGAATGTTAAATATTTTAGAATCTTTGGAAGCAAATACTACATACTGAAGGACAATAGGAATGGAAAGTTTGATGCTAAAAGCGATGAAGGTATATTCCTAGGCTATTCCACAAAAAGTAAAGCTTATAAGTGTTTGAACTCTAACACTAACAAAGTTTTGGAAAGTGTGAATGTCAAGATTGATGAGTATGCAAAGAGAAATGAAGCTGATAGTAAAAGAGAAATAGAAGATTACAAATCTTGTGTGTATATAGAGGAAGAAGAGGCAAGTGACAAACTTACACCTGATGCCGAGTCTCGGGTAAGAAATGTTGAGTGATAGGAAGATGTTGCCGATCATCAAGAAAATAGTGCCAAGAGAGAAGAAGAACATGCCTAGCGACAGGAAGATGTTGTCGAGTATCAGGAAGAGGTTGTCAAACATTCATAAGCTAAATCTGACAATCTTATTGGGGAACCTGATGAATTAGAGGAAAAGAGAGCCGAACCTATTTTGGCAAAATATGTAAGGAGAAATCACAAGCCTGAACAGATAATTGGAGACAAAGATACTGGAGTTCTGACCAGAAGCAAGACAAAGGATCCAACATGTTTATTGTGTGAATTTGAGCCTAAGACAACAAAGGAGGCATTAGAAAATAAAGACCGGATACAAGCAATGAATGAAGAGATAGACCAGATAGAGAAGAATGATACCTGGACTCCGATGCCGAGACCTGAAAATAAAAATGTCATTGGAACAAAGTGGGTGTTCTAGAATAAGTTGAATGAACATGGTGAAATCACAAGAAACAAAGCTAGGCTGGTATGCAAAGGCTACACACAAGAAGAAGGAATAGATTATGGGGAGACTTTTTCCCTTGTAGCTAGATTAGAAGGAGTAAGAACTCTGCTTGCATATGCTTCTTATAAAGATTTCAAGGTACACCAAATGGATGTTAAATCTACATTTTTAAATGGTATATTAGAAGAAGAAGTTTACATTAAACAGCCAAAAGGATTTGTTGATCCAAACAGAAGACACATGGTTTACAAACTAAACAAAGCACTATATGGATTGAAGCAAGCTCCCAGAGCATGGTATGAGAGATTGCATAACTACTTAATACAAATTGGATTTTCAAGGATAAATGATACAAGCAATCTGTACATGAAAGATGAAGAAGGTAAAGGAATCTTGTTGGTAAAGATTTTTGTTGATGATATTATTTTTGGTGGACAAGATGACTTGTGTAAGAGATTTTCAAATGAAATGCAAACTGAATTTGAAATAAGTATGTTTGGTGAGATTAAATTTTTTGTTGGTTTACAAGTATATCAGATGGAGAAAGGAATTTTCATTACATAGTCTAAATATATTCATGAGATATTGAAAACTTTTGGGATGGAAGATTCTAGACCAGTGAGCACTCCTATGGCTACTAGACAAAAGTTGTCTAACAATGATGAAGCTGCAAAAGTAAACTAGACTTTGTATAGATCTATGATTGGAAAACTATAGTATGTTGTACATAGTAGACCTAACATTTCACTAGCTATTGGGATTGTGGCAAGATTCTCTGCCAATCCTAAGGAAACACACATGATGGTTGTCAAAAGAATAATGAGATACTTGAAAGGAACTGCTAACTATGGGCTATATTACAGGAAGGATGAAGGATTTCAACTAAGAGTATATATAGATGTTGATTCGGTAGGAAATGTAGATGACAGAAAGAGTACTAGTGGTGGAGATTTCTTTCTTGGATAGAGATTAGTTTCCTGGACAAGTAAGAAACAAAATTACATTTCCCAATCTACTGCTGAAGTCGAGTATGTTGCTACTACAATGAACTGTTCAAATCTGGTGTGGATAAAGTAATTGTTGGTAGGAATAAAAGAAGAAATCACCAAACCAATTTTTATCTTCTGTGATAACACAAGTGCTATCAACATCTCTAAGAATCTATTAATGCATACAAAGACCAAACACATAGCAATCAAGTATCATTACTTGAGAGAACTGGTACAAGATAAAGAGGTCCAAATGGAATATGTGAATACAAAAGAACAATTAGCAGACGTATTCACTAAAGCTTTACCTAAAGAAGCTCATGAATATGTGAGAAGTCAATTAGGGGTGCTTCCCCTAACTGAGGCTTCCTAGTCAAGCTAGGAGCACTGCATCAAATATGCTACAATAGAATATTTGACAGTAGAAGAAGGTCACACTTTAGGACCTACCTAGAGTTTTGAAAAGAATGGAAAAGACAAAGAATCGATCATAAGAAAAGATGATAGAGGGAGAAATATTGTTATTGAACTTAAAAGATGATATCTACATCTGGAGGATGTAAGTTTTAGTTGCTACTTTTTCATTTTTGTCAAAGAGGGAGATGAACTAAGATGATAATAACACATGACACTGAAAAGGAAAGTAACCTAAGGGAGATGAACTGAGATGAAGGATCAGGAAAGAGGGAGATTTGGAGATTTTTGGACAGTCACAGAAACCAGGCTAATAGATTCTGAATCAAAATGAAGCTAAGGATATTATAAATATTTCTGATGGACAGATAAGTTTTTGGATTGGTTGGTAGTCCATGTGTTATTCATGTGATATCATATGGTGTTCCCATTAATGCCAAAGAGGGAGATTGTTGGAAACTATGATTGAAGCAATTGTTGTAGTGTCATTGATGTCAAACCTTAACTGGTAAGACTGTTACTACTTAGGAAAGTACTATATCTATTTGATTGTTGTGATGGGGAGGAGCAAGGATGGTAACAATAGCACCTAAGGAAAGGTTGAGTTATCTTGATACTTCAATGAGTACTTGATTATGTTGCATAATGATGAGATAATGTATTATTTATCTTAGTAAGAATAAAGACTAACTGGTAGGCTTAACTGAGAAAAAGAGGAGAAATCTAGTTTAAGCTGAGTGATGTTAGTGTTGACCAAGTTAGTATATGCTAAGAAAATTTAGTGTTGACCAAACATCAGTTAATTACCAAGGGAGATAGTGTTAGCTGACAAAACAATTTTAGTATTGACCGAGATTTCTAGTATAGACCGAGAAGTTGAACATAGTATTGCCCGAGCATCAGTATTTTACATTTGAGGGAGAATTCAGATTTCCAGCTGACATCATTGAATTCTTAGATTATGTAAAATGTGTTGACTTTATTTATTGATTGTATGAAAGCATTGAATGTATAATACCCCTCTAACCCTAATATAAGTTTTCTATTTTTTATGAAGAATTAAGATCTTTCAATGTTTTCTTACAGCTTAAGTTGTTCATGATACTTGTTTGATCTATTCCTATAGTTTGTTTATAATAATTTCATAAGCTAGTACTCAAGGATTCTAATATTAGACATACTGTCTAAAGGTATGATTTTTGTATGTATGTATCTCCGTGTATGTATTGAGTACCTTCAAGACCTTTATGAATATAGTTAGGATGTTATATGATATGTACTTGATAGATAGATAGATATATATATATATATATATATATATATATATATATATATATATATATATATATATATATATATATATATATAAGTGACTATTTATATTTTCTTCTATTAAGGTTACTTTGGATGAATCTTGTATCTCACTTGATGATTTGATTATGTTGATTTATTATTAGTATCGATATGAGACTAATACAATGCTTGAGATTCTAACCTTCGTTATGATGATGCTACATGCTTTAAGTGTATATATAAACATGATGTGTTTTCATGATTTAAGATGAAGTCATAGTTACTCACATAGCTGAGGTCCACACAATGTATCGATCCTAGTCATCTTTCTGCAATGTCTTATTTTATATGTATGTATGTGTATATTTATTTCTTATTTGTTATGCAGGCTTGCAGGTACCGGGCATTGACTTCACCTGGCTTCATAGGTTTGAGTGTGCCCTCAAATCCTTGATGGTTGTTGTAATGGAGATAGTACTAAGGCCCCTACATGAGTCTTCCTTTGTCATTATTCCAATTTGGGGGATATTAGGGTTCCTTCTTTGTTAGTCAACCTTTGGGTGAAAAACCCAGATCTAGCGCACCTGGTTGGGCATTGTTGTAGTTACTGCCTTGTGGCCACTTGAATTCATTTGGTTGTATGATTTTTTTAGTCATTTTATTTATTTCTCCTTCTTGGTATGATTCTTAGTTAATCGTTCTATGTTGTGTTTCAGAGTTTCACGCTTGGTCACGAGTTTGGCTTGACTTTCCTTGTTGACTTTGGTTGACCTTGTTTGATCTTATAGTTTTCTCGATATGTTTCATAGTTAATTTTTATGGCCTCTTTGGATGATTAGATTTATTTTGAGGCATGTGATTTTATTCTACCTCAATGTCATATCCTATAGTAATTATAAATAGGTAATAATATTGTGATCTATTACTTCGTAATCTTATAGATTATAGTGTTTGGTCTTTGGCATGTATCTATATAAATATAAATATATATATATAGAAATATATATGGGTGCACACATATACGTATGTATATATATATATATAATTTATATGTGATTATATGTTAATTATTGTAGATATTGTGGATGGTGTATATTTTGGGATTAATGTAAAGTATAGTATTATTAATAATTAAATATAATGTGAGGTATATTATTCTCAATTGTTAATTATTAATAATGTGGATAGGTTATATATATATATATATATATATATATATATATATATATATATATATATATATATATATATATATATATATATATATATATATATATATATATATATATATATATATATATATATATATATATTGATGTAATTAATGATGTCATGTGCATATATGTTAGGATAATATTACATATGTGTATGAATGAATACAAATAATCTTTTATTGTATATTTGAGTAATATAGTTGTATGATATTAAGTTATTTTATAGTGCCCTTTAGTTAAGAGTTAGTTGGGAGTTGGTTACCTTTCCTCTCAACTTTTGGAAATCTATTTATATGCACTACTTTCTCATTTTAAGGGAGTGGATTTTGGAGCTGAAGCATTGAGGAGAGGATGGCCTTACTTTTCATGGAGATTTTGGAGAGAAAACTTGGAGATGTGAGGGAGAGTTTGTAAGCATATGTCTTTAAGAATTTTTGGTTATCTTTGCTTTTGGGAGAGAGACATTTTTGTGAGAATTTCAGTAGTTGAGAGAGGGATTCTTTGCTGAGGAATTATTTCTTTCTTTCATGGATATTTCTGAAAGTGGATAGGGTTTGAAGGATGCATCTCAAGTTTGGATTTGTCTTCTCTTTTATTTCCTTCCTTCTTCGATTCAACCTTCGTAGGACATGAGGTATGGATTGAATATTTTAGTTACTTTATTTCTCTAATAGATTATGGATCTATTTATATATTATAATTATTTATTATATCTATACTTTTCATTTCTATGGTTATTTTAAATTTTTGGGTTTTTGTTTGTAAGAATTGGCATGTGTTTTCCTAGGGTTTTTAGCAACCCATTTTTTGAGATCTATTATTATAATAATATAAATTGCATATATAGTTTTACTAAATTGATTTTATGGAAGTAAAATTCATAGATCTCAAATGGGTATCTCTCTGATTTTATTTTCAGGGTCGAATTAATTCCTTATTTGTGACATTTTGGCAGACTATGCTTGTCCATTCTTGATTCCAAATTTTCTATCAAATGTATTCATATGCTACAGGCTGAGATGATTATATAAAAGTCTTAATTTCATATCATAGATTCTCCTAAGTCTTATCTTTCATTTCTAATTTGTTTGGAGAATTTTAGTGAAGGCAGGTCTGAACCCTAACCAGAGTTTTCTGTTTTAAACCAAAAGTCATAACTTTCTTTCCCACCATTGGATCTTCCTAAAAATAAAATTTAGAGTCCATAATTATGTTACCTAAATATCCACCAAAGAGATTATCTTTATTATTATTTTTTTGGAAGATATGGATGATTGTTCTATGATGACTATTCTTTGCATTTAATCCTTGCTTGAAATAATTCAGTTTAAGAACATCACTAAGTTTTAGGGTTTCATATGGTTACCAGAGGCTATTAGAATTTGTTTTTGGTTAATTGGATCTATGTGTACTTTTAATATTTTTATAATATCACTTGGATGTCTTCTTATATGTTTGGAACATTCTGAATGTCATAATGGGTTTAGGGTTGTCAAGTGGACTAGGGACAACATATGTTTTCCTAAACTCAATCAAATGTTGTTATGGAATTGATATGAATTCTTGATGATGAATCTATTATGTTCTTATGATTTTTATATGTATGTTAGGGAACCTAAGTACACTAGGTGAGTGGCTCATAGTGAGGGGTCGGGGCCCTAAGTGGCTAGTACCAAGATAACCTACTATGAGTTGTTTAATCAAGTGATAACCTAAATAAATGAATTGGGAATGGGAGATTATTGGGATGGAAAATTACACACTAATCAAGATTAATTATGTTGTGCCCATGCCTTTATTGCTAGTAAAGACTAAGGATGGGAGTGGGAGAAGGTACCTATGTGTAGGTACGACTGAATGACCTTGTCTGTACGAGAGGCATTCGGTTCCGCATGTGCCTACTTGGGGGCCGGGGCCAAGAGTGGCTAGTACCAAGACAACCCAAGGGGTGAGGGATATGTGATGACACTCACCTAGCTTGTAGCTTAGAGTCTCTACCAAATTTGATCATGCCTCTAGTAGTCCTTGTGGTCTTCTTGTCTTTTCTTTTGTGTTGTGACTTTGTGAAAATTTTATTACCACCTTAGGAATTTCCTAGTTGTTACCTCTTGTATGGGCCTTTGGTTCTATCTCCTAGCTTGGGGGAGTGGGCCTATTGGTTCCACGTGGTTGGGTGGTTAATATTTATATCGAGGTATTTTTCATGATTCTCTAGATGATCCTAGCACATATTCCTTTCCAGATCTACAGTTGAAGATTTCTTATTGGATATTTTAATATGTTGAGATGTACTTATGTATCTGTATTCATGTAATTTTCATCTCCTAAAAGGAGTCTTATAGTATTGATGTAATCTCAATTCAAAGCAATGCATAAGGGAATTGGTAGTTCTAGGTAAAAGAAAGGGAAAATAATGTGGAATATTGGACATGTTACTAGCATTAAAAGAAAGTGTTTATGTTATTTCTCCTATCCTCTTATGTTGTCCATATGTAAAGGAAATAATCTTAAATATAGTTATATATAATGATGTATCACAACAATAATGTATTCTGTCTTGATGAAAGGATCCAAGGAAATTATTGAGAAATGATAGATTAGTGATTAGAATTATTAACAATGAATGGTTATGAAACAATGCAATAAAATAGTAACTTGATTATAATGTTAATACTTGGTTCATGTTAATGAAGTACCTAGGATAATGCCTACCTTAATGAATATTAATCTCTTACCTAAATTATTAGAGAAAAGTGATATAAAGGATAGTAGAGGTAGATGAAATCAATATGAATTTATGGAATGAGTTGATCAAAGGAATAATGATGTTGGATGATTAACTTATGTTTATTAAAAGAAATAAGTTAGGGAAATTTAACTTGGTGCATTAAAATGAACGTAGATCTTTTAAGCTCATGGTTCCATGAATATCTTATGCATGTAAATGGTTTATATGATGTTACTTTAGTAGCGACGTTAGGGAACCTATGAGGACTTAAGTTGTATAAATCTTACATTCAAGTAGTAGAAAATTATTTCTTCTTTTAGAAATATGAAGTGTAGTGATGAATATTATTCTAGTTAAAATAAAAAAAGAAATTTACTACTTGCATTTTATGGAGGTTTTATGTCTTTTCCTCTTGGGTTGCCTAGCGGGGCATTACAGAATGCACTATAAAATGTTTTATTGTAAATCTTTAAGAGATTTGAAATGTTTCTAGAAAAGAAGACAAAGAACATAAAGTGGGTAGATTCAATGAATCTGACCTAACCCTAAGATCTACAAAGGAGATTAAGCAGAAAAAGATGTATTAACCTAATTGAGGAAGTATTAAGGAAACCTAAGCATGAGGTTGAAATGGGAATAGAGGATGTTGGAAGATCAGTAGATGTTATTGATTGTATAAGCAGAGGAGGCTGAAGCAGAAGTGTTGTGATTGCTTGAAGGAAATTTTTGAGTAGATCAGTGATGGAGATGGCAAAGGTTCACAGTTAATAAACTAGCATATGTGTACGAAATTGGATCTGATATTTGCAAAGTGAGTTGTATGTTTTTTAGATCAATACTATTGCTACTTTCTAACCATTGTAATAGTCAAAATCCTTTTAACAGAGGTTGACTTAACAGTCGTATGTATAAATCCTTTGAACAAGGTTGCATTCTAATGGAGTGTATGTAAGTCCTATAACAAGGTGCACTTTTAATAGAGTGGTTTAAATCCTTTAACTGGGTCACACCTGATAGTGTGTTTGTAACCTTTAACAAGGTTGGCTTTTTACAGAGCTCACTTTAGAAGAGTGAAAATAATAGTAGCATGTTACAAAGTGGTTTTTCCCAAATTGGGTTTCCACTATAAATCCTAGTGTCAATACTTGTGTGAATATTTTAGTTTGAAAATTTCTATGTTTTACAAGTTAGATATAGTTGGGTAGTGGACTGCAATGTTATATGTTTCTATTATGCAATCAGTAATGACCGAGTAACTGTTGGTTGTTAGATTTGATTTGTTGAAGTGTTCTAAAGATTGTTTTATACATCTAGACCTGAGAACAACTGATTCACCCCCCCTCTTTGTTGTTCTAAATCATACTAACAACATCTCCCTGATGTCACTACGTATATTACTCTGGCAGTTGTCACAGAAAAAACATTTGAACTTGGAATATAAATGGAAAACTAATGATTGAATCATTACAGGCTCACCAAAGGGAGATTCTTTTATTCATCTACCACTTGATGAAGGAAATTACACATGATATTTTTCATATACTTCACAATCTTTGTGGGAGCATGGAGAATTTTGAACTGATAAACTGTGATAGATTAGTTGAAGAATTTTAGTAGCAGAAAACTCTTCTACCTATGGATGACCATCTACTTTTCATGCTAGACTATTTACTTTTTAATTTTTCATGCAAATTAATTACATTAATCAAAATATATTACAAATATATTCTCTCAAATTTACCTTATAGATTTCAAATTTTATGTCATGCAATTTCAATATTAGAGGTGCAAACCAATAGTTACACTAATTTCTTTTATGTGGATTGTTCAGCTTTTACTGTTTAGGTTGGTTATCTTTTTTCCTTTATTTTTAAAGTTAGTACACAAGGTCATCTTTTTCACTCAAGAATGAGAATATATTTACTACAAACTAAACTTTTATTTTCCCATACTATCACTGTCATTTATGTGTTTATAATGACTTGAACCAGTGACATCTTCTTGGTACATTGAAGCGACTACCATTTTTAGTATCTATTGTCCATCTCATTAACTTATTGGTCTTTGTTAATAAGTATTAGATCAATCATCATTATTTTTATCTTTCAATGGATTTTAATTGGGTATTTTTCTTTTCATAGAATAATGTCATTGTTATCATTAGAATCATTGACTGACTGGCCTTTGACCTTGATTAATGCTTTGTGCATTAGAATCATTGACTTACACTAATCTTGTGACCGATTTAATCATGACCGTATGAAGAATCATTGTCTTTGATCTCTTTTATTGTCCCTTGACAATATTACCTTGCACCTCAAAATAATTTGATTGGTCATTGTTTAGTCCATGGTCTATGAATATTACTGATTTTATATATTCATTTTTTTAGCATTCCATGTGGCCCTGTTGTTGTTACATTCAAATTTTCATCTTTTTAATGATAGTATTATGTTCTGATCTTTTCTCATTGTGTTCACTATTATTGATGTTGCTCATCACCTTCTAAAAATAGTGAATCTTCTATTATAACAAAAGAAAAAAATCCTCTTCTCTTTATAGCTTTATCATCCACAGATTTAAGTTTTGTGACTGCGTTTGCATTCGTTCGATCATTGCTAACAAGGTCATTGAAATCTATCCTTAGGCATTTGAGCACCATTTTTACTCACTCTTATCACTTCTCATTGACATTGAATTGAATGTTCTACTTCTAGGATCTCTAACATAATAGTGACTAATCTTAGTCTCGTATTACGTTGTTCTTTAATAAATGACCTAGACTTGAAATCCCCTTTCCTTGTAAAGCACCAATCTTCCATTATTTTAGGTATACTCTCTATCTTGTAAATACTATTTTGACATATCAAGCCCACAACATTTATCTATTGTATGTCATTGTCTCAATTTAGTATAGCTTTATTTATAATAGTGATTGGATGCTTCTTGACATCATTCATTCAAAAGGTGTTGCTTCTCTCTATTCCATTAATCATTTGTCATGTTGATCATTGCATCTCAATAATGTGTCCAACTTTTCTCATGAATACTTATGTCACTGTAAGCATTCTCAAGAGTTGTCTTTTACTCCCTCTTAAA
Organism: Chamaecyparis obtusa; assembly: GCA_027943335.1. NCBI lineage: Eukaryota > Viridiplantae > Streptophyta > Pinopsida > Cupressales > Cupressaceae > Chamaecyparis > Chamaecyparis obtusa. The sequence continues at coordinate 674,242 of BSBK01003232.1, read as the reverse complement.
GTTTGTCATTGTATCTCTTCACTGTTAATAAATATTGATGCTCTTCTTTACCTTTGGCATGTGACAGTGCTTTAAATTATATTTTTTAGTCTTAGAATTGGGCTTATCATGACTTCTTTTCAATTTCTCAACAAGACATTTGATAAGGGTCTTTTATCCTTGGAATCCTAATCATCTATCATTATTCCTTTGATTCAAATATAACATTGATCTCTATTTCAAGCTCTTAATCAATAGCATATGTCATCAAGGACTCACAGTTATTGCATATGTATGATCTTTTCTTGAACTTCACCTTTGTTGTGTTCAAAATATTTTAATGTATCTTCCTTTAGTAGTCATGATATGTACTAGTCACGAGTTAAGAAATCAAGACTTCTAATTGTATGAAATATAATACAAGACTTAGTAAGAGTTTAAATTATCACTAGTCATCCTCCCCTTAGGCTTTGCTACCCTTGAACTGTAGATGAAAAAATTTGAAATTGTGTTTAATGGAAAGTACTAGTATACATGGTATGATTATTCTTTAAAGGGTACTAGCTCAATGGAAGAGTACCTACTTTACAAGTAGGAGGATGGTGGTTCGATTCCATCATGCCCTAATATGACTAAATAAATGACTAAATCAATGACTAAATAAATGACTAAATGAATGACCAAATAAATGACCAAATAAATGACCAAATAAATGACCAAATAAATGAATGAATAAATGACTAAATAAATGACTAAATGAATGACTAAATGACCGACCAAATCAATGACCAAATAAATGACCAAATAAATGACTAAATATATGACTAAATAAATTCAACTAAATAAATGACCAAATAAATGACAAAATAAATGACTAAATAAACGACCAAATCAATGACTAAAATATTTTATTCATAAATTTGGTCATGAGATAAATGACCAGCAATAAACTACTAATGGTCACGTGACCAAAATTAGTCATTTATCTACAATTTTTAGTAGTTTATTTAGTCATATATTGTTGTTTTTGTGCTAGTGTATATTACAATATCTTAATAGAATGATCTCATCATTCTTATTTTTCATAGTGTCCTTCCTTCCTTCCATCACCTTCAAATGTGACTATTCCCGATGGTGTTTCCCATCACGTTCCTCTTGAAGTCTTTTGTTTTCTCGCTCATGGTACTCCCAAAGGACTTCTTGTCATCGTTCCTCTTGAGAAATCTCTTCCTGGCAGAGTTTTTGTGTGAGTGTCATTTGTGCTAGGAGCTTGGGAAGTTGAAGAAGAAGATAGTTAGCAGCCAAGCTCACATTAAGTGCATCCCAAACAACATCTTCTGATATGGTGGCACATGTCACCTTTCTCTATACAAAAGTTTCAATGGCTGCACTAAATTTAATTCAGAAGTCATTTGTTAGGTGGTTATCCCCTTCAAAGAGTTTATGCCTTCCATTCTCATCTATTTGTGTATTATCATCAATCGGTATTTCCATTTCTGGACAATACTCCATTTTCCTTCATCCAGATCCAAAAGAAAATGGCGCCAAATGTTTACCCACTAGGGTAGACTAGTTTATTGATGCATAGACATTATATAAGAAATGTAAATAACAAAGATGGATCAAAGAACACCAAATCTTTCATTAATCATTCAAAACTTAGTACATTCACAATAGCCACAATGATCATGATCTCCTCAAAGAGAAAGTACAGTGTTTATATAAAACCCGAAGGGGTGCAACCAAACATCATCACCCGTTCCCAACCGTTGGTAGTATCAACTCCCTGTCAGTGCATACATCATATAACTAACACCTAGCAACATAATAAACTTTACGGCTAACAATCTTCTCCACTACACTCTTCATAGGTTTCAAACTGTGTAGCATCTTTATCTTTTAGCTCATCAAGTAAAGTCTTTATTAATTTTGTGGCTTGATCAATATCAATCTCATATTCCATAGGAGGTATCCATGCAGTGCTCAGTTTGACTTCCTTTATCAAGGTGGTGTCGGTATCTACTACGAAATAGATATCATCCTTATATTTTTCAACTAATTGTGTAGGAATCCTAGTTCTTTTCTGCATTCATTCCTTGAATTTACTATAGTAATCATCCATTACTGGTTCAAAATTCTTGTCTAAGTTATTATTGAGTTCACTAATTTGCAATATGACTGGTTGGTTTATGTCTCATTCAACATTACTAACTAAGAGAAAATATTTTTGTAGGTAGAAAAATGTACATACTAAAAGTAAGCCAAATATGCATGTGTTTGACTTTGCGACTTGGATAGTCTGTATGTTTTCTTCTAGTTGTCTCAACATCAATTTCGCTAAGTCGAGTTACAAACCCTTTCTTTACAATTTTGTGTGCAATGTCAATAGCTCTACACATGAAAATCTATTTGGTCAACTCGACTAAAATATCTTGTAAGAAATGACATAAGCTATGGATCTCATCTCAGGTTCGCTTATGGTGTTAATCCTCATGCTTTGGTCATCCCACTTTTCTTCGGTTAGATTTTCAATCTAGTTCTTTTATGGGTGTCTTAGGGATTTCACCTTGTCATTCATTGGATACGTGGTAACCATGTGTATGACATCCTTTGTGATCCTCACTATTTCATCTTGTCACATCTTCTCTCTGTGTACTCGACTCAATATAATCCTTATCCATTCCATTTTGAATTTTTTTAGGAAATACAGTGCATTGGTTAACCCTTTGATCTCCAAATGTTTGTGCTCGTCCTTGATTTTTCCATTAGTGAAAAGTTCTTGGTAAGTGGTCTGGAGCTCAAAGTCACCAATCTCAGTGATTTTACAATGTATATATGACCTAATATCTTTTACTAGTATAACCCTAGGCAGTATCAAAGAAAATGTGCCCTTGTCATCGGTTTGTGCAATGACTTTTGGATGAATTTTATGTTAGGAATAGTTCCAAGAGATAACTGAGAGGGGGGGGGGTGAATCAATTATCTACAAGTTTCAATTCTTTATCTAATTAAGTATACTTAAAGATAAAGCATAAACACAATGAAAGAACACTTGAACACAACACCAATATTTTGGTTATGGGGAAACCCGAATAGGTAAAAAACCCTGGTGGGAATTGACACCCACTAATATTCTATACTAGTGTATTATGATCCTTGTTAGAAGATCCTTAACCCTGTTAGGAGTTTCTTTACAATATATTTAGTATAGTAGACTTGGTCAAGGGTCAGACCCTGTTAGGAGTCTTTTACAATAGTCCAAGCTTCAATCCAAGGGCACATACCCAAATGATAGGTGCAACTCCAAAACCAATAAAATCTATGCCGGCTCTTCTGAACAAACATAGGAAACTACTACTAGTGGATAGCGACTACATAACTCTACTTCTACTAAACATTAGACTATGCGTCCATAAATGTATCATCACTAACATTTCTTCATCACATATCCAAGGGCACAAGACTTCATGACAATTGTACTGTCATGCCCATAGAATTTAACTCTAAACTCACACCCAAATTTTTTTTAAAAGGGAATAAATGGGTCTAATTTAATGATACCAAGTGGGTTTCAAAATTTGGAGGTTTCATTAATTGAATTTAACGAACGTTTCGTTGATTTAATATCCACATAGATTATCTAGAGTATAAGAACGTTGCCTAGAATATTCTTTAAATAATGTTCTTATCAATATTGATCATCGATTGCGATGTGCATAAGCTAATATCAAATTTATTCATTAAAATCATAAAGATAATTTATATTGAACCAAAACATGTTAAATTATAATCTTCTAAGTTAAATAACCAATTGAATGATGATTTTAAGTAAATGAGACATATATTAATAAACTAATTATAATATATGAATTAATTATTATGATTATTAACCAATTAATAATTTATAAATATCATTTAATAATATATTTAATTAATAATAGTAATTAAGTAATATATATATATATATATATATATATATATATATATATATATATATATATATATATATATATATATATATATATATATATATAAATTAATAAATTATTATAATATATTAACTAATTAATATAATATTAATTAATTAGTATATTATAATATATTAATTGTTAACATATATATATTAAATAGTTACTACAATAAAATTTTAATAAATCAAACTTATAGAAATAACAATTAAATAAAACAATAAAAATTTATTAAGAAATTTTCCTATGCTAAGCAATTTAACCACTTATAAATTTTACCTAAACTACATACTAATCTCCCCCTAAAACCTAGCTAAACACCTACTCCTAACCTATTCCCTTACCCCCTCCCTACTTCCCCCTTGACCCATGTGCCAAGGGAGGGAAGACCAATAACTAATCATGCTAGGCATTGGGGTGTGCCAATAAAGGGAGAGGAAGATTGCAAGTGGAGGACAAGTGCTAGAGGAGGGGCCCACGAGATCCCCCAAGGGCAATTTCAAACAAATAAAATAGTCCCTCTTAAAACCAGTGCATGAATGGAGGAGTGGTTGAGAAAGCAAGTGGGTGTTGGGGCCCACCTCAACCACAAACTAAATTAGAACCCTCACGTGAGTAGGAGAAGTGTTTTGAAAATTTCTATGCAAGGACATGCGCAGGTTAGGAGGTGTCTTAGGAGTATACCACCTAGGATTAATATTATATGCCTGCACTAGTACAAGTGCATTGGCCAATGAAAGATTGTTTTATTTAATGCAAGCCAGGTCTCCATACACTACGCCACTTTTTGGGGATGCAATAAAAAATAGTGAGGAGATATAAATGTTGTTATTATTTTATTGGTTTTTGACTATGAGTTGGCAAGTTTATAATTTTATAATGACTATGGCAAAGGAATTTGTATGGAAAATTTTCCCATACAAATTCCAGAGACCTGTAGGTCTCCATTGCCATTTTTTTTGTTTTTCTTATAACTTGTTTGTGTTTGCAATATAGTTTAACCTACACACTTAATTCTATTTACTGATTTAGTTTGTTATAAAGAGAAAGTTGGTTTCTTTTCCTAACATTATTGTTTTCAATAAAATGCTTTAATGCTATACATATTCAATTCATGTTTACAAACTAAACTAATGGTTTCTCAACCAAATTAACATGACTAGTTTACAATTTACTTGCATGGATAAAAGGTGGAAATTAGAGATTGATTTATCACTTGAATCAAATACATCTACATACATTGATCCTAAAACAAGATTGATAACATTATGAAAACTCTCTTTTCATTCCAATAGCCTTCTCTTTTGCAATACATTGTAAATACCATTTAGCAATGAGGGAAATCTATTCTTTTCTTAAATAACAACTACATCTTTTCATTACTATCTCAAAAGGGAAACTTCAAGGAAACAGCATTTAATATTACTATTCAATGCTTTGAGAAACTTCCATTTTTACATTTGAAATCATGTTATTCTATATTCTTTGTTTTCATAAGAACATGATTATGCCATATCATAAATGAAACTATCAACAAGATTTACAAACACTTCCTCACAACTCTTTACATCAACACTTGATTCAATACATGACTTGGAGAGTCTTCTCCAATACAATAACACTAACAATAGCTTATTACACAAATGGTACAACCACAATATGGAAACCTCTTCAAAATTATACAAGATTCCAACTCCATCCATGGAGTCTTCAAGCTCCAAATTCCTACAAAAACCAAATTCATAGGCCAAGGAGTGCTCACCTCCCAACCTCAACTAGGGTGAAGGTGGAACCAAAATAAGAGGAGAAGCACATCTCTTGATGATAACTAATCCATCACTTGGCTTTCTCATCAAATATCACTCTTCCACTAAACACATTCTTCTCATACTCCTTATGACCCCCAAATTTACAATACAAAACTAGAGATGGCTACATGGAGCCCATACATCCATGTTGCATCCCTCTCCTATCCAAGGAGAGACTCTACACTCAAGATTGTCCCAACAAATTCTCTTCACCTTCAAGGCTACTCTTCCCTCCCAAGGGTGAGTTTGGCCTTGAGAACTCCCTCAATGAAATCACAACAACACATAAAAGAACTAAAATCTCCAAGAACAACAAAGAACTACACATTTTCAAAACAAGAATCATGCTTACTACAAGCTCATGATTCTCTTACATCTACAAAGAAATAAAATTTGCACAACACAAGAACATATTACTACAAAAAAACATATAATCAAAATTCCTCCATTAATACAACAACACTATGCTCACACATACAATGAAAAAGGAATACAAGTCTTGCATACAAGAACTAGCTTAAAAGAGAGCATTTTTCCTCTCAACATGTTAACAAAATAAGAAAAAAAATAAGAATGAAATTTCACCAACCTAAAGTCCAATGCTTAATGGAAGATAGTTGTTGTAGAGCTATCCACTTTCCAAGGCCTTCTCCAAATTAGCAATTCTCTAAATCTAGAGAGTGGGTGTCAACCTTTTTCCAAAGGAAGAGGGCCCTCTAAAAAGGCCTCCACACACTCTCCTAGGGATGGGATTTCCTTCCAATTGGATGACCTTCCCAAGTTCTTACAAAGTTTCTAAAAATGGGTTCCCAAAAAGGTAGTCCAAAAAGTTGATTCAAAGACTTTCAATTTAATTGGTTGAAAACTCTACCCATGCACATGTTTCAAAAGTGGATTTTCGTCCATTTTGAAAATCCAACTTTTGGAGGGGTCCTATGGTCAACATGGGGTTGTTCTATGGTTAAAAATGCCTCTTACCCATAGGTATATCAAGTGGGCTCACTAAGATAGACTCAAACTCTTCCTTAGACACTTCCAAGCCTCCTAAAAACCCATTTAAGCTCAAATCTGAAAATTCATGATATGACAAAACCTATAGCTCCCTTACCAAGTGATTTTTATGGGGGATCCTAAAGGGTACCTTTCTAGGTTGGTGTTTAACCAATCCCCAAGTGGACATGTCATGGCCACATGTACACACACATGTGTCAAGTGACACAACCAAAAAGACACATCACAAGCCATGTGACATGTACACTTGGGCATTCTCACAAAAAATAACATTTACAATAACACAAAAAAAAAATCAAATACATTCATGCATCACACTTTTATAAATTAAACACAATTACAATGAGGTTTTTGGCTTCTCATTAGAAGCAACCTTGGCTTAACTAAATTTACACAAAGTTCATGTGATGTTTCCGCGAATTTACCTTGGCCTACTCCCCTACACACTCAAATCCAATATCAGTAGTCCAAGGAGATAAAAATAATCAAGTAAATGCATTGCATTAATAATCAAGTTAATTCATTATGACAATTCATAAATTACATGACATAATTGATTATCCACAACCTACATTCAACTCATCATAAAATACTTAATTTCATTAAACATAAACATTACATACATTCATAATTCAATTTGCAATTAAACTTCATCATCATAAATGTTCATAAATTAAAATTAAAACACACATGTAAGTCTCAAACCAATGCCTCAGTAATCATCATATAATCATAATATAATGACCATCAAACTACTAAGTGATAAAACCACATCATAAAGTATCGGTAAAGTCCATAAGGCATCAAAATAAAATCATTAAATATGTCTATGTCAAATGCAGAACTAAATGGCTATGATAGGCTAGGGGTGAGGCCTCACATGTATGGACAACCATACACAGAACACTACCTGTTACTCTATCAGGAACACTTCTGATAGAAATTGTAATATAAATGAATCTACTAATAGTCACCTCTGCATTCATGATATCATGCTGATAACATGTCCATGCTTCATATATATAAATCTTATTGCATAAGTATTTAGCGCATGCTACTTACCATATGTTGTCATCAATGACAAACATACAGTCAGCACTGGCTTGTTGGAAAATCTCCAACAATCTCCCCCTTTGGCATTGATGGCAACATATGGAATGAAAAACCACCACCAATCCAATGAGAAATTATTTTATAAAATTTTTCATTTCCTCATCAAAACTCCCCCAAAGATGAATCCTTTATCTGCAGCAATATTTTTTAATATTCTCTATTTCCTTAACTGAACTGCTTCCAAAACTAAATACTACTCCCCCTTAGTATATTACTCCTACTTTGCTTCTATTTTTCATGACTCTGTATATTACTCCCCCTTTGACATTAATGGAAAAGGGTGCTAATTAGTTTAAGCACTAGTACTACTCTTGAGGTAAAGTAGTCAACCTTCCATCAATCCCTCAGGACTGATGCCTTTTCTTCTTTCTTCTAAACAGAATCAGGGAAGGGAATTACTCCCAACTTCTCCCTGAGATACTCAAAAGTATCCTTAGGAAAGGGCTTTGTGAATCTGTCTTCCAACTGATCTTTAGTATTTACATAGTCAAATTTGACTTCTTTCTCTATCACTTTCTCTCTTAGGAAGTGATACTTAATTGTTGGAAATATTCAAGACTTAACCAGGTTAATGAGAGGGGAGGGGTGAATGAGTAACTTCAAAACTTTATATCAATTCCAGATTGTATTAACATTTAGGTCATTAATCCTTTTGCATATATGTGAAACTGAAAACATAAAAGCATTCATAACAATTTGACACACAAATTTGGTTACCCAAAAACCTTCCAAAGAGAAAGTAAAACTGCGGTGGGGATGATACCCACAAAACTTTAATGCTGCAATACAAAGTTGGCCGGTTAAGGCTTACATTGATCACTTCTGATGATCTGCCCTGTTAGGAGCAATAAGGATTGCTAGATCCACCTTGTTAGAGGATTTTACAAACTTACAATGAAGTATGTACTTGGTAAAGAGATTTTACAAAAGACTGTTAAGTCTACCTTGTTAAAGGATTTAGTACTGATTCACTTGTTAAAATGAAACAGTAGATCTCTTACTTGCAACTGTATTTTCTGAATGAGATTCGCTGATGTACTGATCACCTTCTGTTATAGATTTGTCTATGCTGCTCCTTATACTGCTGTATCCCTTTGTAATTCACTTACTTCTGCCTTTTATGCATCTTTCTTCAACTATTACTCTCTGTCATTTTGATATGATATACAATATTGTTTATATACCAATCTAAAACAATTAAAAAAGACAATTACAAAGTCGGCTCTTTAAATAAGTAAACATAAATGTTACTAAGTCGGCCCAAATATAGTTACTCGGTTACTACAAACTAACTCGGTGACTTTCTGATACTCGGCGTCCCCTGCATTACTTGGCATCATCATGCACTTGGTAGAAGTGAAGGCTCGGTCTATACTAACCACTCGGTGAGTTTCAAACTAGATATATACTTGTGACTCGGTAGATATAGTGTCACTCGGTAGAAATTGAATTTCCTGTTTAACCGTGTAGTACTCGGTAAACACTGTTTATATTTTGATCACTCGGTAATGACAACTCGGTAAGCACTGCAAAGCTCGGTAATCACTATCCTGCTCGGATTACTCAGTAAACACTATCTTGCTTGGATTACACGGTAAACACTGTCCTGCTCGGATTACTCGGTAAACACTATGAAACTTTGTGGGCTCAGTAGGTTCACAGAATCTGAATAAGTGTTGTCACTAATGGCAATCTTGCTTAATGCCAACAATCTCCCCCTTTGGCATTAGTGACAAAAACACTTATTGCCCAAAACTTATATACAAGAATCATGCTGAAACTGATTTTGATTTTTCAAAATTTATCTTTTTCATAGTGCTTTATATGTATATTATCTCCCCCTTTCAATACACTTTCTTTTTCTTCTATACATATCTCCCCTTTTTTGACAATAATGCCAAAGGTGTATATACAAGAATTTTACAAGGAGAATCCAAAATTTGAAAGAAAATCAGAATGTACCTTCATGATTAGTGCCAGAGTTCTGTCCCAATTCTCTTACAGAATCTTGCATGTTTGGAGTGCAATTTGGACTTCTGTAGAGAGTTCAATCATATGATCTGCTATGGAGAACTTATTGTCATGGATTAATGTTTTTGAATGTTCAATGTGCTTATGCATTGTATCCATGATAAGAAGGATCATGTTCTGAATATCTAGCAGTGTGGACCAGATCCTTGTGTCTTCTTTCAATAATTCTGACTGCATATTTGATAGGAATGAGATTTTCATGTGATGTGCAGAGCTTGAAATTGGTTCAAGTTGTAGTTTATGTATGCTAACCTTCAGATCCTCATCAATCTTATTCAGTTTGTCCTTGACTTCCTTAGTGAACTCGACAACATTACATAATTTGACCAAAAGTGAGGTAACATTGGAATAGGAGGACTCAATACTTGTTAAAACTGAAGATAATTCTACCTGATTAATAGATATGTGCTGAGCAATGTGCTCAATCACTTTATTGTTGAACTTCTTCTTAGCTCTCTCAATCAACTTTTCAGACCCAGAGGAATCCTCATTGAACTTATTTACTGCTTCTGCCAATTGTAACAAAATATGTTGAGAGGAGTCGACTTTAATACCTATTGCTTCTGACAAAATGTTGTTAGCATCCTCAATGATCTTATATTACTTATCTCTCTCTTCTTTTAGTTTCTTTTGCTTTGCTTTATTTTGGAGGAGTTCACCAATGTTTTGCATTTGATCTGCTGAAAGATTTGCAAAGTCTAATTTTGGAATCTCTATCTCCTCATCTAAGTCTATATCCTCTTCTACATTCTTACTCAAAAATCTTGTACTCGGTTGAGCCTTAGGATTATCTATCATTGTACTTAATGCCTTTGTAGAAGTAATAGTAGACATAGTAGGACTAGCTGTGAAGAATGATAAACTGCCGACTGGAGAACTTAAAACTGAAGTATTTACAAGTGTAGAATCAAAAACTGAAATACTTACTGAAGTATCTAAGACTGAAGTACTTACTGCTGGAAAACTTGATATATAAGTAGGTATTGAAGTAGATACAAGAGACTACAACTTGGAAAAAGAGGTGGTAGCCACTTCTGTCATTGATACATTGAGTTGTGCTATAGGTGATTGGACATTTGGTGTATTTGTAGAAGTTGTCACAATCATACTTGAAGCTATCTCCGGGCTAGATGTAGCAACTTTTGTTGGAGAGTTAGGAAGTGATGCAATTACTTCTATAGCTATCCTGATAGTATCATCTTCCTCAGTAGCTTCTTCCTGCTCATCACTATCATCTTCAATATCTTTGATTATCATAGTTTCAATACTTGGTTTGTGAAGATGATATATGTTTTTCCATGTGGCATTGGTACTCTTCACAATCGATTCAATATTTTTGATCAAAATTAAACAAGTGTTGAACTTTAATGTCATCTTGTTTTCATTATCCATCAATGCCTTATTTAATTCAGCATTTTTCAAGCTTGGCATCAACTGTCTCAAGGTTTGATCAAATATGTCCTTGACCGTTTGCCTTGCATTGGCCCATCTCATTTTGATTTTATCCAATAGAACACCTGGAATCTGTGAGGCTAATTCATCAGGTGAGTATTTCCATTGTCCCATTTTCTCAATAACTACATCTTCAATCTCCTTCTGCTCTATTTCTAATCTCATTTCATACTTTAAAGATCTTATGTTTGACACTCCTGATCCTTCTTTCAAAAGTTTAATTCTTTCTTGAAAGGTTGGAGGAGGCTTTTTGAATATTATATCATCATTCTTTTTATCTGCCTTTCCCCTTGCACTTCTTCTTGAAAATACTGTAGTGGGTTGCTTTGGTGCCTTGGTAATGATTACTTTTCCTTTCTTCTTTGCTTGTTCTGGTTCTTCTTCCTTCTCATCCTTTTTCTCTTCTTCTTCAATGTCTTCTCCTTTGCCCTCGATTAACATTAGAGGTATGTTATCTTGCATTTTAGCCATCCTCTTTTTTCCTTTGTTAACCACCTGTGGAAGCTTTATACTTAGCTCAATTCTTACTTTGGCTTCTTCATATGTCCCAAAATATGGAGCCTTGGGATCAACAGGTTGATTGAGTAGGGCTTCAATAATATTCTTGGTTTCATCAATATTCACCTCATAAGGAAGAGATTTCACATGTACAATCCTCAGTTTTGTTGCCTATATGTACACTCTATCACAATCCACCATGAAACAAATGTCATCCTTGTAATCTTCCACCAACTTCTGTGGAATCCAAAAAAATTTGTTCATTTTCTCTTTAAAAGATTCAAAATAATTATCCATTATACTCTCAAAGTTCTCACCCATTTCTACAATATATTCATTCATCTGATAGAGGACCGGCACATCCTTTCTCCATACTACCGTGCCTTTGGAGGGGAAAAACTTCTGAACATAGAAAAATAAAAAAGCTAACAGAGATCCAAACTTACATGGATTGTTCTTGGAAGTTTGAATGCTTTCCATATTTTTGTTGAACTATTTTAATAACAAATCTGCTAGGTCAAATGACAGATTGTTCTTTACAACTTTGTACGCTAGGTCAATTGCTTCACAGGGAACACTGTTCTACTGACTAGAGTTGTATATCTTATGAGCTATGATATGTGTACCAAACTTCAATTCAGCATTAGTAATGCTACTTATTTTCATACCTCTACCATCCCACTCGGCTAGGGTTTTCTTTTCCAGCTCCAACTGACCTAGGGTTTTTGTAGATTTAGCTTTGTCGAGCATGGGAAGACCGGTGATTCAATGGAACATCTTCTTTGTAATCTCCACTGGTTGCTCGAGCCAAATTTTGCCTTCATGTACTTGGCTGAGAAAATATCTGACCCATTTTTCTTGAAAGCTCCGAGGCAAGTGTGTAATGTGAACTAAACCCTTATTTTCAAAATATTTGTGCTCTGGTTTGAGAACACCATTGACACATAGTTCCTCATGGACAATATCTATCTCTAGGGTTCCAAGCTCTTGAACTATACATTTGAAATGACTGTGAATATCATTTACAACTAGTACCTTAGGAGGGATATGAGATTGAGCTCCACTCAGGTCTAGGGTTGCTGCAATTGTGGGCATGAGTTTGAAATCTGGCACTCTCCATTCTCCATGGATTAACATTTCCAATCCTTTCTTTACTTTAGCACTAGATGATGCCATGGTAGCTCAGTGAACGCAAAAAATTCTTTTCGCAGAAGTATTCTTCAAATCGCTTGATTGCACTAGAAATTTCTCTGCTCTCAATGTGCTAAAGTTCGTGGTGAAGAATGAACTTGATTTCACGCTTTTTTTTGTTTACAACTCTGTCATTAATGCTTAGTAGAAATTAGGGTATGAATTAGATAGACTGTCATCCACTATGAATTAATTTCTTGGTTAAGACTTCGCAACTCGGTGATCATGAGAATTCATACTGTTCTGACCTTACTCGGTAATCATATTAGGTTGCTCCCGACCTTGCTCGATGATAACTAATACTGACCTTCCTATGATCCTATTGTATCTTGCATTCTGATTTAGATCTATCTTTCAATTCAGTTCTAGAACTACTTGGAATTTGTCTACGACGATACAGTTCCAGTGCTTTCTTGGGGACTTAGTTTGAGTCGGTAGAGCCACCCACTCCATTACTTGGACTGGTTTTCTCGGTAGATTTAGGAATCCACTATTGTCTCATCTACTTCCTGATCTTAATTGCTTCATTCTTCTTTCCATCTTCAACTTCACCAGCATTCATGCAATTTTTAGCTATATGACTGAGTTTAGTGCATTTAAAACATCTTATGGTAGTATCTCTTTTCCTCAAGTGATGTTTTATACAGTTCATGCCAATGTGTCCATATTCTCCACAGTAATGACATCTACACCAAGTGTTGTAATCCCATCCAAACATTGCTTTCATAATTTGTTCTGTTGGATTGAATGTTTTAGATCTACATTCGGATGCCTTGTGACCTTGTTTGTTACATTTGTGACAATTACCTTTGAATCTTGGTTTCTCCTTGCATTCATTTTCTTTGTGACCATGCTGATTGCAGTTGTAGCATTTTCCATTGAATTCTATTTTTCCATTGCTCCAACATTTATTTGAAGTATGTCCTATTTTGCCACAGTGATTGCAAGTAGCTTTCTGATTCCTTTGAGTACCTTGCTTGGAAGATTCACCTCCTTCTTTGTATCCAAGTCCTGCTTTTCCTTTTTGCCTATGAAGATTTTTCTCATGCAGCTGATTTAAGTCTTCTTGGTTTTTCAGCATTCTTTCATTGATTTGTTTTTCGGTGTTTAGGTCATCCATCAATCTTAGATTGATTTTCTTTTCAGATCTTAGCTCTTCTCTTGTGCTTTCAATTTCTGATCTTAGAGTCAAGATTTCTTCATTTGTATGGGAGATCTGATCAATGAGGTTTTCTAGCTGAAGGGTTTGATTTTGGATTTCATTGTTCCTTCCATCTATTTCATCTTTCAACTTGTTTCTTTGTTCCAAGATCTCACAAAATCTTGTTGAGTGTATTTCCTCTTCTCTTTTTTATTTTCTCACTTCTTCCTGCAGAGATCCATTCTTTTCTAAGAGTTCTTTGATAGCATTGTTTTCTTCATCTGAGCTGCTTGAAGGAAAAAGATCTTCAATCTTTTCTTCAACGTATTTATGGTCATTCATCTGATTTGCAAGTTCCTTCCTTCTTCTTAGGGATTGGGAAAGATGTTATTTTGCTTCTTTAAGTTTAGCTATGGCCATTTCCAGATCTAGCTTTTCATTTTCAATCACTTTGTTCAGTTTGAATACCTCCATTATCTTGGATTTTTACTCAAGCTAGTTAAGCTTTATCTTGAGAACCATATAGCTCTGATACCAATTGTTGGAAATATTCAAGACTTGACTAGGTTACTGAGAGGGGAGGGGTGAATCAGTAACTTCAAAACTTTATATCAATTCCAGATTGTATTAACATTTAGTTCATTAATCCTTTTGCATATATGTGAAACTAAAAACATAAAAGCATTCATAACAATTTGACACACAGATTTGGTTACCCAGAAACCTTCCAAAGAGAAAGTAAAACTGGGGTGGGGATGATACCCACAAAACTTTAATGCTGCAGTAAAAAGTTGGCTGGTTAAGGCTTACATTGATCACTTCTGATGATCTGCCCTGTTAGGAGCAATAAGGATTGCTAGATCCACCTTGTTAGAGGATTTTACAAACTTACAATGAAGTATGTACTCGGTAAAGAGATTTCACAAAAGACTGTTAAGTCTACCTTGTTAAAGGATTTAGTACTGATTCACTTGTTAAAATGAAAAAGTAGATCTCTTACTTGCAACTGTATTTGCTGAATGAGATTCGCTGATGTACTGATCACCTTCTATGATAGATTTGTCTATGCTACTCCTTATACTATTGTAGCCCTTTGTAATTCACTTACTTCTGCCTTTTACGCATCTTTCTTCAACTATTACTCTCTGTCATTTTGATATGATATACAATATTGTTTATATACCAATCCAAAATAATTAAAAAAGACAATTACAAAGTCGGCTCTTTAAATAAGTAAACACAAGTGTTACTGAGTTGGCCCAAATATAGTTACTCGATTACTACAAACTAACTCGGTGACTTTCTGATACTCGGCATCCACTGCATTACTCGGCATCATCATGCACTCGGTAGAAGTGAAGGCTCGGTCCATACTAACCACTCGGTGAGTTTCAAACTCGGTATATACTTGTGACTCGGTAGATATAGTGTCACTCGGTAGAAATTGAATTTCCTGTTTAACCGTGCAGTACTCGGTAAACACTGTTTATATTTTGATCACTCGGTAACGACAACTCGGTAAGCACTGTCCTGCTCGGATTACTCGGTAAACACTGTCCTGCTCGGATTACTCGGTAAACACTATGAAAATTTGTGGGCTCGGTAGGTTCACAGAATCTGAATAAGTGTTGTCACTAATGGAAATCCTGCTTAATGCCAACAACTTAATCTCAATGTGCTTTGTCTTTGCATACATCATAGGGTTCTTAAACATATTGATAGTGCTAGTGTTATCACAATAAATAACAATGGGATAATCAATCTAAATTCCAAAATATTGATCCAAACAATTGTAGAACAATTCAAGGCTGCTACAACATACTCCGCTTTTATTGTTGACTAAGAAATACAATTTTTCTTCTTGCTTGTCCAAGTGACAAGTCTATCACCAAGAAACACTGGTCCACCTGATGTGCTCTTTCTATCATCAACACATCCTATCCAATCAGTATTAGTATATACATGTGTAGATCTCTATATTTTTGTTGACATTACACACTTAGTCATATATCTAGGCAATGATGGTCGGTCATCACTGTGACCAAGTCATTTTGTAAAGGCTAAGTTATGTATTATATACTTACCAAGCAGTAGTACTATCGAGTAAAGTCATGGTCAGTATATTTTTTTATTATGCCGAGTATAGTTTTTTCTAAGTTACATATGCAATGATTACCGAGTGACAAAAAGTTTAATAGATGCCGAGTACAGTAAATGCCAAGTAGCAGGAATAAGATTTGCCGAGTTAGCCAGGGATGACATACAAGTTTGAAATGGCACAGTGATCGAGGTAAACCATTTTTTATGACAATGGTATTTTTTATTTTGTTTGTTGAGATAATTACAGAGGTAATTATGCATCTATCTTATAATCATTGATCCCTATGTAATACCTAGAGCCAATCAGAAAATTGTATAGCTTAAGCGGCAATAGAAATAAATCTGAATAGTAGATCTTGAATCATTGAGATGTTTTGGTTATTATATAAGGTCAAGACCTCAATTAAGAAAAGTGTGTGAGTCAGAGAGAAAAAGAGATATTGAGTATGAGAGAATGATCAGAAAGGTATATTCAGAATAGTCAGTATTCAGACAGAGTTCAATGATCAAGCTAAGCAGTGAAAGGACTGAATCAAGAGAGATCAGGTAGAAGAGATCACTAAATAGTAAAGAGGAGATCTGTAATCTTCATATAAGTGCAAACTGAAACATCGGGTACTAAGACATTCTAACCAATGTATCAGGGTAAATCTCTTAACCAAGTAGTCTTAACAGACTTTATAAAATCTCTTTACCGAGTGCTTACTTTGTTGTAAGTTTTGAATCCTTTAACAAGGTAGAATGTATAATTCTTTTAGCTTTTAACAAAGAAGACCTTTCACAGGGTAGATTATGAATTGATCACATTTTGTAAGCCTTAACAAGCAAAACTTATTACTACAGTAGTGAAGATTTGTGGGTGTCATCCCCACCCCAGTTTTACCTTTCAAGGGTTTGTGGGTTACCAAAATTATGGTGTTATGAGTAATTTCATGTATGCTACTTAACATGTTTAGTTACTTAGAATGATCAAGTTTTTTTTATGTCATGTATAAATTTTTATCAGTATGAAAAGGATTAAAGTAGGTAATATCTGATTCACCCCACCCCCCTCTCTCAGTATTGCTTTCCCATTTATATTTCCAACAATTTGTATCAGAGCAACAAGGTGTCTCATAAGAAAGTCTAAGATGGAAGCTTACAAACTTGGGAAGGTCATAGAGAATCAAAATATTGATGTACAACTAGCATTACAACAACTAGAAGTAGTCAGAGGGGAATTGAATAAATCTTTGAGTAAGAGAATAGAAATTGCTATTCAACAAAATGAGCCAAAATACAAAGAAGAAGACATCACTGGACTATTTGATAATGGTAACTCCATAGAAAGTGATAAAGCTATGAAAGAACTACTGGAGAAAAATACCATACTAAATGCTGACATTAGAACTCTAAAGAGAGAACATGAAATTCAATCTGTCAGACTTTGTGAAGTAGTGGAACAGAAAAAGAAAGCTGAAGATGATAAGGCAATGGCTGAAGAAGACAAAAGACAAATTGCAATCAGGTTGGATGAAAGAACAAGTGACATGTAAAGGTTGACTAATAATCAACTAGATATTGTAAATCAACTACTAATAGTTAATTAGGAATTGGGAAGGAAAGATATGGAAATCAATCAACTAAGGTTTGAAAATGATCAGCTAAAACATGAATTGAGAACTGAAAAAGAAATCAATGAAAGGATGAACAAACCAAATGAAGCTGCAAAGTATTTTGAACAGTTGTTGAGATCACCTAGAAGATCTAGTGATAGATCTAGACTTGGATTTAATGAACATTCTTCATCCACTGAAGAAGGAGAATCATCAAAGAATAAAGAATAGAAGAATCCTAAACCAAAGAACACCAAGCCCACATGTTATCACTGTGGAAAGATAGGAGATATAGCCAACATATGTAGAAGCAAACATGGTAAGCCTAATCCTAAACCTAAGTTTAATGGACATTGTTTTAACTGCAAGAAACATGGACATCAAGCACATGAATGCAAATCTAAGGCTATCAATTCATCCACCTCACCTAAGTTTCAAGGAACTTGCTTCAATTGTCATAAATATGGGCACAAAGCTTTTGAATGTAGATCTAAACCCAGGTGGTCATCCAATGAACAAACTAAGCCAGTCAAGAAGCATAACTCATACAACTAGGATTACAACACTTGGTATAGTTTTCATTACTGTGGTAAATATGGCCACATTGGAGCAAATTGCATGAAAACTCATTTTAGAGGCAAATCCAAAAGCTAGATGAATGGAAGCATGGTCTATTACAAATGTAATAAGGTCGGTCATCTAAAGAAAGATTGTAGATCACCCATGCTGAGCAATGATAAGAATCTGAATGAAGATATTCATGAGAAATTGAAGAATCAGATGGACAAGACATGGAAGAAGAAAGAAGGAACCACAAGTGGAGCAAGAACATCTGTGATCACCCAATCTGATGGATTAGGTGATCACACTTCTTCTAACTAAGTATAAAAGGTATGTTTGGAACTGAGTCTTACAAAGTTTTATTTTTCATCAGTTCCTAACATAAAGTTGAGCAAAAGTCCATATTTGCATAAATAAAGATGCATTAGGACATATCTGAGAAGAATAAAGAATTTCATTTTTTATGTCAAGCATCAATGTCTTGACCGAGCTATCAATGTATGCCAAGCACCTATTATGGTCAAAATGCTATATACGTTGAGTTGTATCACAGTGGTTATATCGATCGAGCTTTTGATTAACCGAAGTTAACTTGACTTTGCCGAGATAGCTGTATTCCACCAAAACCTATATAGAGCATTTATGAGGCCCTAAATTTTTTTTGCAATCTATAAAGCAGAAAGTTGCTGTTAATTTCATTTCACCAAGCTATTTGAGATTTCAGAGAGTGATTCAGAGTTTGTACAACCAGAAGAAGAAAGGTGATTTCAAATCTTTTAGCGTGCCATCGGCAAAATTCATCTACAGGTTATTAAGGAAAAAGGTACTTTACTGAGTAAATATTCATTTTTAGAAATTATTTTTCAAATGGCATCATCATCATATGCACCAGTCAAGAAACAAGGGATGGAAGTTTTTAATGTGAAATTAGTAAGAAATGAAGTATGCAAGCCAAAGGTATTCAAAGAAATGTCAGAGAGTGTGATCAAAGGAGATTTAAACGGAGCCCTATCTTCCATTTCAGAGAATGTGTTAATGATGAATGATATTAGGTCTTCCTACATGTGTAAGATTGGAGAAATCAGTGATTATGAGATCAGGGAAGCATATGTTAGGTTATGTGTCAACGAAGTGCTAAAGCCAAAACATAAGGTTTTTGCTGACCAAGGGTTAGTGCATGCCCTAGACTTCCCACAAAATTTCAAAGTGGAATGGATAAAGATCATTTTAAGTTAGGTACATGACATGAATTTATGGCTAGAAGATGGACCAGTGAAGATTACAAAGGAGATGATACATAAAGTCACTGGTTACCCTACAATTGAAGGGAAAAGAACAATGAAATGTGCAAATAAGGAAGAAATTCAAGCTAACACCCAGGTAGTTTGGAATAAATGATGAATGACAATTTCCACCATAACTGATTCAGAAATTGACTTCATTGTTAGAGTCATCTCACACAAGTTCTATCAATTTAGTCAGTTGGACAGCGTCCCCTATATGGCAGTGGACCAAGCATGGAAAATAATCAAGAAAGGAGACACATATGACCTTTCCGAGCTCTAGTTGACTCAACTTGCTGAGAACTTGAACTCCATTCGAACCATGAAGAATTCAATGTGTAAGTTTGGTTCCTTACTAATCTATTTTTTCTTTTATGCAACAAAGTGT
Source organism: Chamaecyparis obtusa (assembly GCA_027943335.1). Classification (NCBI taxonomy): domain Eukaryota; kingdom Viridiplantae; phylum Streptophyta; class Pinopsida; order Cupressales; family Cupressaceae; genus Chamaecyparis; species Chamaecyparis obtusa. The sequence goes on along the minus strand of BSBK01003232.1, from coordinate 654,123 downwards.
TTTCCTACACATGGAAGTGTTATATGGGATAAGAATAGACCTATCACTATTCAAATCAATGAATTCATAAGTCAGATTGGAGATAGCTCTAATGGAATCATGGATAACTATTTTGTTGAGTTTAAGAAGAAGATGAGAAAGAGGACTAGAATCCCTGTGTCTTTGATTGAAAAATATAGTAAGGATATATGTTTACTAGTAGACACGGATTTTACATAAGCATAGGTAGTCCTACCTAGTGTTTCATGGTTAATGCCATTACCCTATGAACTAAACATAGATGAAGCTACTGCCATAATCACAACCCTCTTAGCTGAAGAAAAAGATGCTAAGGCACCCTACTTTGGAACTTATGATGAAGCTAGATCCAAAATCACGATGGAATTAGTAGTTTCCACCACAGAGAGGGGGAGAAAGAAGATTGTGAAGAATCTGGAAAAATATGTCAAGGAATCGGCAAAAGATGCACCACTAGAGTTGACCCAAGGATTGGGAGAAGATGAACCAAGTGAAACCAGTAATAGTGAAGAAGAAGAAAAGATTGAAAAGAAATGAGTGATTGTTGAGCCCCCATCAAAGAAAATAATTTTGAAACCTGTAGTGTCATTGACACTAGTACTTAGGTGTAGAACAAGGAAAGGTGCTACCGAGACTCCTAATCCGCCACCTTTGTCTATTAAGCATAAACCCGCTATACCTAAGGTAGTAATGAGTAAGGTATCCAAGAGGCCTAGAAGGAAACCTATTTTAGATAAAGTAGATGATGAAGAGACTAAGAGTGATGAGGAAATAAAGAAGAAGGCTACTCAACAAGCTCCTCTACCCACTATTGATGAAATATGCTATAAGGTTACTAGCTCTGCAGCAGTGGATGAGGTGAAAAGATTAAAATTTGGGAATTTGAGCATTAGAGACAAAGAGAAAGTGGAGGATGCTATTCTTGAAATGTTGTGCACTTTCAAGATGTTTCCAATTCAAATTGAAAATAGAATTCCCAAAGAATTGAGTAACAGAATTGCACAGAAATGGGAGTATGCCCTACAAACTGAAAAGGAAATAAGGGAGGGCACTTTAGCACAAGTTGAGACCACTCTCACCCTTGCTGACATCAAAAAGGTAATGGAACAACATAGAATTAATTTTGATCCCAAACTTAGAGCCTACTGAATCCTTCAACACAAGGTTGAGGATGTTGTACAAGAAAGTACCAAAATCTAGAAAATAGTGTTTGGATTGTTGACTAACAAGAATGAAGGAAAGGATGCTAGTACCTCAAAAGTTGTTGAACCTGAAATAAAGCAAAGTAAAATGGAGACTGGAACTTCCAAGGCAGTGGAAGATTAGGACAAGTTAGAGGGCCACATTATTGACATCACAAAGGAGAGTCCCATCAAGAATTCAGTTTTGACTGTGGATGATTTATAGGATGAGGAAGAAAATGACTTTGCCCTACCAAGTAGTAACACTATTCTTCTACAAGTTAAATATTATCCAAAAATTACTAGCACACAATAAATTGATGTGAGTCCTACACTACCTGAAATTGCAACGGTTGACTAGTTAGTCAGTACAAGTCTTACTGAGGCACCCATAAAGTTAGTACTAGTTTTCAAATCTACATCTGTCGAGGAAGAGGACAAAGCAGACAAACTTGAAGGTAAAATCCAAAGTTGTCCTATGGAAGAAACCAAAAAAGAAGAAACTAATGTAAAAGGAAAATCTATTGAGGTACAAGAGCCTAAGGAGCAAGAGGTAATACAAGCTCTTGTACACATACCGAGTGGATGCACCCCACCAAGAACATAGAAGGAGCCAACCGAGGTAACAATTGATGAGGTCATTGTTATTCCTAAATGGGATACCGATAACCTATCTTATGAATAGATGCAGATACTAAAGGATCTATTGACAAGGAAGAGAAGACAAGAAGAACTCTAAAGGGAACATCAGCAAAAATAGGTTATGTATGAAATAAAAGACATATTTACTAAAGTTTATGACCTATTTGATGTACAGAGTTCTGCCCCCATATTGGAACAACTTGTACATATTGTTCAAAAAGTAAATAATGATGCTAGTTGTGCAAGTGACAAATTATTTGAATGGTCTAAATGAAAGTTTGAGCAAAAAATGCTAGAGAAAGTGTCTATCGAGATAGCGGTTAAGTAGGTTGAGTTGTCCACTTTGGTAAAGGAGACCAAAGACCTAGTTGTGCATGGACAGTCTCTATTGGAAAAATTATGTAATGTTGAGCTATTCACTTATGAGAATCAACGACTGGTTGATTCACTGAAACAAGAACTTAAGGCTACCAGTTAGTCTCTAAACTTGGATGCAGACACCAGTGCCGAACATTATGCCAAAATTTTGCATACCCAAGGCAAGTTAGCCAACTAGTGGCCTATGATGGTAAAATTCTCTCACGACTAATTTCTATGCAAACTATTCTGACACCTCATGTGGAGGCTATATAGAGAAAGTTAGTCAAGGCTAAGGAATTGACACAACGCAATCCAAATATGTCAACTGTCAAGAGCCTAGTTAGTCTAGCTATCGAGCTAGAAGTGTAGATAGAAGTCCTAAACATTGCTTCAATAGCTTGGGAAACTACACTACACATGGTCATGGTGCTGCATAAACCATTTCTGGAGAAATTTTGGGAACTTCCTACCATTGAAGAAATTTGTCATGTCAAAAACAAGGGGGAATCATCATGACATGATCAAAAATAGAGAAAAGGTAACAAAATTTTGAATGTATATATCTCAGGGGGAGTATTAGGTTAGTACAAACATACTTTTGAAATTGCAAGTACAAATGTCATGACAAAGTGTTTTTGTCACTAATGTCAAAGGGAAAGATTGTAGATATCTATAGTTTTGTTGACCATTAGTGCTTCACACTTAGTCATATATCTAGGCAATGATGGTCAGTCATCACTGCGACCAAGTCATTTTGTAAAGGCCGAGTTATGTATTATATACTTACCAAGCAGTAGTACTGCCGAGTAAAGTCATGGTCACTATATGTTTGTATTATGCCGAGTATAGTTTTTGTCGAGTTACATATGCAATGATTACCGAGCGACAAAAATTTTAATAAATGCCAAGTACAATAAATATTGAGTACCAGGAATAACATTTGCTGAGTTAGCCAAGGATGACATACAAGTTTGAAATGGCACAGTGATCGAGGTAAACCATTTTTTATGACAATGGTATTTTGTATTTTATTTGTTGAGATAATTATGGAGGTAATTGCACATCTATCTTATAATCATTGATCCCTTTGTAATACCTAGAGCCAATTAGAAAATTGTTTAATATAGCTTAAGTGGCAATAAAAATAAATCTGAATCATAGATCTTGAATCGTTGAGATGTTTTGGTTATTATATAAGGTCAAGACCTAAATTAAGAAAAGTGTGTGAGTCAGAGAGAAAAAGAGATATTGAGTATGAGAGAATGATCAAAAAGGTATATTCAGAATAGTCAGTATTCAAAAAAATTTTAGTGACTGAGCTAAGCGATGAAAGGACTGAATCAAAAGAGATTAGATAGAAGAGATCACTAAACAGTAAAGAGGAGATCTGTAATCTGCATATAAGTGCAAATAGAAAGATCAGGTATTGAGACATTCTAACTGGTGTATCAGGGTAAATCTCTTAACTGACTAGTCTTAACATACTTTATAAAATCTCTTTACCGAGTGCCTACTTTGTTGTAAGTTTTGAATCCTTTAACAAGGTAGACTGTATAAGTCTTTTAGCTTTTAACAGAGTAGACCTTTCATAGGGTAGATCATGAATTGATCACATTTTGTAAGCCTTAATAGGAAAAACTTATTATTGCAGTAGTGAAGATTTGTGGGTGTCATCCCCACCCCAGTTTTACCTTTCAAGGGTTTTTGGGTTACCAAAATTATGGTGTTATGAGTAATTTCATGTATGTTGCTTAACATGTTTAGTTACTTAGAATGATCAAGTTTTTTTTATGTCATGTATAAATTTTTATCAGTATGAAAAGGATTAAAGTAGGTAATATCTAACTCACCCTCCCCCACTCTTAGTATTTCTTTCCCATTTATATTTCCAACAACATCAAGCTCAACATTTTCTAAATTAGGATACCATAGACCATAATCTATAGTGCCTTGTAAATATCTAAATATTCTCTTCAGTACCATGAGGTGACTTTGTTTAGGTTCTGCTACAAATCTTCCAACTATGCCAACTGCATTGGAAATATTAGGTCTAGTTTGAGTAAGATATATGAGTTTACCAATCATAGACTTGTACAATGTTGTATCTACTACTGGTGAGTGATCTTCTTTTGTAAGCTTTCATCCAGTGATCATATGTGTTCCTACTAGCTTGCAATCATCCATCTTGAATTTCTTCAGTATCTCTTTCACATACTTGGACTGATTAATAAAAATTCCTTTTTCTATCTATTGCACATTTAGTCCCTAGAAGTATTTGATAGGACCAATCATACTCATCTCAAATTCACTCTATATTTCTTTGGCAAATTTTGCACTCAATTTGTCATTGCCTCCAAAGATAATGTCATCAACAAATATAGCCACAAGTAGTAGTCCTTCAAATGTCTCTCTTATAAATAGGTTACAATCTGTCACTCCTTTCTTGAATCCAATCTTTGTTAGGTATCCATCAAGTCTCGCATACCATGCTCTAGGGGCTTACTTTAGTCCATAGAGGGCTTTCTTTAATCTGCACACCATATCAAGTCTATCTGATAGAGTGAATCCTTCTCGCTACTCAATGTATACTTCTTCTTTTAGTTCACCATTTAAGAATGCTGACTTAACATCTATTTGATAGACTTTTAAGTTTTTGAATGTTGCAAAAGCTAAAAACAACTTAATAGCTTCTAATATATTGACTGGTGCAAAGGTGTCTAAATAGTCAATACCTTCTCTTTACGCATAACCTTTACATACTAATCTTGCTTTGTTTCTCACTACTATTCCATCCTCATTCATCTTATTTTTGTATATCCATTTTGTTCCTATAACATTCTTATCACTAGGCCTTGGGACCAGTTCCCAAGTATCATTCTTGATAATCTGATCTAGTTCTTCTTTCATAGCATCATGCCAATCTGAATCTTTACATGCATCTTCAACACTTAAGGGTTCAATCTGAGATAGTAAACATACTACTTCACTACTAGTAGAACTCTTGGCTTTTGATCTTGTTGTGACTTTTCTACTCTGATCTCTAATGATGTCATCCTTAGAGTGATATCTAGAGGGAAACTTTGGAAATTTAGGTGGCGTTGTCTCATCAGCCTTTGGATTTTTTGCTTCACTTGTCTCAAGGTCACTAAATAACACATCAATTCTATCAAACATCTCTTCAACAATTGTCTCACTATTTGAAGGTTTGGGTTCTTCTTCAATCATAGGTGAGTAATCATAATATCTTTCTTGAACCATATATTTTTCATCAATCTTAACATGAGCACTTTCAATGATTTTCTTTAACCTTAAATTGTAACATCTATAAGCTTTTCTTTTAGTAGAGTAACCAAGGAAAATACCTTCATCGCTTCTTGCATCAAACTTGCATACTGCTTCATCCCTCTTGATGTAACACTTTCTTGAAAAGATTCTGAAGTATTTCATTGTGGGAACATTACCAAACCATAGCTCATATGGTGTCTTGTCTGCACTAGGTCTTAATTGAATTCTATTGATAGTATAAACTACTATATTTACTGCATCTCTCCAATAGATGTGTGCAACATTTCCTTCAATGATGATGGTGTGCATTGTATCAAAGATGATCCTATTCCTTCTCTCTGCAATTCCATTCTATTAAGGGGTTCTTGGTGCACTCAATTGTCTCTTTATGCCATTTTCTTCACAGTACTCATAGAATCTATCAGAGGTGAATTCTCCTCCTCTATCCAATCTCAGACATCTTATCTTAAGTCTAGATTCATTTTCAACCTTAGCCTTGAATATTTTCAATTTATCAAATGCTTCTAACTTATCTTTCAAGAAGGAAACCCACATCATCCTAGTGTATTCATCAACAAATAGAATTAAATACCTTTCACCATAGTATGATCTTGTTTGACTTGGTCCACATAGTTCTATATGAATCAAATCCAACTTGTTCTCTACTGAATTGTGCTTTCTCCTGAATGGGTTTCTTACATGCTTTCCCATCACACATTCCTTGCATATAGTATCAACTGGTTTTTCTATGCTAGGTAGATCTCTTACTGCTTTTACATTTCCTATCTTTACTATGTTATCAAAATTGATATGGCATAGTCTTTTATGCCACAACCAACTGTCATCAACTTGATTCTAAACTGAGTTGGAAAACACTACCTTTAGTCTTTGAGCCTAATGCAATCATAACACCATCCTTGTTGTTAATGATGCATTTTTCATCTTTAAATTCCAACTGATAACCTTTTCCAAGTAACTGCCCAATACTAAAAAGGTTATGTTTCAAACCATCTACATATAGCACATCATCAGTATTGTTCTTTCCATCCAATGTGATAGCTCCTCTACCAATGATAGGTTTAGGAGTGTTATCTCCAAACCTAACCATCCCACCATTGTATTTGTCTAGATGAACAAATCTATCTTTATCACCTGTCATGTGATGTGAACAACCACTATCTATAATCCAGTCTATCCTTATATCAGCATGAGAAATTAGTGCTAGTTCTTGTTCATCTTTCTTATTTTTATGATTTTTCTTATTATTCATTTTCTCTATAATGACAATGAATCCAATTTCTTCTTCAGTTGAATCATCATCTGAAACCCCATCTCCAGCATAGTAACATTCCTTAGAGTATTTAGGCTTGTAGTCATTTTTTAATTTCCTAGTTCTTAAGGGACACTTAGATGCAAAGTGACCAATCTTATTACATGAAAAACATTTGAATGGAAATTGTCCTTCATATTTTCCTTTTCCTTTCTTTTCTCTTTTAGAAATCATAGAAATGAAATCATCTAGAGTTTTCTCTTCATCATCATCATCAAACTTACCAAAAGTGTTTGTAGATTTCTTATCATGGATTGTCGCTTTGAAAGCTATCTCACTTTTAGGTTCTGTGTTCAATCTTGAAATCTCAAAAGTTGAGATTTTTTGGATCAAGGTCTCTCTTTTGAAATTTGATGTACAAGCTACATGGTCTCATCAAGGATGTTTATCTTTTTTTCATATTCTGGAGTGAGAGTAGTCATCAATTTATCCATAATGTCTTCCTCTAAGATCTCTCCATCATTGTTCCTGATTCCAGCAATTGCTTCATTGATCATTTGATTATAAGCTCTGATGTTTTCTTCGAGCAGCATCTCTAATGCATTGTATCTTTTCTTCCATGTCTTTCTGTGGGCATCCTTTGCTTGTTTGTCTCCTTCAAATATGTCTTCTAGGTACTTCCATATTTTGTGAGTTGTATCTACATTCTTTATTTCTGAGAACGCACTATCAAATAGGGCGCTGATAAGTGCTTCTTTAGCTATTGCATGTTGATGAAAAAATTCCTTCTTTTTTTTAGTAGCATCATCCTTTGGAAGGTCTTCTAAGGTAGGGATCTTGACTGCTTTGACAATTACATCAAGAACTTCAAAAGCAACGCATTGCAAATGAGTCACCATCTTGTTCTTCCAATCAAGATAATTCTCTCCATCAAACTTAGGAATTTCTTTTCTAAAGAATGCCATTTGATCAACCTCAAAGCTATTAAACTTTCTCTCCGAGGCACTTGGCTCTTCTACCAACTGTTAGGAATAGTCCCAAGAGATAACTGAGAGGGGGGGGGGGGGGGGGTTGAATTAGTTATCTACAAGTTTCAATTATTTATCCAATTAAGTATACTTAAACATAAAGCATAAACATAATGAAAGAACACTTGAACACAACACCAATATTTTGGTTATGGGAAAACCTGAATAGGTAAAAACCCCAGTGGGAATTGACACCCACTAATATTCTATACTAGTGTATTATTATCCTTGTTAGAAGATCGTTAACCCTGTTAGGAGTTTCTTTACAATATATTTAGTATAGTAGACCTGGTCAAGGGTTGGACCCTGTTAGGAGTCTTTTACAATAGTCCTTGTTAGGGGAGAGGACGCACTGTCCAAGAGTACACTGCTCAAAGGGGTGAAGGCTACAACCTTTTGTTTAATAGATACACACTATATATGGAACCTGGTGAACTGTGCTTTGACCTGTTGTCTGAATCAATTCCAATGTATAGCACAAATACTTTACTTGGTCACATAGACCTTCTTCTAGTGGTTCAACACTTCACACACTCTTCTCTGCTCCTCTTCTCAACCATGAACCACACTTCAGCAATCACAATTGACTGCCTATAAATATCTTTCCTCTAAATGATATAATCAAGTTGGCCTATTAGAACCACCTTGAAATCATATTAGAGAAATAATAACAAACTACAATAACAATTCAGTCATCTCTACTAAGCACGCAACACATTCTGGGACATGTCCAATAAGATAATTGTAGATGCACGCTACACACTATCGACTCTACTAAAAAAATTGGATCTTTCTTCTCAAGTTGAATTAACTCATGATCTCTTAACCAAACATAACTAACTCTTCTCCAAGCTCTAATCAAAGGGCACATACCCAAATGATAGGTGCAACTCCAGAACCAATAAAATCTCTGTCGGCTCTTCTGAACAAACACAAGAAACTGCTACTAGTGAATAGTGACTACATACCTTTACTTCCACTAAAAATGAGACTATGCATCCATGAATTTATCATCACTAACATGTCTTCATTACATATCCAAGATTACAAGACTTCATGAAAACTGTACGGACAACCATACACAGAACACTGCTTGTTACTCTATCAGGAACATTGCTGATAGAAACTTTAATATAATTGTCTCTACTAACAGTCAACCTCTGCATCCAAGATATCATGTTGATAACATGTTCATGCTTCATATATATAAAGCTTACTACATAAGTCTTCAGCACATGCTACTTACTATATGTTGTTATTAATGACAAACATATAGTCAGCACTGGCTTGCTAGAAAATCCCCAATAGTTTATAGTTAGGCTTTGTGTATGTCGCGGTCTTAATCAATGTTACTTTCTTCCCTTTCTCTTCCTTGGATTGAGAATATCATGAAGTTGATGCCATCATGAATGGAAATTTAGGGCTTGAAAATCTTTGTGCAAGCTGCTCAATTACTCTTTAGACTTCTTAAATCACTTCTAGATTCTCTATGAAACACTTAAATCTTCTTGAAATATTGGAAACAAATTTCTATATCTTTTCTCTATTTCACTCTGGTTCACTCTTGAATGAAATGTGATAAAATGAGTTCATTTCCTGTGTATTTATAACCAAAAAACCTTGTTCAACTTACATGGAGTGCTATAAGTTCTTTTTGAGCTACTACTTGGTTAAAAATAAAATCACATGGTTAACTCAATGGATACTTCAACTTGGTGAGCACTATCAATGCTCAGTTGACTGTGCAACTCAGTTATCCCTAACATGTTCACCAATTGAAAATTTCTTACTTGGTTCAGCTTAACTAACAATTCTTTTTTCAAGTTAGTAAAATATAACACCCTAGTGCATCTTAATTCATGTTGATTTGGTATTCATGCAATAGATATAAGGAACTGTTGTAAGATATAACCAATTGAAATTCAATTCCTATACTTACTTGATTTTCATATGTGGAGGTGGTGAGATCACCTAACCCAAAGGATGAGGTGTCACCCACTGTTGTGCTTGTTCCTCCATTGTCATCAGTTTCTCTTCTCCACATTTGGTTTCTTATCCTTGTTAGCCCATTTTCATGTCACAACTAAATTCTTTAGAAAATGTTCTATCTCTGCAAAAAATTTCATGGCTATATCTATTCTCTTATGGCCTCTGCAATGTTTTTCATGTCTTAAACCCTTGAAGCCTTGAGCAAAAATTCCAATAACTAGCCGTTGCATGAAATAAACCCTAAGTCATGTTTTGGCCTTGTTCTAATTTGTCATTACCTTTTCAGTCCACTTAAGATCTCCTTTCTGCACGTGGTTATTTTTCCTTCTCCATGTCCACTAAATTGCTTAATTTTCTTTCACATCTCTATGTCATTCAGTGAACTGGCAAACGCTGCAAGCCCTTGTCTTGTTTCTTGTTTTGTCGCGTATTCTCCAAGTCTTCAAGTAGTTATGTCTTTTATTTGGAAAACTCACAAATGTGTATTCTCTTATTCACTTGATATTTGGTAGTTTCATGAAAACATTCAGTGATTGCTTGAATGCAGTGTTCGCATGTTCTCTGATTCTTGGCAGTTAAGCCCTTGACTTCTAGCGACCTGGCAAAGCGGCTTATCTTTCCTTTGGTTGCTGATTTGCAAAATGCCTGACCCTTTTTCATAAACAATGTTTTATGTGGAGATGTTGTCAGAGGATGCTGAGGTGTTAGATGTTCATTGGTCAGGCTAAGAATATGATGTGGCAGGGTGTTAGCATGTTCGAGGTTATGAAGTATTTAGTGACTTTGCGACTAAAGGCTTTCATGCATTCCCAAGGTGTAACCCAGGTTAAGAAATGTTTCAGTGATTCATCAAATTCCTTTGTTTGCATGTTCTCAGGGTTTCACCATGGTTAGAGAAAGTATCTCATGAATTGGAGATTACCTTTGTTTGCACATTCACTAAATCCCTGGGTTAGTCTTGAAGCACATTAAATAAAGAAATATTTGTGTGGGCCCTGATTGCCAGGTCATGCCGATGTGTCTATGTTTGATTGATCGAGCCTGGTGGTGATGTGGAACTACAGTGGGGCCTCATGTCAGAGATCTTGATCAATGGCTGGCGCATGTCCACATGGAATATTCCTTCCCCCTACGATCATGTGCCAGTCGTCTGATTAGATGCTAAAGGAGAGTGGGTCATGTGTCAGTATGACTTAGCGGTTGCAGCGAATGGTGGTGTGACATGTGGCATAAAAGTGGGCCCATGTGTGGGTCTAAGCGGTTTGGCAGCCCTGATAAATTTTTTTGGTGGCTCTGAAAAATTTCCTCTTCCTCACTCATTCACATGATAAAGTGGCAAGGCTCTAAGGGGTTTAGCGATTTAGTGAACTTTGTGTTCATGTAGTCTCCAAATTAAATGGTGGTAGCTCAAAATATTTAGCAAATAGGAGAAATCCCTTGTTGCTAAATCACTAAGCATAACTAAGGATAAAAATGATATCTAGTGATCTTGTGACTAGGGGATAAATGTAAACCAGGATTCCTGTAAAAGGTTAAGATGACATCTAGCGATTTGGCAACTAAGGAGTTTCACACATTCGTAGAGTATGAACCCAATTAGGAAAAGGACTTTGCAAACCAGTGAAGCTTGTATTTGCACAATCTCATAGCAATACCCAAGGTTAAGAGATGTCTCAATGACTTCAGTTTTCTTTGGTCGCGCAATCACCAAATGTGGACTGGGTTCCCTAATGAGTTAAGTCTTATGATGCTTGGGAAACATTAGAATCTAATGGTCATGTTTTAAAGATGATCTCAGTTTGATTTCTAACCATCGATTGCTGCTGGCGCCATGGAAATGACTTTCTACCAAGATTTGAAATTTTAGAGGGTTTACAGAGGTAGAAAGGACAAAATTGAATCCTTTAGCGATAGGGTTTGGTGGGAATGATCTCGCTGATTGTTGCAGTATGGTCCAGAGGCCTGAATGACTAATTTGTATGGATTGGTACCATAAAGGAATGGGTTTTATTTCTCGAGGCATGTTGTACAAGGAGAATCAGACTGATAATGCATGGTGCATTCATGGTCCTTGGTACATTTTTGTGGATTTACCATGATTACAGATCATTCTTGGATCTGCTTTCTTGATGCAGTGCAAGGCAAGAGAATCCCCGATGGAGATGTCCTAGCCCCTAGCAAATAACCACACAATAGAATATAATAACAATACAAAGATTTAGAACCACACAATGCCAAAACTCATAATAAAATTATCATATTTTCATCCAACATGCCCGGCTGTAAGGCCTTCCGGGTTATGGCCAAATACAATGCAATTCCAATAGTAACTTTGCAAGATCCCTCAAGATCCAATCCAAACCCTAGCCACACTATGGTAGAAACCTCCAAGAAGATCTAAACTTGCGCCCACAAGCCCTCCAAGCAATCTCCTTGTTTCCCAAGCCACAGCTACTAGTTCTCCTCAAAATTTTCTCATCTACCTCTTCCTCTTCTCCAAGATGGATGAATAATGCCTAAAGACTTCCCCCACAACCCCTACTTATACCAATCTAAGCCATACGTTGGCCCTGAACATAAATTAAATACAAACACATATATTAAATGCCACAAGTCGGCCAACAACAACAATTAAATGCCCAAAATTGATGTCTTAGTAAAATCACAATATCTCCTAGCTCTGAATGAATTAGAACTTGTGCTTTGAATCGTAGGTATCAATATAGGCCCTCTTTAATCCTTGAAATTTTCACCATCTAAATATTTGAGGAAAATTACTTATACAGCCTGTAATAGGCACCAAATTCATAAGCAAGGTTGAGCTCCTCCTAGGCCATGCTGAGCAACCAAGACCATGCCACGTTTCATTAAATATATCAAAACCAATTACCCAAGACCCAAGTAGGTTTATCCAACTCTACCAAACCCCTCACATATGAAAATAAGTCAACATGACTCCGTCAAATCTCCCAAACATGCAGGATAGCCAACTACCCTGGGATGCTCCTGCATCAGACTCCCCAGGTGCGAAAAGATGTTCTCAATAGCTGGAAGAACATCATCTGGGATTCAACACATAAATACCTAAATGGTTCTTCACATACATTTCCTCCAAGTCTTCAACTTTCATATTCTTTCCCTTGTTCCGCTGTTGCTTCTTCGTATCCATCCTTGAGGTCTCATAGGTTTATTGTCCACGCTGATCTCTAACCCTTTCAGAATCTGCCAACTCAACTCGGCTACCAATGCTCAGGTTCCTTCTACCAACCTCTTCCTTTTGCAAAGGAATTAGGGAATGCTTCCTACCATCTTTCACAATTGTAAACACATTCTTGACACAATCATGCATAGCCCTACAATCATACTGCCAAGGTCTACCAAGCAAAAAATGACAATTGTTCATGTCCACAATATCACACAACACTTGATCCTTATACTGCCCAGTCTAGATACCAACAAGGCACTTCTCCCTTCCTTCCAAAGCATGCTCACCTTGCAACCAACCAATCCTATAAGGATAAGGATGTCTTGTTCTTTTCAAACCAAGTTTCTGAACCATCTCCTTAGCAACAAGGTTATCAGTACTACCACCATCCACAATCACATTACAGACTTTGCCACCAGACTTGCAATAAGTCCTGAACAAATTAGTCCTTTGACAAGATTATCATGTCCTTTTACCCATTAGTACTTGCTAAGCTAGCAAACTCTCTCCTTGCTCAGGTTCTTGGTCTTCAACCTCATCCACAACAGTAACTCTTCTATCACCATCCTTCCATGGACACTGATAAGCTCTATTACCTTCTTCATGACATTTGAAACAAGTACCCTTAAATTCACCTTGACCTATCCTTCGCTTTTGATCAACAAGTTTTGGTTCAGCTTCTGCATTTCGTTTTACTGAATAATCCTACTTCTCCTTCCCTCAGGAACCACCTTGATTCTTCCTCTTCAACTTTTCTTCAGCCCTTAAAGCATACTGATAGGCATCCTCAACTGAAGAAATATTCAGCATACCAACCTCATCTTGAATATTTAATCTCAAACCATTAATGTATCTAGCCACCTTCTCCTTAGAAAACTCTCTATGTCTAGAATGAATAGTCAACTTGTAAAACTCCTCTGTATAATCTTTCACAATCATATCCTTCTGTTTTAAATTTTGCAACCTCTTAAACAACTCAAGTTCATAATCAGCAGGAATGAACTTAGCCTTCAGTTTAGTCACCATCAATCTCCATCTAGTGAGCTTCATTTCACCCTCCTCTTCTCTATCTCGCTGTAACTCTTTCCACCAAAGAGCAGCATGTCCCTTTAGCTTGGTCTGTGCTATCCTCACTCTGAGCGGATCTTCAATATCCTCAAGTTCAAAATAGTCTTCCAATTCACCAATCCAATCAATCAGGTCTTTAGGATTCAAAGTACCTGAGAAATTAGAAACCTCCATCTTATGCTTTAGCTTCAACTGAGGTCCAGATCTATCAAACTGAACAATCCTATTTCCTCTAGGTCTCTCATCTCACTCAGCTCTACCATTAGATCTAGTAGTCTCAAAGTCTTCAGCAGCTTCCTCATAACCATCTTCAGTACCCACATGCCTAGGTATACCACCCAAGGCACTTACAATCTCAGCAATCATATCACTCTTCATCAGCTCCATCTCAGATCTAAGACTGGCTTTAACCTCCTCTATTTGAGCCTTAATCTTCTCTAAGATTCTTTCTTCCATAGTATTAGTAAGATCATCAATTGCCCTAGGGTCCAATCTTCTTGAAGGTATCTTCCAAGATCTTCGCAAACCCTCTGCAGCAAATCACCAACTAGATCCAACCTTTTCTCTGATACCACTTGATGTAGTGCAAGGTAGGAGAATCCCTGATGGAGATGTCCTAGCCCCCAAAAAATAACCACACAATAGAATATAATAACAATACAAAGATTTAGAACCACACAATGCCAAAACTCATAATAGAATTATCATATTTTCATCCAACATGCTTGGCTATAAGGCCTTCCAGGTTACGGCCAAATACAATGCAATTCCAATAGTAACTTTGCAAGATCCCTCAAGATCCAATCCAAACCCTAGCCACACTATGGTAGAAACCTCTAGGAAGATCTAAACTTGTGCCCGCAAGCCCTCCAAGCAATCTCCTTGTTTCCCAAGCCACAGCTACTAGTTCTCCTCAAAATTCACTCCTCTACCTCTTCCTCTTCTCCAAGATGGATGAATGATGCCTAAAGACTTCCCCCACAACCCCTACTTATACCAATCTAAGCCACAGGTCGGCCCTGAACATAAATTAAATACAAACACATAAATTAAATGCCACAAGTTGGCCAACAACAACAATTAAATGCCCAAAATTGATGTCTTAGTAAAATCATGATATCTCCTAGCTCCAAATGAATTAGAACTCATGCTTCAAACCGTAGGTATAAATATAGGCCCTCTTAAATCCTTGAAATTTTCATCCTCTAAATCTTTGAGGAAAATTACTCATACGGCCTGTAATAGGCACCAAATTCCTAAGCAAGGCTGAGCTCCTCCTAGGCCATGCTGAGCAACCAAGACCATGCCAAGTTCCATTAAATACATCAAAACCAATTACCCAAGACCCAAGTAGGTTTATCCAACTCTACCAAACCCCTCACATATGAAAATAAGTCCACATGACTCCATCAAATCTCCCAAACATGCAGGATAGCCAACTACCCTGGGATGATCCTGCATCATTTCTCCTGGATCGCCTAGTTTTCATCTTTGTAATAAATTCTTGACTATTTCATCTAGTGTGGTGGGTGAAAACCCTAACCCTAGTCATTCGTAGCTTGTTGCAACTTGGTTTGGGTTTCCAAGATGACTAGGGGGTATATATTGTTGTAATTTTGACTTAGTAAGGGTTCCAAAGGCTTTCTTTTTGGTCCTTGGTTGTTGTTGATGGTATTATACTGAGAAAGGAGAGCCTAGATTTTGGGTCTGTTTCTTTGGCATTTTGTTGTTTGATAATGTATTGATTCTACAAATTTTAATGAGAACACATTCAAATTCCAATTGCATATTTGTGTATGTCTTCTTGTCTTGTTCTTGAGCTCATATATGTTAATTTCACAAAGTGGGTTAGCATATGGTAAACAAAGAGTATTTTGAAATTATCTTTGAGTTTCTAACAAAGTTAGGATTAAAGTCTTTCAGGTAGTTTTAGTGAGCTCATAGCTAGATAATAATTTAATGTCACGGTATGTGAGGGAGAGGGATAATAGGCAAAGCACTTATCTTGAATTCAAGTGTGTTTGAGCTAGGGTTTGCAGTTGATATATGTTGTTGAGTGACTCTATGCCCTGGTTAAGGCACTAGTTTATTCTCTGGAGGTAGTCCATCATCATCAACCACACACACATTTAAATGATAATATTTTTCAATCAGTTAGTAAAGGGTATAGTTGTATAACATTTAGTGATTCCTTTCAAGAAGTGAATCAAGGGTACACCCGCCTGAGCATTAAGGCTCGAAGTGTAGGAGGATCTTTTTGATCCTTGTTAATTGGCCCTCTTCCTTGTAGACTTTGGAGTGATGATAGAGTCAAAGTATTATTAAAGTTATCCATCAAAGTATAGATCTGCAAGTTGAAGATCAAAGGGAAGAACCAACAATCCTTATCATTCCTCTAATGGTATTCTCATTTGTATCAACACTCGGTTCTAGTTTTCGGTCTCTCCAATCTCTACTTAGATGACCAACCTTGTGATAGCAGAGACATGTCATTCTATAATTTTTCTAGTTTTGAGATCTTTCTCTCCAATGCATTCTCATGCAATTTTCTTCAATATGACCATATCTACCACATGTTGTACAGTTAACCCAAGTATTATAATCCCAAGTGTAAGCATTACCTTTCCTTCTTGATTGATATGTCTTGTTTTGTCCTTTCAATTTCCAAACTTGTTTCATTTTTGTCATGCATTCCTGTGATATATGTCTATGCATGTTGTAACTATGATAATGTTTTTCCATGTAGTGTATCTTTGATCTATACTCATGTGCTTGATGTCCATACTTCTTGCAATTATAACAATAGCCATCAAATTTAGGAGTAGATTTAGGAATACCTTTTTCTTTTCTTCTGCAGACATTTGATGTGTGACCTAGTTTTCCACAATGATAGCATGAGAGGTTCTTTGGCCTTGGATTTTCATAGGTATTCTTTTGTTCATCTTGTTTTGATGACTCTCTCTACTCGATATAACCTAAACTAGTAGTGTTGTCCAACCTTCTCTGACTATTTAGGAATTCATCCATCCTTTTAGTACATTCTTTAGTTTTCTTTATCATCTCATTATATTTTTGTTGCATTTTCAATTCATTATATAGTCTTTTATTTTCTTCCCTCAATTCACCAATGTATCCAATTTTCTAGCAAGCTCATTGTTTACTTGGTTAATTTCCCAACTCATGACAACCATCTGATTAGAAATTTTAAAGTGATGCTCGGTAAGTCTTAGTATTTTAGATTCCTTCTCTTCCAAATTTTTAGTCATTTGTCTTATATCTTCAATAGCTAAATTCCTTTCTTGTTCAGCCTATCTTGCATTGTTCATGACATCAATCATTCTTACCATTTGAGTCTCTTATCCAATTTGCATTTATTTCACTTGCTTGGTAAGGTGTTTTTTTTTTTAGAAATATCTGATACGGTTCCTTTAGATGCATCATATATGCTTCTAGATCTAGATCCTATAGATAATTCTTCTATCTCTTCTTCCTGATAATCAGTCTCATTGTGCTAAAATACTAATTCCTTCCTTTTGATCAATGATTCTCTTAGTTTTTCTCTAGAATCCTTAAGTTGTTCCATGAGAATCTACATCTCCAATCTCTGATTTTCAATAGTCTTATCAAGCTTATACCTTTCCATCCTTAAGATCTTTTCTCTTCAGTGATCAAACTTCCTCAACAAGAGAAATAGCTCTGATATCAATTATTGGATATATGGAAAGGTGAATTACTGAGAGGGGAGGGGTGAATCAGTAACCCTAGAAACTTTTTTCCATTAAAACTTTTTAAAATAAGTTCCTTAATTAACCGACTAAAGTATTTACTATCTTCATACTTTCATTAGCATAACTAAAATGTGAATACTTTTAATCTATTCAAGTATGAATAAATGAAACTTCATGGAAATAACACTTGTATTTTGGTATCACAAAAACCCTTATTAGAAGGTAAAAATTACAATGGAGATGGAGCCCACAAAGCTTCACTACTGTTGTAAATAAAGTTGTTGGTTAAGGCTACAAAGATTGACCACTTCTGATGATCTTACCTTGTTAGGAATAACATAAAAGATCTACTAGATCTACTTGGTTAGAGGATTTTAGAAACACTCTTCAAGTGTGCACTTGGTTAAGATATTTTACATAAGACTGTTAAGTCTACTCTATTAGGAGATTTTATTTATCACAATTTCTAGAGAGTAATAGTGAAATTGATCTTTAGATAGAAAATAACTTTGTTGAATATCATATCCTTTAAGTATAATTAAGAAATCACCTTACCATGATGAATGTCTTCTTTAGTACTGCTTGGTAGCCTTTGAACTCTTTCTGATAAAACTAAATACTCTGACAATTCTTTAACTTCACAAACCTGTCTGATCTTCAAATGTCTGTATGTGCAGCTACTTCATGTGTGATACATATCAAAATGATATCTTGACAATTCTTATAACAAACTATTTTGACCTAATTAAGGTTATGATAATATCTAGAAAACCTAAGATCAATGGTCTAAGTGAATAACCTAAAACATCATTACATAAGGATCATCAATCATTAAACATCTACATCCATATTTAATCTTCATCTCGATCTTGGCAAACCATTTTCTAGCTTGGTAAAAGCTGTTCACCTTGATTTTTGTGTCATTCCAAACTTTTATGTCAACTCTAGATTACTCGGTAAATGTTATGTTTCTACCTTGATATAATACCAATGTTCGGTAATCCTATGTGGTCAGTAAAAACTTTACTTGGTAATCCCTATACTCGGTAATCTCTGTGCTCGGTGACTATACTTGTAGTTATGACTGACTGAACTATTTTCTCTGGTTATCGACTATATATGATATTAATGATGACACTTAATACAATTACGATTAACAATTAAACATTTATAAGAATTTTTTATGCCTTCATAACCTGTATGAGTTATGTGAAACTGAAAATGATGTTTTTATGTCTTTATAACCTATACGGGTTATGTAGAATTTTAAATTATACTTTTTCTTTTTCAAAACCTGAGTGGGTTATTTTGTATATCAAAACCCATATGGGTTTTGGCTTGGTAAAGGGTTAGAAAGTGACCCTAAGGCTTGCAAGCCCATTTTCCCTCCATTTTTATCCTTTTACATTTTTTTACTTCCAACATGATTTCTTGACTTCATCATCATCAGATTTACAAATGATCAAGTGGCTATCTCTAAAATTACCCCATACTCTCACACGTCTTCTTACCTTTCTAACCATATAATTTTTTCTATTTTTGGAAAATATCAGCATAGTAAAATTTAATTTTCTTTACCAATGCCTTAACTATCCTCACAGACACGTGTCTACAATTTTCTTAATAACTTTTTATCTAATTGACCAAAGTCAAAACAAATTACATATTACTATTCTGCACTAGATTCTATACACTTTTAAAATAATAATTTTTATTTTTTATTAGTTTGATACAAGTTATGCCCAGTGCACGAATAGGTGCCATATTTTCAAGATGTGGTCACTTCAAAAAATCATTACAAAAAGTAATCACCAAAAATTTAAAAAGCAATGCACAACTTCTAGATCTCACTGTTACATATCATCGTACCAAAGGGTTTTGAAAAATAATAAATCTAACTATATATTTTGTGAAGTGCACAAAAACAAATATGTTATATTCTTTCTTAAAAAAATAGGAATACTTTTTCATGTGAGATAGGTTTGACCCTCTTAATCTTATTCATTTTTAAAAAAAATTAGTAGTTTAGAAACTAGATGCAAAGTACTACAATTCTTATTCTTTGCACAACTCCTATTCTTGAGTGCATGACCCTCAAATTTCTCAGTGAAGTTAGGTTTACCTGATTTCATAAAAAAGTGACCAATTATACCCCCCTTTTGCACACCATCTTCGTGCACTTACCCCCATTTGTCTTTGCAGCATCAATAACTCTGCCTAAAGCTCATCAAATCTAATCCTCTTTCTTTATTATTTGTCCTTAAAGACACCATATATATTTCCAAGCTCATTCTACTCTTTCTCAATCACTTCACTTTTACCTCTGAAATTGTCTACAGTAGAAATCTACGGAAGTACTTGTATATATTTGCAATGTCCTTCAAACAATATTTTGTCTCACTAATAATCCTTGAAATTTTTTGTTTTGCATTGTTACATGTTTTCATTATAGATTTTTCCACCACATGGTAATAGGCACCAAACTACAATAGGTTGATCTCAATATATTTAACCAAATCTATTGGTATTATACCAAACACACTAGATATTGTAATCCTTTTAATAATCAAGTAATCAGTCAACAATTGCATCACTAATTTATTATCCATCGATAAATAATATTTCCACAAACCACTGGTCCTATCAAACTCAAAATTACCTAATGAAGTTCATACCATATCGAAATTCACATGCTAAGTTTCTATTAGATAAAGAATAGTTTTCTCCACATCCTCTTCCTCTTCTTCAACTTCCATCCCTATTTCCACACTATCTTCCTTAACTTTCTTCATCTTCTGAAATGGTAACTATTTCTTTTCCTTTTTCACATATCTTTATCTTCTTTGGTTTAAGATATAAACCACTAACATCTTCTTCTAGTCTCTTTTGAGAAAAGGAAGATCCCTCATCACCTTGAATTGTAGGTACAGTACCAGTAACTATCAATCTTGAGCCAATATTATCCTATAAAGATAAGAAATATGCCTTACATGCATCTACCCTATTCTCCAACAAATCTAAATACCTAAACATCTTCTTTTTGTGTGTGTGAATTTTGTACCTGATCTGCGGACACAACACTTCAGTAAAACATTAGAGGTTAGCAAAAATCAAAATCTTGCAATGAATTGAATCTAAACTAACCAGGTGATTTACTGCCTTCTAGTAGATGCGAGTATGATGCTCTCAGATTGAATCGAGATCAGTGACTTGACGACACCTAAATGAAGGATTTGAATGCAATTGATCTAGATATGAATTGAATGTAATTAATCTATATTTTTTGGATTTTAGATGCAATAAGATGAAAAACTGATATGAAATCTATCTAACAATGATATGCAAAAACAAAGATTGATCTCACAATAGCCTTGATTCGCAATAAGCTTTGATTCTTCAATTCCAATTCTCCAGCGTAATTGTGCAACTCTTGAATCGAATTCGACTGTGTAAGTATACAAAATTGTGGATATCGTGGATGAATTATGAGGAGCTAAAGCCTTAACTTATAGAAATCCAGGGCTTTGGAGGTGCATGGAAGAAAGCCATAAATCACTCAAATAACTCATGTTGATTTTTGAGTTATTTTTAAATAAAAGATAATTAACTCACAAAAACATGCAAAAGCAGAGTTGAACTCAAAATAGAGTTTAGCTTTAATTGATAATTGATAGTTATCTGCTTTTATGATTGTGCATGTTTTATTTATGAATTAATAAATAAATAAAGTGATTTATTCTCAACTTAACTGATTTTTGAAAATAAATAATTAATTTATGGGTTAATTAATCATTTAATCCAACTTTTATTCAAAAAACTATATCATTAATTTTGACATGTGCTATTAATCAATTAAATAAGAATTTAATTAATTAATGATAGGAATTTTGATTTATGTCAAATTTAAATAATACAATTTAGGAATACATATAATTAAATTCAATTAAATAATTAAGTGGCAAAATTAAATCTAATTAATTAAATATGAAAATATTCAATTAATCAGACTTTAGGATAAATTGGATTTATCACCAAATAATCATTAAATTAAAATAATTAAGATAATTAGGAATATTACTAGGAATATTCCCGATACAAAATTTAAGATAATCAATTAGGAGTCGATGATGTTCAAATGTGCCTTTGGTTAAGACTTCGATGTCGATGTAGGAGGTTAATGAACATATAGCCCATTTTTGGGGTATTACATTTTCCCCCTCTTTGAATTACTGTGCGAAGCGCAGTGGTTCAAAGACAGTCTGTGTTTGATAGAGATATGAAACTGATTCAAAATTGATAATTGATATGAGACAGAAGCTGATTGAAAGATTTGATATGAAGATATTAGGTCTTGAATGACCAAAGATAGTGTTCACTATAGCAGCGATGAACCGATGATTACGAAAGAGTGTCAAATCACCTGATTCTGAACCTTATGATTGTGAAGAAGTGAGTAACCGATTCCAAACCCGCTTGTCCTTGTATTGAATCATATAGGTATCACATCTGAACCCTTCAGTTGCCGAAGAACCAAGGAAAGAACACTATGATCTGATGGTTGCAAAAACTGATGCAGTTTACAAGATTAAGAGAATACCAGATTGATATGGATCTTGATGAATCTGATATGCCCCAAGTGATGATAGATTTGCCCCAAGCAATGAGGTCTTTTGATGAATCAGCAACTAGACGTGGTTGTTTGTCTTGATTACTGATGAAAGATATGATTTCCATAAAGAAATGATTACAGACTTTGAATGATATGCAATACCATGCCCCCTTCGGGATTAAAATGGAAATCTAACAAAAAAACTCAACGTTATAGTTCAGAAGCATGTCAATTGATTTGAGAAGTGGTTATACACATCCAAGAATGCATTCTGCATCGTTTGGAGGTCCTGGAGACCGAGTTTGACTAGGTTGGACCATGAGTTGACCATGGTTGACCAAGTTGAAATATTGATAGTTTGATGTAAGATAATTAGTTAAGTTGAATAATGGATTTCTGTGATGATTGAAGGTTGAATGTGCAAGCAGTAAACCATCCTAGGTCCAAAAATTTTAAATCATGATTTTGACATATTAAATGATCTCAGATTTTGATTTTGATCATGAAAATGGATTCAGAACATCAAAATTAGCCAGGGGTGCAATTTTCATGAAAATTCAAACACTTTTGAAAATTAGGTCAAAAGCTATATATAGGCCTGAAAGGTCATTTTCAAATCATTTCAACCTTTTGACCTTAGAGATCTTGTGGAGCCCTCTGAAGGAGAAAAATGGTAGATCAGCAAGAACCAAAGGTACCAGTGAGTTCACACTAATTTGAGCACAGCCGGAGACACCAGAGACCTGGCCGGTATGGACACCCGGTATGTGGACCTCTTTACCGCTCTGAAAATTTCAATTTTCATGATTTATAGCATTTTTAAATTGTTTCATACGTATTTTCCTTTTTTTAATTTTTCATGCATGAAAACTCTTACGAGTCCCCAGCGTAACTCATACGACATTCCATTTAGAATTTCTTTGTCATTTCAATCTGACCCAAGTGTCGTATGAGAGGGACCCTTGTGTTGTATGACATTTCATCGGGTCCCTCGACTGTCATACGAGACCAATCCTAGTGTCATTTGGGATGGTTTGTCATTTGGTGTGAAGTAGAGTGTCATACAAGTTTTGGGGCTAGTCTGGAGTGTCGTTTGAAAAATAGCGAGCTTAAAACTTGCCCTTAGGTCAAAAATTTGACTTTTCTAATCTTTCTGCCCATTTTCTGACTCTGTTATCCACCTTCTAAAGTATCAAATTGTCCAATTCTAGTATTATTAGCCTGATTTTGAACTCAATTTCTGATATAATACCTTGTTTCTATATAATGTAGGTCACATATCCAGATGTACATGTCCGTCATTCTTACTCGGTGACACAGAGACTGTGTGTCTCACTTCCTGACCCTATGAGAGTACACCTTGCTGCTTGTGGATTCAAGTACCTCATCCATTTACCCGATATTAGGGTAAATCATGGTTTACTGACTGCATTGATTGAGAGGTTTCACTCAGAAACCCAGACCTTCCACCTGCCAATCGGGGAGATTACTCTTACCCCAAAGGATATATACAGGATCCTTCGTATTCCCTTTCATAGCCCATGGCATCCAGAGTATGTTAGTGTTGGGAAGACTAGTCTTCACGCTTTTAGGCATTTATTTTCAGATGACACACAGTTGACGGAATCTATCTCCTAGGAGACAATTGTGCAGAGATACAGTTAGATGCACCATTTGGAGTGTATCCTCGCGGGGATGATTAGAGAGCTGTTTATGCCAGGCGGTTAGCAGAATGACTTCTTGATGGGATGGGCTCCGATGGTAGCACTTCTGATGGCTACCCCTACCGAGCTTGCTTGGGGACAGTGTCTTCTAGCACACATATTTTCAGAGATACACGAGGTCGTGTATCAGGACTGCAAGAGCTTCGCTTCTGAAGCTCTTATTTTACAGATATGGGCGTGGGAGCATATCCCAGTTGTGAGACCAGTCTTTTAGACACAGAGACATCCACAAGAGCCTATCATATACATTTATGCAGGTTATGTTACATAGGTCTGGATGGGACATACAGACTACTAGCAATGTTGCTTAGATGATATGACATTTGTCATATGGAGACCATTTTTGCAGATAGAGGCATGGCCCATGGCCAGAGAGCAATATACATATCTTTGTTAGAGTCATATCCTCATCGGTAGGACCTCCACCATCTTGGAGATATTTTTGATTACTCGGGTTTGGCATCAGTATGGACACATCCAGGATGCTCCCCAGGAGTATACTGCATATGCTCGCATAGTTCATGAGATCAGGCTTGGATGGACCGCTCGACTCACATATTCTATATGTGTGCAGGAGTATAGTAGTATTGTTGGGAGAGATTGGGACTATCGGCCATAGGTGATCGATGCAGGTGTCACTGATGGATACATATCATGGCGGGCAGAGCATCCCATTTACAGATTTTTAGATCCCACAGAGTTGATTCCCTCCATGGAGGAGGTGATGGATGTCATCGGTGCCCCTGCTATATAGGGTCTGAGACCACAGGTAGTGCATCCTACCCCACCAAGACCTAGAGCCATTATTCCACCACAGAGGCCAGTAGGACACATGAGACCCCCTCGTCACCCTTCATCAGCAGCAGGTACACCTACAGGTTCTCAGAGATGGACAAAAGGTGAGGGTGGTACAGTGGGCAGTGTTGGTTCCACTGAGGATGTTATATCAGCCCACAAGGATGTAGGTGGTGGTACAAATACAGGTGTGAGCACTGGTGATCCTTTTGATCTAGGGGCTGAGATTAGGTGTCGTAAGGCACAGAGAGTAGGTACCACAGGCTAGTCGACAGTGACACCAGCACCGAGAGGATAGGACATAGATATGCCAGCCGCTGAGGCAGATCTATCGGTTCCTCTCACTCCTGTAGAGATTGTTAGATGACTCAGAGCTCAGGTCCAGGACCTGAAGGTGCAAAGTGCTAGGTGGGAGGAGAGATTTGTAGAGGCAGACCAACAGCGTTCAGAGCTTTGTGCAGAGGTTCATAGATTATAGATAGAGGTGACTCACCAGACCTCACGGGCTTCTTACTATGTGTCAGCTTATTATGTTGTTGTTCCAGTTGCGCAAAGAGTGCCTACATATTCTGAGTATATGGCAGCCTCAAAGGGAGCTAGGGCACCGAGAGTGGAGGTCATACTAGGTGCACCACCGCCTCCTCCACCAGATGCAGAGGATCATGTGAACAGTTGATTCATGTTCTTATCTTGATGTATTATGTACTTTTGATCACTAATATACTGTTGATTCTGATAGCTCTATGGAGCTCATTCTTTTGTACATTGTGCCAGTAGTGCACCCTTGACTTTTGAGTTTTTATGATATATATGAGATCAAGATTTTGGTTGTGACTTCAGTTGTACTTGTCATGATTTTTGATTTATGATGATATCCTGTGATGTTTATGCTATGAGTAGTGTAGAATGTATGTATTGATTAATGTAATGCAATGATTTCTTTTAGATGTATGGATGTTCATGTATATATAATGATGATGAAATGATGTAAATGCAAATGATTATGATGTGAAATGTAAATGTAATGATGTACATGATATGTTTTTGCAGGTTGATGAAGACAAGTACTTAGTCGTATGTCAAAAAGGGATGTATAACCCAGGATGGTTACTGCTTGTGATTCTATGAAGAGACCTTCGAATTAGGCTTTAGCTCTTGGTAGATTTGAATAGGTGATCGAAGAATCATTTAAGCTTTGAAGTTCATTTAACCATTGTGAGATCATGCAAACATGCAAAATGCAAAGAGACATGCAAAATGAAATGCAACCTTGGACCTAGGACCTAGTCACTGATCATGTGTCGATTTGTATCATCATTGAGCTTTTAGGTAACCGGATAAATCAATACAATGCCCACTAGCTATGATACCATAGACATATGAATATCAATTTGTATACGCAAGAATCAATACAACACCCACTGGTCAAATAACCATGGACCTATGAATATTGATTTTGTTTTTGGAATGTAGGAGTAGATATAAGCACCAAGGCACAAATGCCATGATCACCTAAATATCATGTCCATTTTGATATGGAAATTTGTATAAGCATCAAAACATAAACGTTGTGATGACCTGAATACACCTTGCATTATAAACACATCAAGCAGTTTAAGAGATCATTCAAAATCCATTTTGAATTACCCGTAGTGACCCTTTATCATTCACATCCTTAGGCAAGATCGCATTTCACAGTAGGAAAAAGAACTCACTCAAAAAGGCAATAGTTAGATCAAACTTCCTTGAAGCATCCAGGTATTAATGGTCGAGGTACCCATGGCCATCCAATTTGAGATAGAGGCTCTTACAGGTGGACACCATATATATCCAAATTTTCCAAAGAATTTAGATTTTCACTCCAAGTAGAAAACAAATAAAAGATTATGCCCCCCCCTTCATCACTCTCTAAATCCTGGAAAGGACATCATCGAAGAGTTCGAAGGAACATAATATGCAAAAATCTCAATCCAAATCAGTAAGCATACAAGGAGATAAAAGCATGTAAAAGCACAGATTATTTTCATTTTGTTTTGATGTTTGATTGCTTTGTTGTAGATGCAAAATCCTTTCTGGAGACGAGACTGACTGACTGACTCAAATGGAGCTTCAAAGGACTCTGACTGGATATGACTCTTCTGAGGTATATTGGAGACCATAGGATATGACATTCATTGCCCCCAAGTTTGGACATTGATAGGATACTGACATGTTTGCAGATTGGTGTACAAACTGAATTATTGAAACAAGGATATATACAGACTAAAGCAGACTGAAAGCTAGGAAAGACCAAGATTGTGCTAATAGATGGAGCATTTTGAACAAGTGGCGCCCGTTTGTCAGGTTTTCACCATCTTGGTAGAAATTCTATTTTTTCTACCAAGGTGCCTGTTTCCAAGTTTTCACCAAGGCACTTTTTCTTTTTCTTATTTATTTTGTATTTTTCATTTTTCAATTTTTTTTGTACTTTTGATATTTTTTTGTGAATCATCAAGGTGCCTATTGCTAGGTTTTCACCAAGATGTTCATTTTTTCAAGACTTTTTCAGATTTTTATAATTTTTCAAGACATTTTACCATAGACTGAATCCCTTAGGCGTAGAATTTCTTCAGATGGAGAATGTTGATTGGTTCTCGGAGCTGTTCTCCTTCAGTCATTGAGAGTTGATAGGCACCAAAGCCAAAAGTAGTAGTGATAACAAAAGGACCCAACTAGTTGGGTTCAAATTTCCCCTTGCATTCTCGATGTGATTGATTTTTAGGATTCTCTCTCAAGACTAGATCACCAACCTGGAATTCTCTATGTCTGACTTTCTTGTTGTAGCCTCTAGACATTCTCTTCTGATATACTCTGAGATGATCATACACTGCTTGTCTGCGCTCATCTAGTAGTTCAAGCTCTTGCAACCTAGACACTCTGTAATCATCATCAGTTACTAGACCCTGCATTCTGATTCTTAGTGATGGGATTTCAATGTCAATAGGTAGTACCGCTTCAAACCCATAAACTAAAGCGAATGGAGTAGCCCCAGTGGGCATTCTGATACTTATTATGTAGGCCCAGAGAGCTGGATTGATCATGAGTTGCCAGTCTCTTCCTGTTTTATTAACTCTTCTGTGCAAGATCTTCAATAGATTTTTATTTGAAGCTTCTACTTGTCTATTCCCTTGAGGATAGTAGATAGATGACCAATGTTGTGTGATCTTGAAATTAGCACATAAATCATCTAGGTCCTTATTTTTGAATTGTCCCTCATTATCTATGATTATGGAATGTGGGATCCCATATCTACATATGATGTAGTTCAGGATGAACATAAATATTTGTTTCCCCATTGCTTGTGTTAAGGGAACTGCTTCTACCCATTTTATGAAATAATCAGTGGCTATGATTATATGGGTATGTCCATTAGAAGAGTGTGGATGTATAGCTCCTATAAGATCAAAAGTCCATTGTTGGAAAGGCCCTTCTGTAGTAAAGGGAATTAGATCTCTCCCTGGTGCATGAATCAAGTTGCCATGTACTTGACACTGTTGATAGTTCTTTGCAAACTTGACTACCTCTTTCCTTTATTTTCACTACAAACTCACAAGAAAGATCATATCGTGTAGTTCCAATGTCTAGCAAGGTGGGGAACAAGAGGGATTAGCATGCTGGTGGAAGAGATGGAAGATAAGAGATTGAAGGAGAATGAAGGGAAGAAATCCTCAAGGGAAAACTCCTCAAGAATACCCAAGCTAGGGAAAAATTATCATGTAAAGTGCATTTGGACAAGCAATGAAATGCTAACATAGGATAAGTCACAAAAGTGTAATGCCAAAGAAGGACAGGATGCAGTCCAAAGGAGTAGACATGTCAAGAGGCTTCATAGCACTATGTTTTACTCTTTATTTTTACTTTTATTTTTATTTTTTTAGATCAAGACCAAATGGGAAAAGGAAGGGATAGATATGAAGGCTAAACATGAAAGGAATGAAAGCAAGATCACTGTAAGATATCTCACTAGATAGCCAAATGTTCATGTATAGATCAACATTGTCAAGATCAAAGAGAGAAGACGGAATGGATAAAATATGTAGAAGAACTACACATGATGCCTGATTGCCAAGTTTTCATCACAGTACTTATCCAAGGCCCCACAAGGGAGTGGTTTTCACCATAGGATGAATTTATTTCTCTTTACTTTTGCTACCAAGGCGCCTGTTTCCAGGTTTTCACCAAGGCACATTTTCAATTTTTATTTCTTTTTCTTTCTTCTTTTTTTTTTTGAATTTTTCTGGAAGAAGGCAAGATTTCTAGATAATGTTCCTTGAAAGGATAAACCATGATATGCCAAGGATTCAAAATGATATGCTCAAAGATGTTGATAGGGAAAGGAAGATGGAGGAGAAAATGGAGGATAAGGTTTTATGTAAAGCGAGTGAGGTTGGAAAATAGTAGGAATAGGCAAATGAGGAAAAATGATAGAAGGTAGAAGGATAATGAATGGAAGGATCGTGAAAGCACAGATGGAGGGGAAGGCAAGATCAACATTGACACACACCTTGGAGGGTGGTGAGAGGATGGAGGAAACTTGAATGAAGGAATACGTGAAGGAATATGGCAAATGTTTAGTAAAGGTTGTGGTTCAGGCACATGAAATGGAAGAATGTTTTTGGAAGAAGATGAAATGGAAGTCTTTGGAAGCTTGAATGTCAACTTCACTTTTTGTTCAATATTAGACTCTTTCAAGAGAGACTTTGGAATCCATATATCCTTAGGCTTTTTATTTCCTTTTGATGATTTAGAGATAATATCTTCAATGATAGATTTCGGAACCCATACTTGTCTTGTAGTTTTTTTCTTAGATATCTCTTTCGACTTTATGCCTCCATGTCTATTAGAGGAGACATGGTGATCTTCTTTTTTTGATGGATTCTTGTATTGCTTCTTTTTCTTGTATTGAACATTCAAGTTACTTCCAAAAGACTTGGGACTTGTGGAAGAAGAATGAGGATATGACTGGTTTAGATGGGTGGATGGATGAAAAGGATTCAAAGGTGTGCATCCATGTTGACCTTGAGGGAAGATGGGAGATGGAGGGATGTAAGGACCCAAGATGGATGGTGAATTAGGAGATTTAGGAGGGGAAAGTGAAGGGACATAAGGACCCAAGATGGAAGGAAGGAATGAAGCCCTTAGTAGTGGTGGAGGAGGTCCAAGGATGGACGTGGAAGATAGAAAAGGATAATCAATAAGTTCATTAGCATCTATATGACAACCAAGGATATCAGCATCTTTAGAGTGAGCATTAGAATTTTCAATAGAATCAAGTACATCTTTAATATGAGCACCTTCTTTGATAGGATTTTTCAAAGCTTGCAAAGATTTAGGAAGAGTAGAAAGTGGAAACAAACATGGAGTGGTAGAATAAGAAGATGGAAAACTTTGATCTTGAAAAGGATCTTTGGATAGCATAAGCATACAATTTTTTTCTTGATTTTCAATAGGCTTAACATTGGAAGTAACAACACCATTTTTACCAACCTTAATGGAAGTATCATCTTTAGAAAGTGCAAGTGTAGTAAGGTTATTTTGATTGTCAATAATCTCAACAGTGTAAGTAGCATCATGAACTTGCTTAGGAGAAGACTTAAGACATGGTGGAATGCATGAAAAAGGGTGTACAGGATCAAAAGAACCCTGAAGTAGATGAGAGACATCATGAAAGGGAGTGGATGAAATGGAGGGTTCTTGATCTTGATCTTTCTTTATGTTCTTTTCTTTATCATTTTGAGAGTCCTCTTGACATGGAGCCACTTCTAAGGACAAGGAAGCATGTTGGGATTGTATAGAAGACTTTGGAATAGATGATGAAGGACTAGCTGAAGTAGGAATTATAGCATATACAGGTTTAGGCTCTTTAGGTTTAGCATTATTGAAAGTATTTGCAGCCAACTGAAGGTTAGCTTGAGTTTCTTTAAGAGGTAACCCTGGAGGATAATTATAAGGAACCGTATGAAAAGTATTAGGGCTTGTGTCATATGAAGGTTTTGTGAAAGATTTGAAAGACTCAGAAGCTTTAGGAAATGTATGGGTATTGGAGGAAGTAGGGGATGGAAGGGAACCATCACAAGACAAAGGTCTAACATTAACATGATCTTTCTTGAGAAGATAATCTTTATTTTCAGTAGGAGAGTTCTTAGGAGAAGGATTCTTATAATATTGATGCTTCAAGCTAGCACGATGCATTTTATAGTCCTCAGCAGTAGTAGATGGATCATAATCAAGATATTGTCCACAAAAATCATCAAAGTCTCTTTCAAAATCAGAATCATATGAATCACCATCACGATCTATCCAATGTGATGTTCCATTTCCAGTAAGTAGGAACACACGACGAGGAGGACTCTTAGGAATAGAGGTGTCATAGCTATCATTACATTATCTGTCATCATAGTCATCATAGTCTCCAAAGCTGGATGTGTCACTCTCTGTGGAAGAGGTATCATAGGGATTATCACATTGCTCAAATTCTTTTCGGAGGCATGGTGACATGTACAAGTCTTTATCAAATGGAAAAGGGCATAGAGCTTCCATGGAGAACTCTTTAGGTTCCTTTTCTTTCTCAAGTTTGTTAATTTCAACTTGCATAGCATGCATCTGTTTCATCATTGTAGTGATTAGAGCTTCTTCCTCATGTGTACTAATTCTTTGAGACATGTGTATTGATTCTCAATAGCTACTACTCTATTCTTGACAAAGTGATTTGACATATTCCAGAATTAGGCTAGAAAAGCTGGTTATCTGGCAATTTTGACAATTTTCTAACAACTTTGCAAAATTTCCCAAAAGACACTCTGCAGACTCATATGATAGTGGGTAGGCAATGAAACGACAGTTGAAAAACTCATACAACACTGGGTTAAGGATCATACGATAGTTGACAACAGGTTCAGCTTTCTTTTGAATTTTCTAGCAGTAATACTCGTACGACACTGGGAATAGGATCATACGACAGTGGGTGTCTGATGAAACGACACTTGAAATCCCAAATGACAATACGTTCTACACCAAATGACACTTGACCAAAACTCGTATGACTTTTGTCTCCAGAAAAGATTTTTCACTTCAGATTTTGCAAATTTTGAGGTTTTCAGTTTTGATTGTTTGCAAATTGTACTATCCAGATTTTGAAGATAATATAGATTCATTCATTTTTAGTAACCAAGTAGATAAGAAAGCATGCAGAATAGCAAGTAAGTGATTCCAAGCATGTCTGAAAACAATGAACAAGGGAAAAAGCAACCTTGTGCATGAGCAATAAAGTGACCAAATTGTACTAATCCCTAAGAGCGCTAATTGTGTATGTTCTAAAAAGTTTTGCAATAACACACATATTCCTGAAAATGAAAATTTTGGCCTCTCTAGGGTTTTTAGTAATGGCTTGACTCTGCAACTTTTATGATCCAAAGAGGTGAACTCCAATCCCAGCGCACCAGGGTTTTGACACAGTCCAAGAATTTAATCAATCAGGAGCTGCTAGGGAGATCTAACAACCCAACAATGAACCACACCCATGGAGATTTCTTCCACAAGGATATTTATATAGCGGCTATCACTACCATGGTGAAAATGGCTATTACCACTTGAGGTTCCGTCAACGCAATTTTTCCTATGAAGGGAATGTCTGCTACGGTTAACCCTCTCTAAAGATGACTCATAGTATGATACCACAAGGGGACTTGGCTCCAGATCCAAGGTTTTTGACACCTCTTCACTTTTAACCCAAACAAAGCAAGCAAATAAATCTGACATGCTAAGAAAAAGTTTGTTTCACCAAGGTCTATGATGTCAACTCCACGTGATCTATCAACCCCTCCGGAGAGAGAATGTATCGATCAATAAGAGAAGATGCACTAACCAAGTAGAATGTGAAACGCACTAAGTATCCTCCCTACCTACAAGGATTCCATCGTCAAGGAAGGATTTCACTAGGAATCCAATCTCTCAAGAATCACAAATAGTTTTCATAGGGCCTAATTACTATGTGAGCATAGATATATATTCCAAAAGGTAAATCTACTGAAAGTATCCGAAAAAGTAGAAAGAGGAACACTTAACATTTAGAGAAAATATGAGATGAGTCCACAAGGTGGAACACTTAACACCTCACACAAGCCAAAACGAGTCCACAACTTAGAAAACTAGTGAGTTCCAAAAAGCACAAAAGGGTTGCCTAGTGGAATAATTAACGCTTCTTTCCTATAGACCCCTCCCCTTTATGGCATTGAGATTGCAACCACAGGGTGAAATGAGGGGCCGGCGGATTAGTGAGTCCAATAACCCAATATAGCAATTTAGATCAATCACAAGTATCCAAGACTACTTAATGAATACCTAAGGTGTCACAACCTAGTATCAATTATGCAAGTGTGTAAATCAAAAGCATGAAAGGAAGCACACAAGCTAGACACACGAGAGGTTGATTTTAAGCCCAAAAATTGAAATATTATTAGAACAAGCGGAATACCTGAGATCCTCGCAACGTGCTTAGTAGATGTTTACCTGATTTTTAGCAATTTTTGTGCTTTTCC
Source organism: Chamaecyparis obtusa (assembly GCA_027943335.1). Classification (NCBI taxonomy): domain Eukaryota; kingdom Viridiplantae; phylum Streptophyta; class Pinopsida; order Cupressales; family Cupressaceae; genus Chamaecyparis; species Chamaecyparis obtusa. The sequence continues at coordinate 620,645 of BSBK01003232.1, read as the reverse complement.
CAATCAAAATCAGCAGGAGTCAATCAGAAATAGAGAATTTCAATTGTTAATATTAGCAGTTAATCAAAATCTGGAAACCAAATCTGACACTCTACCCAGAAAAATGAAATGACAGTTGAAACTGATGCCAAAACTCGTACAACAGTGGGTTTGCTCCCAGATGACAGTCTAGAAACTCGTACGATACTGGGTGTCTTATGAAACGACACTCCAGCTTCCAAATGACAGTGGCTCCATGATGAAATGAGCCTCTATCAAATACAATGTCGTACAACACTGGGTATAATCTGGTACGATAGTTGTCAGAAACTCATACAGAAATTGTACGGACAGAAGGTAAAAATCATAGTTTTGCACAGAAATTGAGAAGAAAAAGATAGAAATTGATAGAATTGAATTGGAAACCTATTTCAGGGCCCCATGGTGGGCACCAGAAATGTGTGTGTGAATTTTGTACCTGATCTGCAGACACAACACTTCAGTAAAACATTAGAGGTTAGCAAAAATCAAAATCTTGCAATGAATTGAATCTAAACTAACCAGGTGATTTACTGCCTTCTAGTAGATGCGAGTATGATGCTCTCAGATTGAATCGAGATCAGTGACTTGATGACACCTAAATGAAGGATTTGAATGCAATTGATCTAGATATGAATTGAATGCAATTAATCTATATTTTTTGGATTTTAGATGCAATAAGATGAAAAACTGATATGAAATCTATCTAACAATGATATGCAAAAACAAAGATTGATCTCACAATAGCCTTGATTCGCAATAAGCTTTGATTCTTCAATTCCAATTCTCTAGTGTAATTGTGCAACTCTTGAATCGGATTTGACAACATAAGTATGCAAAATTGTGGATATTGTGGATGAATTATGCGGAGCTAAAGCCTTAATTTATAGAAATCCAGGGCTCTGGAGGTGCATGGAAGAAAGCCATAAATCACTCAAATAACTCATGTTGATTTTTGAGTTATTTTTAAATAAAAGATAATTAACTCACAAAAACATGCAAAAGCAGAGTTGAACTCAAAATAGAGTTTAGCTTTAATTGATAATTGATAGTTATCTGCTTTTATGATTGTGCATGTTTTATTTATGAATTAATAAATAAATAAAGTGATTTATTCTCAACTTAACTGATTTTTGAAAATAAATAATTAATTTATGGGTTAATTAATCATTTAATCCAACTTTTATTCAAAAAACTATATCATTAATTTTGACATGTGCTATTAATCAATTAAATAAGAATTTAATTAATTAATGATAGGAATTTTGATTTATGTCAAATTTAAATAATACAATTTAGGAATACATATAATTAAATTCAATTAAATAATTAAGTGGCAGAATTAAATCTAATTAATTAAATATGAAAATATTCAATTAATCAGACTTTAGGATAAATTGGATTTATCGTCAAATAATCATTAAATTAAAATAATTAAGATAATTAGGAATATTACTAGGAATATTCCTCGATACAGAATTTAAGATAATCAATTAGGAGTCGATGATGTTCAAATGTGCCTTTGGTTATGACTTCGATGTCAATGTAGGAGGTTAATGAACATATAGCCCATTTTTGGGGTATTACACTTTCCAATAGGAATGTTGGTCCTCCATTCAACATTTTTTCAAGGTAATGACCTCATGAAGTAAAAGACCAAAAACATAACCAGTGACCCAAATTTGAAATCATAACCACCTTTGGTGTTCATCTTTACATTCTCAAGAAATTTATCCAACAACATTTTACATAGATCCATTTGCACATTCTCTTTTACAATCTTATGTGAAATATACACAACTTGTTAGGATTAACAAGGCAGAAATAACAATTATGTGCAAATATAACTAATATCAGAAAATAATAAACCACACAGAATAGAACACAAGACACACAGATTTAACGTGGTTCACCCAATCCCTGGGCTACATCCACCAACAGTGAGTCCAATATTATTATTATCCAGTGATTACAACCTGATTACAATCCGTAATACCTTACAGCCCAATCCTGCCGCAAATACTAAAATCATACATTATGAAAATCCCTAACCCTAAGCCATATTATACAATATTTTGCTGCTTTAGGGTTAGAATGAGTTATAAGTAGTCGGCCCAAATAACCTATAAGTAGTCGGCCCTGAACCCCGGTGAGGTCGGGAGGAAAAGTGTACAGTACTTTCCTGGATAGTACTTTCCTGATTAGTCACCACAAGCTAACAATCTCCCACTTGGTGACTGATCAGTATCCACACTATACTAAAAAACCTCCCACTTGGAGACTGATCCTATAGCAATACCGCGACCCACATGAGGCTCCCACTGGATTGAACCACCTTGGACTCAGCTGTTCCTTTATGTTGTTCAGTCTAGAAGACCAACTGAAGCTGAACATGAGTTCAACTTCTCCCTTGTTACTACCTTTGTAAACATATCTGTTGGATTATCATCAGTATGAATCTTTTTCAGCCTTAACTGTCCATCATCCAAAACTGATCGAATGAAATGGTACCTCAACTGTATGTGTTTTGTCTTGGAGTGCAAAGCAGAATTCTTTGTAAGATGAATGGCACTTTGGCTATATGTATGTAGAAAATTATCCTTTTGTGGATGTCCCAATTCTTCCATGAAGAATTGAAGCCATATCATCTCCTTGGCTGCCTCTGTAGCAGCAACATACTCTACCTCTGTAGTGGATAAAGCAACCACCTTTTGTAGTCGAGAAATCCAACTCACTGCTGTCCCACCAACAGTAAATATATAACCTGTAGTACTCCGCCTGCTATCTATATCTCCTACCAAATCTGAGTCAACATAGCCTTGTATAGTAGTAGTAGAACCCCCAAAGTGTAAACACTTACTGGATGTGCCTCTCAAATATCTGAGAATCCATTTGACTGCATTCCAATGCTCAATACCAGGGTTACTCATATAACGGCTAACGACTCCCACTGCGTGTGCAATATCTGGCCTAGTACATACCATAGCATACATTAAGCTCCCTACAGCTGAAGCATAAGGTACCTTAGACATTTTAGTCTCTTCTTTTGGTGTCTTGGGACACATATCCTTAGTCAATTTCAAATGACCAGGCAAAGGTGTGCTGACAGCTTTGGCATTTTCCATAGAGAAATGTTGCAACACCTTCTCAATATAATCAGCCTGAGATAGAGACAATTTCCTATTTTTCCTATCTCTACAAATTTTCATACCAAGGATTTGTTTTTCTGCCCCCAAATCCTTCATAGCAAAAGATTTTGCTAACTGTTGTTTCAACCCCTTAATGTGATCCATGTTAGACCTAGCTACAAGCATATCATCAACATATAAACATAAAATAATGTAGCTGTCATCATCCAACCTCTTAAAATAAACACAATGGTCAGAATGACATCGACTATATCCATGCTCATTCATAAAAGTGTCAAATTTAATATACCATTGCCGAGGTGCTTGCTTCAAGCCATATAAACTTTTCTGCAATCTGCACACCAAATTCTCCTTACCCTTGACCTCAAATCCTTGTGGTTGAACCATATATATTTCTTCATCCAAATCACCATGAAGAAAAGTTGTTTTAACATCAAGCTACTCTAAATGCAAATCTTCAGTAGCCACAATACTTAAAACAGTACGAATAGAAGTCATTTTAACAACTGGAGAAAATATCTCATCAAAATCAATACCATGTTTCTGTGCAAATCCTTTTACGACTAATCTGGCTTTAAATCTTTTCATACCTCCATCCTCTTCTTTTATCCTGTAAACCCATTTATTCTGTAAAGCCCTTTTACCTGCAGGTAACTTACATAAATCCCATGTCTGATTTTTTAGCAAAGAGTCCATTTCATCTGTCATTGCAGACTCCCACTGAAGCTTTGTATCCACCTGCACAGCTTCATTATAACATTCAGGTTCACCAGCATCTGTTAACAAAATAGAATACAAAGATGGAGAAAATCTTTCTGGAGGTCTACTTAGCCTTGTTGACCGTCTAACATTCACTGGGGTGTGTGGTATTTGTTGTTGCTATTGTTGCGGAGCATAAGGAACTACTGGAACATGAACTTGTGGAGTATCATCCAGTACTACATAGTCATTTTCTTTCTTCTCATGCTGCAGCAACAGATCTTTGTACAATACTTTCTCATTGAATATGACATCTCTGCTTCTTACAATTTTATGATTTTCAAAATCCCAAAGCCTATAACCAAATTCATCAATGCCATACCCAACAAATACACATTTCTTTGACTTAGCTTCCAGCTTGGTTCTATTTTCAGAATCTATAAGTGCAAAAGCTTCACAACCAAAGGTTTTGAGAAAAGAATAACTCACCTTCTTACCACTCCATGCTTCCTCTGGAATACCACAGTCCAAAGGAGTAGAGGGGCCTCTATTGATTAAATAAATAGTAGTGTTCACTACCTCTACCCACATATTTTTGGGCAGCCTAGCATGCAACCTCATACTCCTTGCACGCTCCATTATTGTCCTGTTCATGCATTCAGCCACTCCATTTTCTTGTGGAGTCCTTGGTACAGTTTTCTGCTTACGAATACCATTAGAGGAACAATATTCTTCAAATTCTGTGCTATAATAATCACCACCATTATCAAATCTGAGACATTTTAACTTTTTACCAGTCTCATTCTCAACCAAGCATTTCCATTTCTTAAAAGTTTGAAATACATCAGATTTCTATCTAAGGAAATAAATCCATACTTTTCTTGTTGCATCATCTATAAATGTAACATAATACAGAGAGTCACCAAGGGAAGATACCTAAGCTGGTCCCCATACATCTGTATGCACAAGCTCTAATCTCTCATTTTTCTTTTCCTTCCCACTCTTCACAAAACTAACTCTCTTTTATTTTCCATAAACACAACTTTCATAGAAATCCATATTGACACATTTTAGACCAGGTAAAACTTTCTTTGAATGAAGTAATTTCATACCTTTTTCACTCATGTGCCCGAGTCTATTGTGCCACAGTGCTGTGTCAGAATCTACAGCAACAGTTTGATGTTCTTCCTGCTCAACTGCAGCCACTGTTCCTGAACATTCATTATCTTCTGAAACAATTAAAGTAGAAGGAACAGTATGACCTGTACAAAGATATAAGGTGCCTACTTTCACACCTTTTGCTACTACTAAGGAACCTTTTGAAACCTTCCAATTTTTATCATTAAAAGTAACTGTACAACCCTCATCACCCAGTTGCCCTGCTGAAATTAAATTCCTACTCAGCCTTGGAACATGTCTTACCTCTTGTAGTAGCCAATGATTCCCATTCTGCAACTTAATCTTAATTTTTCCCTTTCCAACAATCTGACAGGGTTCATTATCTCCCAAATAAACTAGCCCAAAATCCCCTTGGACATAATCAACAAAATAACTTCTATGGGGTGTAGCATGAAATGAAGCCCCAGAATCTAAAACCCATGAATCATCAATACTTTCTAAGGACAAGAGCAAAGCATCCTCTTCAGATTTGTTACTTACCACATTTGCCTCCTTGTTTCCATCATTTTTGTCTCCTTGATCTTTCTTCTGAGACCAACAATCTTTCTTCTTATGACCTGGTTTTCTACAGTACCAGCAATCATTTGGCCCTTTGGATTCAGACCTCTTTCCCTTTGATTTTCCTCTTGATTTCCCATGATTTCCAGAGTTTTTTCCTCTCTCATTGGTTCTACCCCTACTTTGTGCATTTAAGGCACTTCCTGATGTGGATCCACCTGAGCTTTTCCTACGAATTTCCTCACTCAGAATAACACCAATAACATCATCATATTTTAGGGTATTAGAACCAGAAACTGAATTACTAACAGCCATTACCAAACCATTCTAGCTTTCTGGCAAAGAACACAAAATCAAGAGAGCCCTAACCTCTTCATCAAAAGTAATTTTAACTGAGGTTAACTGACTTGTAACTGTATTAAACTCATTCAAATGATCAGTGACTGATCCACCTTCTACCATTTTCATATTAAATAAACGCTTCATAAGAAATACCTTGTTTGAAGCTGAAGGCTTTTCATACAACTTCGCTAGGGTTTCCATCAGATCTTTAGCTGTCGTTGCTCCAGTAATATTGAATGCCACCGATTGTGCTAGGCATAGACGAATACTCCCCAGTGCCTTCCTATCCAAAATATCCCATTCTTCCTGAGACATTGTGGCCTCCTTCTTGGCTATTCCCTCTAATGGCCGCCATAGATCCTTCTGATAGAGATAATCCTCCATTTGCATCTTCCATAATTGGGAGTTCTGCCCATTAAACTTATCAACCTTCAGCCTACCCTCGTCTGCCATTTCTCCCACTTAACCGAGAGACTCTCCCACTAACTCGTGAGACCTGCTTTAGAGAATAGATGAAAGAACGAACGAAATAACCTCACTCTGATACCACTTGTTAGGATTAACAAGGCAGAAATAACAATTATGTGCAAATATAACTAATATCAGAAAATAATAAACCACACATAATAGAACACAAGACACATAGATTTAACGTGGTTCACCCAATCCCTAGGCTATGTCCACCAACAGCGAGTCCAATATTATTATTATCCAGTGATTACAACCTAATTACAATCTGTAATACCTTATAGCCCAATCCTGCCGCAAGTACTAAAAGCATACATTATGAAAATCCCTAACCCTAAGCCATATTATACAATATTTTTCCGCTTTAGGGTTAGAATGAGTTATAAGTAGTCGGCCCAAATAACCCAAAAGTAGTCGGCCTCAAAAAAAAATTCTGGATAGTACTTTCCTGATTAGTCACCACAAGCTAACACAACTAATGCAGAAGTTGAGCCATCATAATTCCAAGACTGAATTTTATAGGAAACACCATAGGCAAAATACCTTATTATTGAATCCTCAAGAGTATTGATAAGAAACACATGGTGATCCCAACCAATCTTAGTAAGAGCTTCTACTACTTGATAGCTAATTGACTTCTTCCCAGATAACTCATTGATGCTGCATGATCTAGTAATCACTTCAATAACCTCCTTTTATACCACAAATGATTTGTCCAACACTAGGTTTTCACCATGAAACTGACTCAATACAAACAAGATGAATTTTCTATCTTCACACCAGAAAAACTCTCTCCAAATGTACAATACAAGATTTTTTATTCTTTGCATATCCTCCACAAGTATTCCAAATTCTAATTTCTTGATACGACTGTATTCAAATTTCTTCAGCTCAACTTTCTTCATTTTCTTCACTGCGGATGCACCAAAACTTTGAATAGTCATTTTTGGTGCCATAAAATCTTTTTAAAAAATATTTCTTAGGATCTCTAAAATTTAATTTTTCCTCATGTAATCAAGCTATACTATGCACCAAGACATCATGTTATCATTAATACTCTTATTCTTTCTATTAGAAGAAATCTAGTTGCATTTGGTATCACTTCAGAGTAGGGGAGATCTATAATTTAGTATGTAAATACTTAGCCTGAACCAAATCATTCATCTTAGTTGTTGGAAGATATAGTACTAGGATCTGGTATCATAGAAATCTCCACACCAGCAACATATTTCTTCTTCCATGTCATATTAGTTTTTTGAGATTTACTTGAGATTATAACTATGTTACCATCTCCAACATTCACTAGAGCACCACCAAATCTACATGTGTTAGCATAATTACCATTCTAACCACATTTGAAATAATTAACATTCCTCTTACTAGATCTGACCAATTGAACTCTAGATCTGCATTGACTAGCCTTGTGAATAGTTGTGACATGGATATAAATTTCCATGAAAGATATTATTCATTTAACTCTTTTATCCTAATTTGAAACTGACTTTCCTTATGACCAAACTTATGACAACTAAAGCATTGAACTTTTTGATCCTTTCTCACCTTACAACCAATTGTCTTATGACCAAAATTATTAAAACTACAACAAAAAACATTAAAAGATAAGTACCTTTGAGCATTTGTTTTTATTAATGAAGGTCTTGTGGATGTACTCTAATTTCTAACCATGCTTGTTACTTCAACTTTTGCATCATCTTCAATTACCTTCTTTTTGTCTTTGTCCTTCTCATTTTAGCATTAACTAGTAAACCCTAATCCTTCCTTATATGTGTGACTCTGCATGTCTAATAACTGATCCAAACTAGTACTTCTTTCACACACTTTTTCTTTTGATATCAGCTTCTTTTATTCCATTCCTAACTTCTCATTTTGTTCTAAACTCTTCTTAATAATTTCCTTGAATTTTTCTTCATATTTTTTTCATTATTCCATTGTAACTTCTAGTTATGCTCTAGCTATCCAAGCACTTTTTATCTTATGCTTTTATCCATCTCTAATAAATTCCTCTCAATTCATCTTGATATTTATCTTATTTTCTAGTTCTTCTATCTTTTCCTTTGATACCTTTAGTTCTTGTTCTAGATTTTCAACTTTATCTTTTGACTCATTCAATTCCTATTAACTTCCTTATGTGCTTTAAACTTCCAGATCTGATCTTTCAACTTATTGATGCATTTTTTTCCTTCCTTTAATTTCTCTTTCAACTCCTCATTCTCTGATTCAGTATACCATCAATGTTACTCATCACAATTTTCCAATCTTCTTCAGTGTAGTATCCACCTTTTGTTTGTTCAAACATACAAGATCTCCCTCAAGAGGTTAAGCTCTATCTTTAAGGGACCAATCTTTGATACCAATTATTGAAAAGTTTGAATAACTTAGATGGGGGTTGAATTAGTTATTCCCACACACTTTATAAAACTTATACTTTATCAAAAAACTTATAAACAACAGAAATATCAACTTCTAATGCATTAGTTAACGACATCAAACATACATAGAATATGTAAACATGAAATCATAGAAACACCAACATAAAGAACACCAAGATTTATGTGGAAAATCAAACTATATAGAAGCTAATTATTATGAAATGGAACACCAATTATGGTGACACTAGTTAAGCTAATTTTTACAAAGGCTCACTGTCAGTTTATCTCACTACAAGTTGGCTCACTGTTAGTCAAGATAACTAACCTAAAATATGAAAAATGGCTAACATCCAGTCCAAATATTATTGATAAATAGTGAATCGATATAATTTCACCTGAATGTGCATGAGACGGTTCCAATTGATAGCACACAAATCACTGATAGTAAAGATCTACAAAGATCTTCTACCAGTATACACCAATCTTTTGTAACTCAGTATATAAGGTCTTATTTCTACAATACTCTGGTCTAACCACTCCACTGCCTCATATACCAAAATAAACTTCACCTTAAAATCTCTATCACATATGCACACACTATACTAATCTTACAATATTTCATACCACACTTGCTTGTATACCTCAGATACAAAAGTTTTTTCTTTATTTATATAGATATCTGACCATACATATGTCGACCACACCAAACATGTGTGATGGACCCAATTTAAAAAGATATTATAATTACATTAAATACATTACCATAGTCATAAATCTATGGCATACTTAAGACAACTTTTTAAAATGTTACAACATGACCCAAAATAGGTTGTACTTAAGATAAATACAATGCATATCATAATTAACAAGATTATAGAAATTCCACAACCAATTCTAGGACTTAATCCTTAAAACATCTGAACCCACCAATAGATGAAACTTGATAGCATCTGTTTAGATCATGATGTAACCAATAGACCAAAACCATCTAATGAATTGTATAATTGTCTAGATATCAGAAACATATGGAAGAACATTACAAGCATAGAAATCACTAGGAACTGATGAGAAACTTCATACAATACTGATCACTGAAATCATACAAGTATATCAAAATAAATAAGATATGAATATTACCAAGTACACATACCATAGAATGCCAAAACTATCTATAATTGAAATGTTTTTTGCATAACTGATAGCCAATAGATACATAACCAAAAGTTTCCAAAAATCAACTGATATTGTCAAGATACCAATGATGAGAGCCAATTATGTTCCATTTTTATACCATATTTCATCCTATTTCATGCACCTTCACACCCATTCCTATATTTCATTTCCATTACAAATCCTATTATTTTACCATTTTATGTTGCATATGATTAGATATATAAGTGGTATTTAATATAGTTTTTTGATAAAATATGAAAATTAATTATTGGTTGTATTTACTAATAAGCATTGCTATTTCATTTTTGTAGAACAATATACAACATGTGCTATGGAGAAGGAGAAAACAAAATTCCTACATCCGGTGAATATACTTGGCAACAAATAATTCCAACCATTAATTATTTGTTTTGCTAAATATTAGCTATTTGGTTGTAACAACAAATAATTTATTTTTGTACTCATATGACATAAAATAGTATAAATTATTTGTTGTTGCAACTAATAACATTATGTTGTACGTAGGCCAAAAGAATGGCTAATTTTATGGCACAACAAATTCCTATATTTGTGACTTGTTTTATTCCAACCCACAAGCCACAAATAATTCCAAAAGAAGTGGCAAGAGAATAGAATCATGTGCTACAAAATAGGGCTGGGAAAATAGGAGAAAATGCTATTAAAGAGGGCTACAAAAATAAATCATTGGTGGAGAAAAGTATTGGAGAAATAATGCTACAAAACAATATCCATGAATAGAATATTGTTTAGAATTTTTTATATGTCCTTTCATTATATAAAGACAATATCAAGGGGAGAAGCATATAGAATTTTGTAACAAAGAATTGTATCAGATTATTGACGAATACAATATTATTTTGCATGATCAAGACAATAGCGTAAAAAGGCTTTCATCTCACCTACAAACTATGGAGCAAGGGCCCACTCCCTGGTGAAGCATGGTGATATTTATTTTAATTGTTAATATTTGTGTTTTTTTATCTATATAATTATTTGATGTAATTTTAAAACTATGATAGTTGTGTGATTTTGTTTGATCAAGATAGTTCTAATTTATTTTAATAAATGTATGATTTTGATTAGTTTGATTTTATTTAAGGTAGTTCATGCCTGATGTTTGTTTGTTTCTTCTAGATTAATGTTCATTAGATTTGTAAATTGTTACATTTGTTATTATCATTTTTTTATGTTTATTTTTATTTCTAATGTTTCTGTCGCCAAGAAGTGACAGTTCTTGTCGCTGGGATTTCTTTAGTTTTTCATAGATTCAATTTTGCATGCTATAGCTGCATTCATAATCCCTCATTTCACAACTATCATCCCTTGATGGCATACTGCTCAGACACCTTTCGCAAGCTTACACTCTCGGATTGACATGTATAGACCAAGCTGAATTCCATCATAAATTATTAATTTTGTCTTATTATTTGCCCCAGTGTTGGCCTATCATTTTGGCATCATTGTCAGGGAAAGGTGTCAAAGGCATGTTAGTTTGATGAGTTGAGTTAGGAACAATGCGTTAGGATGAAAGCTTTTGTAATTGCTAGCCTTGCTTAAGTAACTAATCTTAATTTGCGTTGTGTAAATCATATAGATGCATTGTTTTAGAGTTTGTAAGTATGCCTTAGAAATTACATTCATTAGTTGGGTATGTGCAAGATCATGAGGGGCCAAAAAGTGGCAATGTCAGTTCAAAACTTTGACAATGTAGCTGACGACTTTTTTTTCACCTGAATTTGATAAAATGAAAAGGGTATCTTAAGGAGATTATCATCTTTCTATCGATATAATTGCTATCAAATTTTGAATTCGGTAAGTAATTATTAGTTATTTTCTAATTGAGCTACCTCTAAAGTGCTGATTTATATACTGGTTGAAAAATGACTATAACTTTTAGACGGTATAACATTTTTGAAATCTGAAAAATGCGTCACACTCTATGCTTCACCTACCATAAGGAAAAAAAAAATTTGAATTTTGTAAAGTTTTGAATGAGTTAAGGTGGTCAAACACGGGAGTCTTTTTATTCTAAAAATGTTGTAGCAAAAAATTCATAATTAAATTTTTTTTTGGAATAAAATTACAAATAAATATGCGTCACATCTGGACATGAGTCTAATACTTATATATAAAATCTTATAATAAAATATTATCATTTCATTATGATTAAGGTGGTCAGACATACACCTAGTTCTTATTTTTTTCCTGAAATTTTTGTACTGCTGCATTGAAATCTATACTTTTCACCAATCATACTAACTTTTTCTCAAAAAAGGCCTAGTAGTTTAGAAACTACATTCAATTTTCTATAGATTCTATTCTTACAACTTTTTGATATTAGGTTCATAGCTAGTTGAAATTTTCACGTCAAGTTGACTAACCCTGATTTGCTGATTTTTCATTGCCACTTAAGGGCATAGTTTGGCCCCTCATGATCTTGCACATACCCAGTTGATTTAGAAATTAGATTCAATTTTACATCATCACTAGTTGTTGTGAGTTATTGGTAAAGAAAAAAAGCTATTTTGAAGAAAAATGTTAAAAATGATGCATTTTCAAGGTTCTTCAAGTACATCAATTTTGGTTGAAAATTGCTTCAAAAATGAAAGATTTGAAGGGGACACAAGAGGCAAAATATGCTTGGCATCAGGGGCACTACCCCTCAACCCTACCCTGTACTACGATAGGGAGCACACCTCGGGTGCTACCCCAGGACCCCACAAGGGACGTTGCCCCTTGACCCCACTGGTGGTTGCCGCCCCCAGACCCCTGCCTTCAAATTTAAAAACAAAAAAAGAAACTAGTGGGGAAATTGCGCCAACCAAAGGTGATATTTTTATATCCTCTCTACCTAATGAATGCAACTTAAATGATCTTGATCTTGCATTATCATAGGTATGCAAGAATTCTATCTCTATGTTTGAACATGAGAAAATTATTGATGAATTCTTAGAGAAATGTGATTTTGAGGATGAAAATTTAACCACTTGTTCTAATTGCTATAGGAAAGATGACCAATGCATATGCCCGAATAATCAAGTGCACATGGTGAATGAGGTACAAGCTATTTTTAAGTTTCACCATGATAAGGGTGAAAGTGGACAAGTTTTTCTTGTAATTGATAAACAATTTCAAACTCAAAATCAAGAAGATCAAGGTATGTATTATGTTGGTAACATATATTCTCACTTTGTTTCATTACAAAGCCAACATATTGTTGGAAATATTCAGGAATTAACCGAGTTACTGAGAGGGGAGGGGTGAATCAGTAACTCCAAATTTTCTTACAATTTTTAACATATAATTTACCTTTTTAACCTTTGCATACAGAAAGCATGAAACTTAAAAGCATTCACAATAATGACACATAGATTTGGTTACCCAGAAACCTTCCAAAAGAAAGTAAAACTGGGGTGGGGATGAAACCCACAAAGCTTTAATACTGCAGAATAAAGTTGGCCGGTTAAGGCTTACAATTTGATCACTTCTGATGATCTGCCCTGTTAGAAGCAATAAGGATTGCTAAATCCACCCTGTTAAAGGATTTACAAACATACAATGAAGTATGCACTCGGTAAAGAGATTTTTACAAAGACTGTTAAGTCTATCCGGTTAAAGGATTTAGTACTGATTCACCTGTTAGAATGAAACAGTAGATCTCTGCTTTGCAATTGGATTACTGAATGAGATTCGTTGATGTACTGATCACCTTCTGTGATGAATTTGTCTTTGTTGTACCTTATACTTCTGAAGCCTTCTGTAATTCGCTTATTTCTGCCTTTCTTTCCCTTTCACATATATTCTACTTCATACATTACATTACATCTTTTATTTCTACAACATTGTTTATATACAGGTCTCAAACAATTAATTACAATTACAATTGCACAGTCGGCTTGACAAATAAACATAAGTGCTACTAAGTTGGCCCAAATATGGTTACTCGGTTCCTTCAAACTGACTCGGTGACTTTCTGATACTCGGCGTCCACTGCATTACTCGGCATCGTCATGCACTCGGTAGAAGTGAAGGCACGGTTCATACTGATCACTCAGTAGGTATTGAACTCGGTAAGTATTGGTGACTCGGTAGACAAGATGTTACTCGGTTTACATTGTCCTGATCGGTTTGTACTAACTTGCTCGGTTTCCACTGTCTGCTCAGTTTGCACTGTCTGCTCGGTTTGCACTGTCTGCTCGGTTTGCACTGTCTGCTCGGTTTGCACTAACTTGCTCAGTTTCCACTGTCTGCTCGGTTTGCACTGTCTGCTCAGTTTGCACTGTCTGCTCGGTTTATATCCAGAATGCAAATAAGTGTTGTCACTAGTGGCAATTCTACTTAATGCCAACAATCTCCCCCTTTGGCATTAGTGACAAAAACACTTATTGGCCAAAAATTTATATACACGAATCATGCTGAGTTTTATTTTGATTTTTCAAAATTTGTCTTTGTTATAGGGCTTTATACTTTGTCTCCCCCTTTCAATGTGCTAACTGTTTCTTATACAAATCTATAACTGTATACATATCTCCCCCTTTTTGACGATAATGCCAAAGGTGCATATACAAGTTATTTACAGAGAGAATCCAAAATTTGATAAGAAATCAGAATGTACCTTCATTATTAGTGCCAGGGTTCTGTCCCAACTTTCTTGCAGAATCTTACATGTTTGTATAGCAATTTGGACTTCTGCAGAGAGTTCAATCATGTGATCTGCTATGGAGAACTGATTGTCATGAATCAATGTTCTGGAATGTTCAATGTGCTTATACATTGTATTCATGATGGGAAGGATCATGTGTTGGATGTCTAGCAGTGTAGACCGGATCCTTGAGTCTTCTTTCAGTAGATCAGACTGCATATTAGATAGATGTGAAATTTTCATGTGATGAGCAGAGCTTGAACTTGGTTCAAGTTGCAGCTTCTGTATGCTAATCTTCATATCCTCATCCATTTTATTCATTTTATCTTTGACATCCTTTGTGAACTCGGCAAAATTACATAGTCTGGCCAAAAGAGAGGTAGCATTTGAATAGATAGATTCTATGTTAGTCAAAACTGAGGACAATTCCACTTGGTTAATAGCTATGTGCTGAGCAATGTGCTCAAGCACTTTATTGTTGAATCTCTTCTCGGCTCTTTCAACTAACTTTTCTGTCCTGGATGAGTCCTCATTGTATTTCTCAACTGCTTCTGCTAATTGTAACAAAACATGCTGGGAGGAGTCTACTTTAATGCCTAATGCATCAGACAAAATGTCCTTAGCATCCTTGATGATTTGATACTCTTTGTCTCTCTCCTCTTTAAGCTTCTTTTGTTTTGCTTTCCTTTGGAGGATCTCACCTATATTCTGCATCTGGTCTGCTGAGAGATTTGCAAAATCTAATGTAGGAATTTCTATCTCTTCATCTAGGTCTATATCCTCAACTACATTTTTACCCAAAAATTTTATACTCGGTAGAGCCTTAGGCTTATCTGTACTTAATACTTTTGTAGTAGTGACAGTAGATAAGGTAGGGCTGGCTATAGATACTGGCATACTTTCTACTGGAGAACTTAAAATATTTACACTTGAAGATTCAAAAGCTAGAAAACTTACTACTGGAAAACTTGATGGTGCAAGAGACTGCAGCTCAGTAGAAGAAATGGTTGCTGCCTCTGATGTTGCTAGGGATGATTGGACAAATGTAGAAGTTGTCACAACCATGCTTGAAGGTGTCTCAGGGCTGGCTGTAGAGACTTTCACTGGAGAGGTAGGAAGGGATGCAATGACTTCTGCTGCTATCCTTACAGTATCATCTACCTCAGTGTCTTCTTCTTGTTCATCACTGTCATCTTCAATATCTTTTATTATTACAGTTTCAATGCTCGGTTGGTGAAGGTGGTATATGTTCTTCCATGTGGCTTTTGCAGCCTTCACAACCGATTCAATATTGTTGATCAAAATCAAACAAGTATTGAACTTCAATGTCATCTTATTTTCATTTTCTTTTAGTGCCTTCTTTACTTCATCATTATTCAAGCTCGGCATCAACTGTCTTAGGTTTTGATCAAATATGTCTATCACAGTTTGCCTTGCATTGCTCCATCTCATTTTTATTGGATTCAATAGAACTGCTAGAACCTGTGGGGTAATTTCTTCAGGAGAGTATTTCCACTGTCCCATCTTCTCAACAACAGCATCTTCTATTTCCTTCTGTTCTGCTTCCGATCTGGTTTCATATCTCAAGGATTTTATGTTACTTACTCCAGATCCTGATCCATCTCTGAAGAGTTTGAGCTTTTCTTGAAGGCTTAGAGGAGGCCTTTTGAATACTATGTCTTTATCTGCCTTTTCTGCCTTGTCTGCCTTTCCTCTTGTATTTCTCCTTGTAAACACAGCAGTGGGAGGCATAGGTGCCTTGGTGATGAAAACTTTTCCTTTCTTCTTTGCAGGTTCTGGTTCCTTTGTTTTCTCATCCTTTTCCTCTTCTTTTTCATCTATTTATTCTTTATCCTCGGTTATCATTTGCATTTTAGCTATCCTTTTCTTTCCTTTGTTTACCGCCTGTGGAAGCTTTATGCTTAGTTCAATTCTTACCTTAGCTTCATCATATGTTCCAAAATATGGGGCTTTGGGATTGACAGGCTGATTTAGAAGAGCTTCAATGATGTTCTTGGTTTCATCAATATTTACCTCATAAGGAAGAGGTTTTACACATACAGTTCTCAGTTTAACTGCTTGAATATACACATTATCACAATCTACCATAAAACAGATGTCATCTTTGTAATCTTCCACCAACTTCTGTGGAATCCGGAATCTGTCATTCATTTTCTCTTTGAAAGACTCAAAATAATTATCCATGATGCTTTCAAAGTTTTCACCCATTTCTGCGATGTATTCATTTATTTCATAGAGTACTGGCACATCTTTTCTCCATACAACTTTTCCTTTAGAAGGGAAGAATTTCTGAACATAGAAGAATAAGCAGACCAACAAGGATCCAAACTTACATGGATTGTTTTTGGAAGTTTTGATGCTTTCCATGTTCTTGTTGAACTGTTTCAACAATAAGTCTGCTAGGTCAAATGTCAAGTTGTTTTTGACCACTTTGTATGCTAGGTCAATAGCTTCACAGGAGACACTGTTCTGTCGACTAGAACTGTAAATCTTGTGGGCAATGATATATGTACCAAACTTCAGTTCAGCGTCGGTAATGCTGCTAACTTTCATGCCTCTACCATCCCACTCGGCTAGGGTTTTCTTTTCTAGTTCCGTCTGACCTAGGGTTTTGGTAGTTTTAGCTTTGTTCAACATGGGAAGACCGGTGACTTGTTGAATCATTTTCTTTGTGATCTCAATAGGTTGCTCAAGCCAAATCTTTCCATCATGTACTCAGCTGAGAATGTACCTAACCCATTTATCTTGAAAGTTTTGAGGAAGATGTGCAATGTGGACTAAACCCTTATCTTCCAGATGTTTGTGCTCGGGTTTCAAAATACCATCCACACATAGTTCCTCACGCACAGTGTCTAGTTCTAGTTTTCCCATTTCATGAATTGAACAGTTAAAATGATTGCGGATATCGTTAATAAGCAGTACCTTAGGAGGAATCTGAGATTGAGCTCCGTTCGGATCTAGGGCTGCTGCAATTGCGGGCACGATCTTAAAATCTAGTGCTTTCCACTCCCCTTGAACTAACATATCAGATCCTTTCTTCGCTGAAGTGCTGGATGATGCCATGGTAGCTCACAGAAAATTCCTTTCGCAAAAGTATTAAATCACCGGGTTGCCCTTGAAATTTTCTGCTCTCAAAGTGCTTAAAGATTCACGGTGAAGAATGAGTTTGATTACTTGCTTTTTGTTTACAATTCTGTCATTAATGCTCATTTCAAATTAGGGTAGGAATTCTGACAGACTGTCACCCACTAAGAATTAATTGCTCGAAAAAGACTTCGCAACTCGGTGAACTCGAGAATTCATGATGCTCCGACCTCGCTCGGTAAAGACAGGTACCGACCTTGCTCGGTAAAGACTATACCGACCTTGCTCGGTGAAGACTATACCGACCTTGCTCGGTGAAGACTATACCGACCTCCCTGTGATCTCACTGCATCTTGCATGCTGATTTAGACTTTTCTTTTAATTTCAGTTCTGGAACTGCTTGAGATTGATCTATGAGAATACAGTTCCAGTGCCTCCTTGGAAATTTAATTTGAGTCGGTAGAGCCATCCATTCCATTACTTGGACTGGATTGCTTGGTAGCTTTAGGAATCCATTTTTGTCTCACCTGTTTCCTGACCTTAGTTGCTTCATTCTTCTTTCCTTCTTCAATTTCATTAGCATTCATGCAGTTTCTGGCTATGTGACCGAGTTTAGTGCATTTGAAACATCTTACTGTAGTATCTCTTTTCCTTAGATGATGTTTTATGCAATTCATGCCAATGTGTCCATATTCTCCACAGTAATGACATCTACACCAGGTGTTGTAGTCCCATCCAAACATTGCTTTCACAATTTGTTCTGCTGGATTAAATGTCTTGGATCTGCACTCGGATGCCTTGTGACCTTGTTTGTTGCACTTGTGACAATTACCTCTGAATCTAGGTTTTTCCCTGCATTCATTTGCTTTGTGACCAGGTTGATTGCAGCTATAACATTTTCCATTGAATTCTGCTTTTTCATTGTTCCAACATTTATTTGATGTCCTATTTTACCACAATGATTACAAGTAGGTTTTTGATTTCTTTGAGTACCTTGCTTAGAGGATTCGCCTTCTTCTTTGTATCCAAGTCCTGCTTTTCCTTTTTGCCTATGAAGATTTCATTCATACAGCTGATTCAAGTCTTCTTGACTTTTCAGCATTCCTTCATTGATTTGTTTTTCAGCGTTTAGGTCATCCATCAATCTTAGATTGATTTCCTTTTCAGATCTTAGTTCTTCTCTTGTGTTTTCTATTTCTGATCTTAGATTTAGAATTTCTTCATTTGTATGAGAGATCTGATCAATTAGATTTTCTAGCTGAAGGGTTTTGTTTTGGACTTCAATGTTTCTTCCATCTAATTCATCTTTCAACTTGTTTCTCTATTCCAAGATCTCATAGAATCTTGTAGAGTGTAGTTCTTGTTCTCTTTTCAATTTTCTCACTTCTTCCTGCAGAGACCCATTCTTTTCTAGGAGTTCTTTGACAGCATTGTTTGCTTCATGTGAGTTATTTGAGGGAAGAAGATCATCAATCTTTTCTTCAATGTAATTCTGATCATTCATCTGATTTGCAAGTTCCTTCCTTCTTCTTAGGGATTGGGAAAGATGTTCTTTTGCTTCTTTGAGTTTAGCTATGGCCATTTCCAGATCTAGCTTTTCATTTTCAATCACCTTGTTCAGTTTGAATACCTCCATTGTCCTGGATCTTTGCTCAAGCTAGTTAAGCTTTGTCATGAGAACCAATGCAGCTCTGATACCAATTGTTGGAAATATTCAGGAATTAACCGAGTTACTGAGAGGGGAGGGGTGAATCAGTAACTCCAAATTTTCTTACAATTTTTAACATATAATTTACCTTTTTAACCTTTGCATATAGAAAGCATGAAACTTAAAAGCATTCACAATAATGACACATAGATTTGGTTACCCAGAAACCTTCCAAAAGAAAGTAAAACTGGGGTGGGGATGAAACCCACAAAGCTTTAATACTGCAGAATAAAGTTGGCCGGTTAAGGCTTACAATTTGATCACTTTTGATGATCTGCCCTGTTAGGAGCAATAAGGATTGCTAAATCCACCCTGTTAAAGGATTTACAAACATACAATGAAGTATGCACTCGGTAAAGAGATTTTTACAAAGACTGTTAAGTCTACCCGGTTAAAGGATTTAGTACTGATTCACCTGTTAGAATGAAACAGTAGATCTCTGCTTTGCAACTGGATTGTTGAATGAGATTCGCTGATGTACTGATCACCTTCTGTGATGAATTTGTCTTTGCTGTACCTTATACTTCTGAAGCCTTCTGTAATTCTCTTATTTCTGCCTTTCTTTCCCTTTCACATATATTCTACTTCATACATTACATTACATCTTTTATTTCTACAACATTGTTTATATACAGGTCTCAAACAATTAATTACAATTACAATTGCACAGTCGGCTTGACAAATAAACATAAGTGCTACTAAGTCGGCCCAAATATGGTTACTCGGTTCCTTCAAACTGACTCGGTGACTTTCTGATACTCGGCGTCCACTGCATTACTCGGCATCGTCATGCACTCGGTAGAAGTGAAGGCACGGTTCATACTGATCACTCGGTAGGTATTGAACTCGGTAAGTATTGGTGACTCGGTAGACAAGATGTTACTCAGTTTACATTGTCCTGATCGGTTTGTACTAACTTGCTCGGTTTCCACTGTCTGCTCGGTTTGCACTGTCTGCTCGGTTTGCACTGTCTGCTCGGTTTGCACTGTCTGCTCGGTTTGCACTGTCTGCTCGGTTTGCACTAACTTGCTCAGTTTGCACTGTCTGCTCGGTTTGCACTGTCTGCTCGGTTTATATCCAGAATGCAAATAAGTGTTGTCACTAGTGGCAATTCTACTTAATGCCAACACATATTTCTTCAAAACATACTTCTCCACCTAGTATGCACAATGAATGTAATCATGCATGCTCACAACAACCCATATATCCCTCTTATATTCCACCATATCCATCCTTACCATATCTATTATGCC